>CM067370.1:165187745-165192745 GCA_034401795.1 Chaetoderma sp. LZ-2023a | reverse complement strand
AACCAGCTATAATACAATGCATTAGCAGTTTTTTCACTCCAATGGATATTATCCTGGACTACTTCAAACTCAGAAATTGGTAGACTAGGGATGACAGAGACCTTTATACAGATGAATTGATAAATGCTAAGATCCTTTTCTGCTGTGCAGTTAGATGTTTAGAGTAGTTCAGTTTAGTGAAATAAACCTTTGCATCTGGAAATTTTGAACGAATGGTACTGAATAGGAGTTGGACTCGTTGGGCAGTTACAGACATAGGTTCATCCTTATCATTTATGCCAATGTTTATGATGATTTTCTCTGGCTGATAGGAGTCCATGTATTTATTGACAATAGTCCTAGCATGGCACAATTTTGCCCCTGGATAGCAAGCTATCTGGGTGTCTGAATGGGGTTTCACATTTATACGGCTTAGATTGGAGGAGCCAAGGATCAAGATTTTTTTCGTCAAGACAGGGAGTCGCCATTCATGTTTGTGGTCTACCTCATACCGAAATTTCCAGAAAGAATTAGCTTCTAAGTGTGTAGTTTTCTTGAGTTTATTTTGATGATTGATGCTGTTTCTACACGGTGTGGGGGTGAAATTTGGTTGAGGTAGTTTGGCCACTGGCACTGGGGTACTGACACCCTTTTGAGTCAAAGGTGTTGATCTGGTCCTTAGACCAGATTTTCTGTCATCCTTTGCTCTCTGTGGAAGGGGAGGTAATTCATCTGAAGACAGTGGAGGCGGGGTGTCTGGTAGTGGTATCTTACTAGGATCCACAGGAGTTGATTTGGTCCTTGGACCAGATTTCTGATTAGCATCGACTCTCCGTGGAAGGGGAGGGAACTCCTCTGGAGACAAGGGTGGTGGGGAGTCAGGTAGAGGAATCTGAAGAGGTTCCACAGGAGAGTCTAATAGGAATATCGGTGATGGCCGAGTATCCGTTCTCTTCACTGGTGGGGGGCTATCGGTCGGTGACCTGAGCCGTTTCCTGAGTTCTGAAGGTGGTGGAATGACTGGTACGGTCTCGGATGACCTTGCAGTAGGGGTGGTAACTTGGCAATTTTGTGCTTTCTGTTGAAAGTGTGGGTCGAAAGGCCTAATAAATTGATAGAATGCTTCGATTGATTTGACGTGAAGTTTTTTGCCATAGTTGGCTTTTGCCCATCTAATGGCAGTTGATTTTGCCTTACCTAAATTAAGGTTTGGCGCGGTCTGAGCTATGATAATTTCGGACATGATGGTGCCTAAACTGAAATTGTAATGGTCTATCATAGCTCGAATGATGGAATTTGCCCAAACAAAGTTAACTTTCTTGATGTCACTTACTACCTCTATATTTGGCATAGCTGGCTTAATGAAATGGCAGAGTTCGCTCACCTTCCTGCTCAGACCGGTTGGCAGGGTGATGGAGCCCAAATTGCTGGTTAGGACACCTATGTGGTGAAAACATTGTATTATCATATAATAGCACTTGACTAGTCGAGCCTGGGGAGGAGACGGACTGCTGTCCTCATGGTTGACATTCCGTCTCTTGCCCTTGCTCGTTCTAGCCATGGTGATATTATGCTCTAATAAATGATCAAAAACCAACAAATTTAGCAACAACTGGGCCAGTCAACAAATCTAAGCAAGGGAGATAATCAAGCTCTAACCAACAATTGTCTAGTTTAAATTAAAGGGCTGATCTAAAAATTAAAACCTGAAATTTGAGTGATGAATAATTACATCTACATGCCTACATAGAACCACAAGCCTACTAAGTTTACAAGCCTACACAATTTAACTATACCTGAAATGGAAGATGAAGGATTAGTAGCATTTTAATATTTAAACATACAATCAATACAATAATAGCAATTAATATATAACTCACAATTTTATGATACCGTCGTGCTTGGCTGACCGGTTTCGGTTAAGAATAACCTTCTTCAGAGCCTTGAGAACAAATCTGTCCTTCCATCATAATTCTTGTCTATTTATTAGGGTGGCTGGCTTTAGGGGATTGTCTTCGAAAATTACTCAATTGCTTTGAAGTTAGCTAACTTATTTTCAATAAAGATTCAGGCCACCATAGGTGCTAGATTCAATTGTGTTATGCCCTTTGCTATTGATTGAGCTCTAGGGTTTCCGAGTGAGGTTTGGGTGTCACTCGCTTGATTGAGAAGTCATTGATCAAAGGATCAAACCTAGGCCATTAATTCAGTGAATTGTTTTCTATTCTTCAAAGGCGCCAGATTGGTATTGTTTTCAATGTTTGATTTATTCAGCTAGAACTAAGCTTTAAACTGGGAATAATTTATCAATTTTATTAAGAATTTCCTTTTTAATTTTAATACTGAAAATTCTTTAAAAACTAATTTTGAGTATTGTGCTGCTGAATGTATTTTGTTGTTTCTCACAGCAATAAAACTTTCAGTAAACCTAATTTCAAAATCTTTCTCCAAAAAATGGGAAAATTCGAGGGAAGGACGGGAAAGAGGAGAGGGAATGAAGGGCTGAAAGAAGGAGGAGTGGAGTGAAGGAAGGAGGAGTCTGATCCATCAATCCATTCACCCATCCACCCATCCATCCAGAACCATCCATCCATCCATCAGTCAGACATTCCATTCACCCAGACCCTCCATCCATCCATCCCTCCATCCCTCTATCCATCCATCAAGACCATCTGTCCTTCCATCCATCCATTCATCCATCCATACCACCCATTCACCCACCCATACCACCCACCCATCCATCCAGAACCATCCATACATCCAGACCCTACATCCATCCCTCCATCCAGATCACCTGCCCTTCCATCCATCCATCCATCCAACCTTCCTTCCATCCATCCATCCATCCTTCCATCCACCAACCGACCCATCCATCCATCCATCCATCCATTCATCTTTCCATCCCTAACCATCCATCCATCCATCCATCAGTCAGACCATCCATCCATCCAGATCCTCCATTCCCCCATCCATCCATCCAGACCACCTGTCCTTCCATCCATCACTCCATCCATTCACCCATCCATCCACCCACCCACCCACCCAGCCACCCACCCATCCATCCAGTACCATCCATACCATCCATCCATCCAGCAGTCAGACCATCCATCCATCCATATCCTCCATCCATCTCTCCATCCATCCATCCAGACCACCTGTCCTTCCATCCATCGATCCATCCATACCACCCATCCACCCACCCACCCAGAACCATCCATCCATCCAGACCGTCAGACCTTCCATCCAGATCCTCCATTCACCCATCCATTCATCCAGACCACCTGTCCTTCCATCCATCCATCCATCCATCCATCCATCCATCCATCCATCCATCCATCCATCCATCCACCCATCCACCCACCCATCCATCCACCCATCCACCCATCCATCCACCCATCCATCTATCCCATCCAACTCCCAATTACAAAACCACAATTTGAGAAGACAGACAATATTGATTGATGAGTGGAATGACAGATTTGCCCGACGGTATAGATAGGTGCACATAATTAGTTGGTTAGTAAGTCAATAAAATAATAGAACTGGCACTGGCTGGTAGGTAGTAATATGGTTAAGGCACTGGCTCAGAATTTTCAAAAAATTGAAAATATTTTTTATTTATTTTATTGCCTGAGATTTGTTATTTTTGTTTTCTAGAGGCGATATGGCCTTATAAATATTGGACAACTTTAAGATGATGATGTTTGTCCAGTTAATTTCGATTTTACCAATATGTCACGTAGATTCGGATTTTTCCTAAATGCTATTACTGTGCGCAAATTGAGAGGCTGTCTTAAATTATTCTGTAATTTATGATATTCATCTTTCAAAATTTCGGAAATTTCTACATTTTTTCGATTATATGTCAGAGTGAATGGAATAATTTCACGCTGATCAGCAAGACCGGGGTCCACATTTATGCCCCTCGGCCATTCTGTTTCTAATTGCTTAATCCAAAATGATTCTCTAAGTTCCCTTTGTTTATCAGTTTCGTCAGTGGTATTAGAGAGAGAAGTGGTTGTTCAATGGGTATAATTTCAAAGTCCCGAGTGACTGAATGGCCAGGAATGTTAAAGTGTTCAGCGACATGCGTGTCTTTTTCATGTCTAATATCGCAAAGGTGTCTAGTAGCTCGCCATCTTAATGGGCATTTGGTTTCACCAACATATTGCTTTTGGCACAATTTACAAGATATTACATAAATCACGTTTTCGGAATCGCAATCTAAATTAGACTGAATTTGAAATTTGTTTTTGTTTTGGAAGCTCATAAAGGTTTTTTGATTTGGAAGAAGTAGGTCTAATTTACACCTTTTCTTTCCACATTTCCGAGATTCTCCTGCGCCTGTTATTGGACGATTGTGACGAATCTTGGTAGGCCTGTGATCCGTAGCATTATCAGGGATAGTTTCCAAATTCTGTAAAGTTTCAGACTTAATTTTGCGCAAAAATCTAGACGAATAGCCTCTCGGCTTGAGGGCCTTGAATAAGAGAGAGCATGCAGATTCAAAGTTTTTTCTATCACTCGAATTTCTATGAAAACGGATGATTTGTGATTTTACAATTCCTTTAAAGGTATGAGGTGGATAGAAAGATTTCTTGTGAAGTAGTTGGTGAGAATCTGTTGGCTTAAAATATACTCTGGCTGGCGGGCGGGCGGGCGGGCGTGCTGGCTGGCTATCTGACTGGCTGACTGGCTGGCTGGCTGGCTGGCTGGCTGGCTGGCTGGCTGGCTGGCTGGCTGGCTGGCTGGCTGGCTGGCTGGCTGGCTGTCTGTCTGGCTGGCTGGCTGTCTGGCTGGCTGTCTGGCTGGCTGTCTGTCTGGCTGGCTGGCTGGCAGGCTGGCTGGCTGGTTGGCAGGCAGGCAGGCATGCAGGATTGGTGGGTGGGTGGGTGGAAAGGTGGGTGGGTGGAGATGGATGGATGGATGGATGGATGGATGGAGGGAGGGAGGGAGGGAGGGAGGGAGGGAGGGGTAGGTAGGTAGGTAGGTAGGTAGGTAGGCAGGTAGGCAGGTAGGCA
>CM067370.1:165102745-165182745 GCA_034401795.1 Chaetoderma sp. LZ-2023a | reverse complement strand
TACTGCTACCACTACTACTACTACTACTACTACTACTACTGCTGCTGCTGCTGTTGCTGCTGCTGCTGCTGCTGCTGCTGCTGCTGCTGCTGCTGCTGCTGCTGCTGCTGCTGCTGCTTCTGATGCTGATGTTGCTACTAGGGTTTTGGTAAGTAAACATTTGCTCTATATGTGGCCCTTTTCTTTATATATCATCATGGCACGCATTTCCCCTGCTTTCTGAAAAGTTATGTTTCACCTGACCCTCAATATATTTTTATTTTGACATCTGCATTAACTTAGTACAGGTGATCTGTCATTTATATTAGATTTCACGGAAACCTCGAAAGCAGCGTAAGCAACATTACTGTCATTCATCCTAATACAAATACACCCACATTCCGCGCTAATTACCTGCAATGAGCACGATCAGAGGAGATGATCAAAAACACCCACAGTGTGCAATTCTCATCACATTTGTTTATATTCTGGTATGTAGCAACATCAATACGTTATATCCCTCGAGAGCAGGTACTCCCGGATTACAAATACTGGATGAAAAGGAGTTGCCTATGTCCATACTTATAAGTATTCTTTTTTAGAGACCAAGGCGAACAGACTTACATAAATGCTAACTATGAGTTTTTCCTTGTTGTACGCTTCAAGGAGGGTGTTGGAATTCTGGCGAGCTGGGACAAGGAAGACTACAATATATTTTAAAAAGAAATAATACAGAAAACTGTTGTTAATCTTAGTCTCTGTGCCGCTTTTCTCAACCATCGGTACCATCTTGTAATTCAACAAATCATTATAAAGAATTATATAACACACAATAAAGCAATATGTGGTAAAAGAAATCTGGTACTTTATTGGCATAGTGACGTAACCAAGTGTACGACGTCATAAATGTATACGTTTAACAGGCTTTATTTGCCAATCTGTAGAATAAAAACAGTTACCTACGAATATGCAAACTTTATCACATTTGTATCTTAGATCAATATTTGGTTTGTTCGATCCTTTCCCTCCATGAGTATAATCCAATTATAGTAATGGCAAATCGATTCTCAACTCCTCATATATATAATAAGTCTAGTCACGCCGCAATATCAAATGAATTGTGGGATATCGATATCTATTGTATCGATAAAATAAAGCAAACATCAAGCTCAGAGACTTCCACAAGGTCAGACAGGCCTTCGAAAGTTCCATTTAGAAAATGAGATGTATGTATTGACTGCTTTATACGATTAGAGGATATGCGATTTTGTACGCAATGTGGCAATGCAACACTTCTACATACCTATTCCATTGACTACCAGAATACAATATACCGAGCGCCAAAATAAAACATATGCCAGATAGGCGATGGTGTAGGGAACTGTTTCCAAATGAATTTCACATTTTAAGAAAATCTTTGTGTTTTATATTTTCTTATTAATGACAGCATATCTAGGTATTATTTCAATTACAATCTACTGCATAGTTAATCATGTATATATTGGAGAGCTCATTCATGGACAACCAAAGTCGAGGAAGTCATTCTCTAAATTCTTTTGTTTATGTAATTAAAACTAGAGGCCACGCCCTGCGCATATCAGCCCATCTGGGTGTTTTGAAAACTTTGACATTCTAACTAATTCACCGATGTTGGATGCCATTTTATTCACTAAGTCGAACCATCTTCCAACTAGTGTAGGTCCTGAAAAACACTCATCTTACAGAGTTCCATGTTGTTCCAGCGCCGTTTATGATGCTGAATTCTGATTCTTCGATTACTTAATTAAAAATACGCTGCAGACATTTAACACAGACAATGATAACAACATCATTAAGACCAATTATGGCTTCCATAGGTCAAAATGTGTGTATAACCAAGTGTTAGGTGCAATAGGTTGTCACCCTGAGTGTAGCTGGCACATCGCATCTAATGTGCGGAACATCCATCTGCACCACAGTACTTCCACTAACCAGGCCTAAAGTCTTAAATCAAATATCAGTGATATATTGATGATTTTGAGGAGAATTAACTTAGCGGCAACAGTCGAAACATCCAAGAACAAACTAGATATGTGCTTCAAAGAAAGAACTCTTGAATTGGACTGTGCATGCCATACCATGTGAAAATGACTGAGGCAATAACAAGGCAATGGCCTATGCCTTGTAAAGTGGTGAGGATGATGATAATGAAAATTTTGAACCCTGAAAACCATATGTCTCAATTTAAAAGAGGACATCACTTATACTGCTGAATACATTACGGTTAATTTACCCTATTTGCCTAGAAGACATTGCTACCTTAGAGATCAATGACTTCCTGTTGACGTGATTTCCAAATATTTAACGTAATACTTCTTACATCATCAATAATTTTCTATACCATGTCCGTGAGGTTGAAAGGGTTATAGTGAAATGATATCCTACTTTAATTAACTGCATTTTTAGAAAAGTGTTGCTTAAAATTACTGCACAACAACAAGTTAGCAACCATTTTTAGCCAGATTATCGGATCCAAAATTGATGCCTCTTATGACGAACTTATTAAATTTAGAAAAGCTTTCTCAAATGAATGCATATCATCACGTGAACCAGCCAATATATATTCAGGATATATGCATATGAATTAATACAGTTCAGTCATAAGAGTCAATTTTGTCACTTAGAATACAATAAAAGTGTGGCGGAAAAGATTTTGAATGATTGAACAAACGACGGTTGGTTAAGCGGCTGAATAGAAAAGCGCAGTTTCGTTAATGAGGACGGCTTGCCCATGTGATGCCCTCATACGGTCACTGTTCTCTCTTATAGTAAAATGGCATTAACATACTTTGCAGGCATCAGGCAACGTTCTTCTTCGGTATTTATCTCTCTGGTGATTTGGGCTTAGCTCCAACGTGGAAGAATAAAAACTAATAATCTTCAGACAGGCGATATTTCCACGAGCGTCTGCATTCTCAATGGATTCATTTCAAATAAATAATTGTGGGCACTAATTTCTGAGTGCAAAGAATAATTTGCTTGTATCATCGACCTCATTTGGCATTGTCAAGACAATTCACATGCTCTTTGCTATGGAGTAGTACTCCACTATATGGCGTTGTTGGTGTGCATTTGACGACATTTTCCAGCTTTATGACGAAGTATTCGCCATCAATTTTGATTGTGACGTGAATCCTACCTGTGAAGTAATTGATTATGACGTCAGATACCTGAGTGACAGATCTGGCCGCTCTATTGGTTAACAGGGTTGGTCGATCCCTGTTACCCATTATACTTGGTTTATGCACAAAACAGGAATCGATGTACATTATCAATGTGATTACGTCACATATTAATGTCCAACACCAAGAACGATGATGATGATGATGATGATGATGATGATGATGGCGATGTGTGTGTGTGTGTGCGTGCGTGCGTGCGTGCGTGCGTGCTTGCGTGCGTGCGTTCGTTCGTTCGTGCGTGCGTGCGTGCGTGCGCGCGCGTGTGTGTATTTGATTGGTTGCTATTGGAATGCTGATGGAGAGATAGAGATAGAGAGGGAGCTGGAGCAATGGATGGGGGCAGGGAGGGAATGGGGAGAGAGAAAGAGAGAGAAAGAGAGAGAGAGAGAGAGAGAGAGAGAGAGAGAGAGAGAGAGAGAGAGAGAGAGAGAGAGAGAGGGAGGGAGGGGGGGGGGAGGGAGGGAGGGAGAGAGAGAGAATATCACAAACGCTTGGTGGAGGTGTCGCAGAATTCGAATGATGACTGAGCTATATCCAAGGCCGGTACATCATCAATGGCAGGGTTCATAAATATAATGTTTGACAATAATAAAAAAATCTATATTCATGCGAGTGCCTAGCGATATAGCAGGAGGCGTTGCAGAAACATAAATTAAAATATCTTGAATGTACAATATCAGTTCCGGTCGATCCGAGTGGTCGTAAGACATGTAGTTATAAGTTTAAAAGTATTTAAAAGCTGGTGATTTATCCTCTGGGCGGTCGACCAATGGTAGAGTACTCGCCTCTCAAATACAAGACGGAATGTGTCAAAGAATTGTCCGGGTTCGAACCCTACTCAGGTCGAAAACTGCAAAAAGGTGAAAATTACATTCCGATGATGACTGAGCTATATCCTAGTTCCAGTGTGTTGTGAATGACAGGGTTCATAGAACTAGACGCGCTTGATAATAATACAAAACTGCATACATGCGTGTCTCAAGCGATATAGCAGGATGGACAGCAGACACTTAAAGTAAAATATCTGGAATGTACACCATGTACTCATTACATTGTACTCATATACAATAAACCGCGTGTAAATTGGGTCAAAGGTTCCAGACAACGCACGTATAGTTGCTACATGCTTATCTAAAGAATATTACATACAATAATTGTACGTACTCATCCTTGGCTTCACCCACCCCATAAAACAGATATACGGTTTAAACCGGTTTGAAAATTGACACCATCACCGGTTTGACGTTATGCCATACCGCGCAGCGTGATCGACCGGATGAGGTTCAAATCCCGCTCGACTGTCAGGCGGTGACGTGGAGACGAGCAATCGGTAGAAACTTAGGCAATCTACTTCACTCCTCACTGCCTCTCTCTCTACCAGGAGTATAAATGGGTATCAGTGTAAAACTGGGGAAGTAGTAATAGACTGAAATACAAACCAGCGTGAATGGGACATGGAAACAGGGACTCGATAGATGCCAATCAAACCGATATCTTCTGATTACGCAAGTAATTGTTAAAATCTAGTTTCTTACCGACTAACAATAATTTGTGTTCCATTTACAATCGATTAATTCTAATGCGCGAGATTTATCGTGTGTTTAATCATCACGCGTCGAACAACGGAATATATATCTTATATATCTGTTGTTAATACGTTAAATAATGTGCTATTATTTTTAGACCGCTTGTTGAAAATTGTTGGTGCCACGGGACAGCAAAATCTTTCAATCAATTACTCTCATTTTAACATTCTTGTGACAAGAGGTCATCGAATCATATCGTTTACACATCACGGTAATGATAATTTTGTCCAGTTACAAGTGGTGGGTATAATTAGAGAATATGCTATTACCTTGATCAAACTGACACAACTGTCCAAGGTGGTCGTTAACTTGTGAGCTTAGCTAATCACTTAGACTTAACTAAACATGACGTGGATTCCTTAGCTTTGTTGTGATAACTCCCTCGCTCAAAAATACAGCGCCAGTAAACATGTTTATATTGTATCCGAATTGCGATAATTTAAAAATCCCTCGGAACTCGCGATGTGGACTACCTGTTTAGATTAAAAGAAGCTTAGATATAGGTAATCATGGGATTTTAACGGACTGATGATAAGTATGTATGCAGCACGAGACGCCAAACAAGCGCTGAAAGTCAATCATATACATTTTTATAAATATTGTCGTGTATTTTAAATATTTCGAAACTAATTAGACTGAGATTTGGTGCTACAAACATCAACAGCATCTTGCAGTCACAATAGTCTCAAAATATTGGAAATATTACCGTACAGACAGAGTGCAATTCATCATAAGCAATTTAGTATGAATAGAAAATAAAGGAAATGTTGACTGTTCAGATGGGTTTGCGTTTTAGCCTTTACTGGACAAATTTGGTCAATATAATTATAATTGTTTATGGAATTCGCAGAAAAAGGAAGATTATTTTTATGAAAATATACACCTAGAATGTTTCATTATCGAGCCAGTAATTCCAGTGGTAAATTGCACCCACCTTTGCCATCCTGTCTGCTTCCTCATTTCCTTGGACTCCACAGTGTGAGGGGATCCACTGCAATGCTATCAGAAAGCATTTGATGGTTTGTAGTGCTTCTTCAAGTTGTGGCAGCTTACCTTTGGTGATAGCCTCAAGGACGGAGCGGACATCAGATACAAAGACAATCTGTGCAATAGGGTCTGGTGTTCTGCTGATGGCATTAGCTGCATGGGCCAGTGCATCGACTTCAGCTCTGTAGTTTGTACAGTGTTTGCCTGTCGGTATTGCAGCTGACTCATGTTTTCCGTTTGGATACTGTATGTGCAGTCCGGCACCTCCGCTCCTAATTGCATCTTTGGCTGATCCATCTGTGTAGATCCTTATCCATGTCTCCTGAGGGTACATTTCTTCCAGCATGGCTAGGGTCAGGGTCTTCTTGCTCACATCACTGTGTTCATCTTTGGTTGTGAGATGAGGTACTGTGGTGCGAATAGCTATGCTCTCTAGTTTGATTTCCCAGGGTGGAGGATCAAGGGTTTGGTTTGGGTCTTCTATTTGTGCTGGCAACATTTCTTGGTGTTTCCTTTGAAGTGCTTTTGTCTCTTTCACAAAACTTGATCTTTTAAGTCTTCCTGATGACAGCTGTGCTTGCCTGATCTTCATCGCGTGGTTGTTGAACGACTTGAACTTTGCAGCTTGGATCAGTGCTTTGCATTCCCTTCCTTTGCTAAGTGGAGGTATGCCTGCTGTCTGCTCCATTTTTCCTATTGGTGTTGATCTCATTCCACCAGTGATGATGCGCAGTGCCTGGTTTTGTACTCTGTCGAGGTTCTGTTGATGAGATTTAGCTGCTATCATCCATGAGCTGGACCCATACTCAAGGTGTGGTCGTACGGCACCTAGGTAGATGGTCTTGAGGATCCTTTCATTGGCACCCCACTTTGTTCCTGCCAGCTTCCTCATGATGTTTAGCTTTCTTCTGGCCTTTGCCTCTGCGTTCTGGATGTGCTCCTTCCATGTTAATCTTCTGTCATAGGTGACTCCCAGGTATGTCTCCTGGTCCTCGTACTCGAGTGGATTACCGCCCAGTGTCAGATTGCCAACCTTGGTTTTGGTGGACAGTGAGAATATCATGGCTGATGATTTTTCTTTGTTGATGGTAATACACCAGCGATTGGCCCAAGCTGTAATTCTGTCCAAGGCGAGCTGCATTCTGTACGTGGCAGTCGGTGTGTACTCCTCGGTGCACCAGAGTATGAGGTCATCTGCATAGAGGGATGCTTGGATCCCATTGGGCAGCTCTGCTACAATGTCATTAATGAAGAGTATGAACAGATTTGGTGATAATACTCCGCCTTGTGGTACCCCTTGTCTCAGCAATACATTCTGTCCAGATTGTCCATCCACCATCACCCTAGCTCTGCGATTGTGTAGGTATGACTTGGTCCATCGGAACATGTTGCCACCGAGCATGAGCATGATTACAACGGTTTGCAAACCGTCACCATATTGAACCGGTTTACGGTGTGAGCTTTTGCTTAGGAGTATTACTGTGATCCAGCCCTGCACAATCAAAGACAGATTTTGTGCTGGTTACCTGCAACAAGCACGATCAAAGGAGATGAGAGAGAAACCCAGTGTACAATAGATGAAACAACTTTTTCTATGCCATGTCCATCTCTACTAAGCTCCGCCCATTCTTTGATCGTGCTGTGATCGATTTATATGATTTGACTACAGAATTCTCAGAATCCCAATATCATGGTAACTATACAGCTAACCTGTTGAATATTTTGAAAATAGCTTTGGGTGGGATGGTGCAATAAAATGAAGTTTCCTTTCTCCTTACTGATAGGTGTTCCTTTCTTAGAGGGACCCACGAACAGCCTTGCGTAAAAAACACTAACTATCTCTTTCTTTGGTGTACTTTTGATTGAGAAAGTTGGAATTCTATTGAAGTGGGAATACTGTCTACTATCGTGCATAATCAAACACAATGATACAGAAAGCTGCTGTTAATCTTCGTCTCTGGACAGCTTTTCTCAACCATCTTAGACCAACTAATAATTTCGCAATTCATTTAAGAATTATATAACACGCAATGAACCTATATGATCCCTGAACTCCCTAACTATAAATTTCCAGAAAACTATACAGAAAACTATACAGGTAACCTGTTAAATATTTTTAAACTAATTTGACTGAGTGTTGTTGCTGCCTATGGAAGCCACAGCGCCCAGTCAAATCATATCAAAATATTCAACAGCTTGTTTATTAAATAACAAAGACATACAATTCGTACAACGTGTCAAAGACGGACTATTTGGAATCATTCATGACGTCATGATTATGACGCCAGCTTACACGTCACGTAGTTGATTATGACATCAAATGATTGAGTGAGTAAATGGATTCATGAATTGTTCGATCTCTTAACTGTAAACTTGTTTCTGGGTTTATTTATCAGTTCGTGGAATAAAAAACATGCATCAGTGAATATTCATACGTTATCATATTTGTGTTTTAGATAAATATTTGGTATGTTCGATCCCTTCGCTTCAAGAATATAATCCAAATTTAGTATTGCCAGATCGATTATCAAATCCGTGGAAAGATAATAAGTCTAGTCACGCTGCAATCTCAAATGAATTGTGGGGCATCTATATATATATTGTGTCTATAAAATAAAGCAAACAGTAAGCTCAGACAATCGAGGAATCCATTTCTAGCCCTTCCCCGCCAATTCACCTTTCCAGAGTATGCCCCCCATCATATGACGTCACAATCATCTACGTAAATGTGTAGAATGACATCATAATGGATGGCGTCATGAATGATGTCGATAAGTACGTCGCGAACGCACATTTGAAGACGGTCTATGCGTTTTGTACAAATTGTATGCCTTTAATATTTAATAAATATTCTGTTGAATATTTTGAAACTAATTTGACTAGGCGCTGTTGCTGCCATAGGCAGCAACAGCACCCAGTTAAATTAGTTACAAAATATTCAACAGCTTCCCTGTATAGTTTTTGGGAAATTGATAGCTAGGGCATTCGGGGATCGAGCAATCCCAACACGGTGAGGTGTGGGTGGAACTTAGCTAGAGATGGGCGGGGCATGGCTAAAAATGGAAAGATCCATTGTAGCTAAGCTCCGCCAACATGTTGCGTGAGTTGGGACAGATTTATATATACTTTGAACGCTGAATTTTCAGAATACAATTTTAAGGTAACGACCAATGCAAGCTGTTGAATAATTTGAATCTAATTTTGACTGGGTGTTGTGTCTACCTATGTCCCAGTCAAATTGGTTTCAAAATATTCAACAGAATGTTTATTAAATAATAAATTAAGAAAAGGCATACATTTCGTACAACTGAGGGACTATTCAATGTTCTTGACGGAGCTAGATCCATCATTCATTGGATGATTGAATATGACGTCATAAATTAAGTGACAGATCAGAGCTATTCAGTCAAGAAATGTCAGTCAAGACTTCGAAGGTTTCGGCAATAGAGATGCATTATATATTGACTGCTTTGTACTAGAATATGATACACAATTCTGTCGATAATGTGGCAACACTGATACATATTCCTGTTCCGTTGGCTATGATAAAAATACCATAGAGCGAATGCCAAATTAAGGCACTTCTCAGATAGGCCATGGCTAGGGGCCTGTTTCCAAAGGGGCCTCACATTTATTTTCTTGGCTTTTATATTTTCTTTTTATGACAAAATCCCTACGTCTAGTATATTCTAGTGCACTGTCTGTTTGTTTGGGATACCTTGGATCTGTCCCGTTGTTTGGGATATGGCTTCTAGGATCAGGTCGGAATCATTTTTGACTGGGTGTTGTGTCTACCTATATGGGTATGATTCCGACCTGATCCTAGAAGCCATATCCCAAACAACGGGACAGATCCAAGGTATCCCAAACAAACAGACAGTGCACTAGAATACACTAGACGTAGGGACAAGGTATCCCAAACAAACAGACAGTGTGTATACAACCAACCTTGATGAAGGCAATGAAATAATGTGCTTTCTGCAGTAAATCCATAGGCCTCCAGCACAGGCACATGTTGAGCCATTAGGAAACTTGAAACCTTTAATATTCTACTAATTTGCTGATGCCAATCCCCCCCCCCCCCGCTGCCCCCACCCACTTCCCACCCCACCGCACCCTCACTCCCGCCACCCCCACCCCACCCCCAACCCCACCCCAACCCCACCCCACCACCATATTCACTCAACCACCACAATCTCCGGCGCCAGTGGCAGCATCAATGCGCCATGGCCCGGTCTTCCATCGACGCCGATGGGCCAATCGGGTCTATTCCAGATGGCCAGCTCAATTCCCCGGCCAGCCATCCCAAAACTTGAAATCACGAATTTGAGACAAAAGCGAAACTGCACCACCTCTTTCTGCATTAGCAGCCGCTGTGGTAATATCAACGATCCACATTGCGTCCAGAGCCCACTACAGGCCAAATCTACCTTCGGCTCCGATTGGCCAGAAAACGGAACTGACGACAGCCCGCAGTCATCACTGTCCAAAAGATTCCCAATTAGACAGCTGGATATCTGAGTATATCCTTCCCGAATAGGCAGCTCAGTGCTACCTGCCAACCCACCCGGTGCATCGGCTGGGGAAGACCACCTCAGCTCCACGCAGAAAGCAACCTGCCACCCATGGTTTCCCACAGTTGTCAACCCGCTCCGGCTTTGTGCAGGAGGCTAACTGGCACTGCCGCTGCTCTGGCTCTAGAGAGGCCCAGCCCACCGGAATCCCATTCCCACTCCACACCGATAACGCAAGAGCCCGAATCAGGATCCATGTGCCCAGCCCGCCCCGGCTCTCAGAAGTGAGAAGCTGAAACTGGCTCCATACAATGAGCCCAAGAGGCCGATTTATCCACACGAGGACTAGCCAGAGTGTAGAGGTTTCAATAACCGCTAAATGCACATAAAGATGCCTAGAGAGGACAGACAAGGCTGCGGTTCGCCAACCACCACAAGCAGCCAAAGGTGCAATTTGCCATATATGCCGACTTCAAAGCCTAACAACCAAGATCAAGGGGCCAACGTTGAACCAGCCCAGAGCAGCACTCAAATGACGCAGCACCATGGGATCCATGCCTTCTCCTATATAGTTTCTGCTGTGATGGAGTTAGGGAACCACCATTGCTGTATCGAGAAGATGCGGCAAACCGGTTTCTGGTCTGAACCAGTTTGCGCAGGAAGAGGAAAATATAATGTCTGTCCTCACCCAACTTCGACCAATTGAGATGAACAGAGATGACTGGCAAGCTCATAGAATAGGTATCATGTGTGTGCGCGACTTATATCTAGTGACTAAGGCACAGACAGCCTCCGGGATCACTGCCACATCATCGGACTATACCGGGGAGCAGGATACAATGCCTGTTATCTCCAGCTACGGCTGAGGCCAACGCCCACTACCATCCCCGTCGTTCATGGGTATGATTCCGACCTGATCCTAGACGCCATATCCCAAACAACGGGACAGATCCAAGGTATCCCAAACAAATTGAAGAATTACATCTCCTTCAACCTCCGCATCCCGGCCCAGTTCCTTTCTGCTTTCTTTGACAAGCGTGTCGCGAGAAGTACAGCCTTCCCATCTTGGAGTATGTTTGATTATTGATCTTGCACTCTCAATGATGGCGCTAAACAGGCTGGCATTACCAGATAGTATGTTTTCCATACTGAAAACCAACACATGATTATGATTTCATACCAATTATATTCACTTTCCTCACGATTTGGACTCTTTACTCGTGATAAAACTCAGCACCAGGCACTTTCTTGAGCACTTGATATTTTCTTGAATGGTGTTGAGCAAAGTGTATATATTTGGTAGGGTATGTTTATACATACAGTTTTGGCAGTTTTCATACACATGTCACAGTGTGTGATTTAATACGAATAGGCCTGATTGATTTTCACTGGAGGCATCTACGTTAGCAGACAAATGGTGTCTCGGGCATGTATACTAATATTTTCTACACATTTTTGCAAGTATTTGGTCAGTGTTGTTCATATCACCAATATAAATCAAGCTTCTGCTTATGCTGACCATTACCTTTTCTCATTCAGTTTCTTCTACAAACATGAGAGACTATAGAAAAAGTATGGCCATATCATTTTATCTCCACATGGGCCACCGTGTATTAAGAAAATCAGAGGATATCCATCAGGGTTTCTTGGCAAATCTGCACAGAAAATTAAATGAATACTTTGAGAGGCAGAGAATAATACTGCTCTGGAAGAAATGAGCTTGTTTCAGATATATCTGTTGATTAGTTTTGATGTGCGAAATACTGGTGTAAGCATGGATGATGAGGATACGTTATTCTGTCGGCCAGTCAATGACATCTTACTTACAGTTTTTGTATCTCGGCGAAGATATGACAGACACGTTTTTCATTTAGAAATTTAGACAAGTACTGTTTTCGATAATTGTGTTTAATTCTGTCCAATCTACCAATAGCATGAGAGGATCACAGATGCTTCGACCCGACATATTGACCATCATTCACAGAGATATGTTACACTAATAATTATGTATTTCTGACGGATCTAGTTGTTATATTGTGCATGTTGTCTCTATTCCATCATCACACTACTCACACCGCAATCTATTTACATATCCTCTCTGCTCTGCCAATCGTGCTACTATCGTCTTCTCTCCATTTAACTACCCTCCCCCCCCTCCCTCTCTCCCTCTCTCTCTCCCTCCCTCCATCCCTCTCCCTCCCTCTCCCTCTCCCCCCCTCTCTCTCTCTCTCTGCCCCCCTCTATCTATCTCTCTCTCGCGCTCGCTCTCTCTCTCTCTCTCTCTCTCTCTCTCGCTCGCTCTCGCTCTCGCTCTCTCTCTCTCTCTCTCTCTCTCTCTCTCTCTCTCTGTCTCTCTCTCTCTCTCCCATGGTCAAATTAAGTGGTCTAGACAGACAACAATGCCACATTATCACCGTAATCTTATGGTCATGGCATGTTAGCGCTTACTGACAGACTGATTATCACGAATTTCAGTATATCCCTGTGTTATAGTTCGCGAAGAATTAAACTCCATAAATCTAAATCAATCATTTGTTGTATTTCTCTCACTATAATCTTGTCCCTAGGAAAATATAATTTGTAAAATTACTAAACAGCGTCTTACAGTCTCAACATTCCAGCGCTCATGGTAAAGTACATGGCTGTGAACCTATTTCAATAGAGGTTGTGGTCTAATTCCTCTGCCTCAGCGCCGTCGTTTAACATGAAGAATTAATCATGCTGGTTAACATTTATGCCATTTTTATCCGAAATCAAACGTCATAGATAATGTTGTGGGGACGGGTGCTATGATATTGTTATACTGGGTTATTTGTATGGTGGTACTATATACCTACAAATTAACAAGTTACACGCACCATCGGATTAAAGATGACCGCCAGATATCTTGTTGAAAGAGAACCAGAATTGCGCAGAACGCTGCATCAGCAACAAACTCGTTAAGTACACAGGATGGCAGACACACGACTGTACACGTAAACAGATTTGAATGGTTGGGTTCGTCCCGTTCAAAACATAATTAGTGGCCTGAAGCATCACGCATGATTACTCGATGAAATAAAGAACAATTTTCTGCCAGACAGTTCGCCAGTCATAATCACATGTTAGGTCATCGGCTCTTTGCTAAGATGCTGGCATGTCCTTTACCGTGCTGTCAGGAAACTGGCCAATTCCTCAACATCTATGCTATGTGACATCATAAGTCAATAACATTGTTAATCCCTGAACATGACACACACACACACACACACACACACATTTACAATCTAATTATAATTCTATTGAATATTTTTAAACTAATTTAACAAAGTCCATCTACTTACCTGTACAATTATCTGGAAACTGACAATCTGAGAAGTCAGGGTGCATATAATCATTGGCGAACATGAGTTGTTCAATTGCCTCCTTGTCCCATTCCTTCTCGCTAATAGGTCTTAGACGTAGCATCGCAGATGTTGGCTGTCAATAGCTCTGCATCTGTCTAGCCTTGCTTGATCCGTATTAAGCTCCCACGCTTCCTGGCAAAGATAAGATGCACATAGTCTTATGCCATTGCTGTTGCTACAACTGTCACCGCCTATACGACTACATCTACCACAACCTCCCCATCTAGGACCACCACCACGAGGACCACAATTTGGTCTGTATTCTGAGAACCCTGTTGCTTAAACTTATTGTGCGCAATAGCAAGTTAGTAACAAGATTTACCTAGCGACCATCGAATCATTAAGTGATCGCTTTTAACACCAACTTTATTAAATTTTAGCATGCTTTCACATATAAATGCCCTTCATATGGGCAGCAAATCAGATATTTAAAAGGTTTATATACAAGAATTAATTAAGCTAAATTTCATGAGTCAATCGTCACCACTTTGAATACAATAATAACAAAGTGTGGTGGCAAAGTTATTGAATGAATAAACAATCATTAAAAAACGATGTCTGTCTTAAAAGTCTGAATGGAAGAGTACAGTGACCTTATAAGGTCTGCCCATCACACACTCTTATAGTAAGATGCCAGCAACGCAATACGCCATCATCTGTCATATATTCTGATTCTGTATTTACTCAATGAACCTTTCAAGTTTATCCATCAATCATATTACGTCATAATCAACTACTTGACATGCAGAATGACGTCATAATCAATAACACCATGAATGGCATAGATAAGTTCGTCAAAACGCATAATTGGTGACGGACTAAGCGTTGTTGTACGAATTTACTTTCAAAATATTCAACAACTTACTTGTATAGTTTTCTGGAAATTGAAACTCATGAAGTTAATAGATTATACAAACGAGGTATGGGTGGAGCCTAGCTAGAGATGGGCGGGGCATAGCTAAAACCGGAAAGGCGCATTACTTCTGTTCGGCGCTTTATACTTAGTTCCAGAACTATCTTTAGAGGAGCGATATGTCCGTGAATGTCTGCATTCTCCATAAGTTCATTTCTAGTAAATCGTTTTGGACAATAATATCTGTTGGAAAAATAATTTGCCTGTATCATCGACCTCACTTGACAGTGTCAAAGCAATTTCCAGGCTCTCCTATAGCCGTAGTCGTCCACTGTATGGCCTTGTTGAAGTGCGCCTGATATTGATCTTGGATTTTCAATGGTGACACTACACGGCATGACATTGACAGATAGAAAGCCTGCAGCTACTGAACAATATAGCATGCTTGTGATTTGGTGCACGTTCTGTCCACTTTCTTCAAGTAGTTAACTATTTACTCGTAATAATATTCAGCACAAGACGCCTTCTTCAGCTCTTGAGATTTTCTTGAAGGGGATTCGCCAAAGTTAGTATCATTGGAAGCGTTTGGCACATTCAGCTCTAGCAGTACTTATACGAATGCACATGGGATGTGGTTTAATAAGAACATACTTGAATGGTTTGCACTGGAAGCTTCTGTGCTTCCAGACAAACTGTGTCTAGTATATGTATGCTTAGATTATCTATACAGATTTAAAAGTGGTGTTACCATGTTGCTCATATAATCCATACAGACCATACGCAAAATGGAAGAGAGTCCTCGTGTACGTTTGCACGGGTTATTCTGTTATGTGTGTATGACCTATATAGGAGTACATGTATTGAGGGTATTTGTGATTACTGCAGTCAAGTATGCACGTCGTGTCAAACAGACTAGATCTGGATTGAAGGCTGACGTCACAATTATATTGATGTAATTCCGCCATGAAGATCGGAAACTATGTCAGGTGTTCAAATTGACTCGCTTTGATGATTTACTATCTAATAACCATTCATTTGTATATTTTGAAACTAATTTGACTGGACACTGTTCTGGCCATAGGCAGCAACATCACCCAGGTAAATTAGTTCCAAAATATTCAACAACTTATCTGTATAGTTACCATGCAATTGCGACTCTGGGAATTCATAATTCGGCGTATATAAATGGAGGATTACAATTTATCCATCAAACATATGACGTCAGAATCAAATACGTCATGAATGACCTTAACTGATGACGGGCTAAACGTTGTTGTATGAATTGTACGGCCTTGTTCATATATAGCGGGTGTTTCACTAAATACCAGGTATATCGGCCAGCGTTCTCATCGGACTGCCTCTTGTCCCCGTATCGTTACTTATTTCAGAAACCTAATCAGAGGCCGTGTTCTCACTAGTGACTTAACCGGCGTAGCGCAATACTGAGGTATGACGTTATTCCTGATTAATTCTCCAGTGAGAACACGGCTTAAGGCCGTATTCTCACTAGAGACTTAATCCGGAGTAACGTCATACTGAAGTATGGCGTTATTCTCGATTAACTATCCAGTGACAACACGGTCTTAGGCCGTGTTCTCACTAGAGAGTTAATCAGGAATAACGTCATAGGCTACGTCAGTATTGCGTTAGGCCGGTTAAGTCTCTAGTGAGCACACGGCTTTAGGCCATGTTCTCGCTGGAGACTTAACCGGCGTAGCGCAATACTAAAGCCGTGTTCTCACTAGAGACTTAATCCGGACTAACGTCATACTGAAGTATGGCGTTATTCCTGATTAAATCGCTAGTGAGAAGTGAGAACTGACTAAGAACACAGCCTTAATCAGGAACACGGCTTTACAAAATTGGCGGTTTATCTGCCGATATATGGTTATTTCTTCCCTATTTGAATGCAAACTATTCCCTCAAAATTTGCCAGGTAGTATTACCGTCTGCATTTTCTCCCAATCTCCGCCAGGTAGCGCTACCGTCAAGTTCAAGACTATCTTCCACCAGTGTGAATGCAAACGGATATATCGGCTATATATTAACGGAAAGGATCAGGGAACTAACATATATACACTTGAATGACAGCTTTATATATTAATCAACCTATAGCCACCAGTAAAAGACAGCAATAAATTAGAAAAAGCAGATAAATACCATTTATGCCACTCTGGCAGGAACCAATTAGTGACGCAGCTGGACCTATGAGCCCAGGTGTACGCAAGGAGAATAAATAATACCCGTTACAGCCGGTAATATAAGCTCAGTTATATTCGTGTTACACTGATTAAGCACTATGTCATACAGGTAAAATACTGTCTAGTTTTAAAATAATTTGACTGAAAGCTGTTGTTTTCCGAGACAAGTCTACATTCAATCACACGAATTTCAAAATATTCAGCAGGTATCATATTGCGACCTTAGAAACCACCAGTGTATTTTGAAATCATTTTGACCGAAACTTGTTGCTTCAACCAGAAAAGGTGACTTTCAAATATAACGTTTTCAAACGGATCAACAGTGAATTAGCAGTCGTGAGTTAATCGCTCTACCTCGGCGCCTATAGAGAATACTATTCATATCGCTTATAAAACTATATTCAGTCGCGCTTTCGTTATATTCAATTTGGCCTATGCGGTATAGCTGTGCACACAATTGGCGCACGGCAGACTGAGAAGCACCAGCAAGTCACTAATTGGCTCCAAGTTAGGCGCTCCTAGATTTAGTAAATGCTTTTTCTCAGATAATCCCGATTCATTTCCATTTCTACCGATGGTAATTTAATTTAATATTGTATGAATTTACCAATAAGCACCATTTGTTATTTCCCTTTCCCCTTCCTTTAAAGATGAGCGGGGCATAGCTAAAACTGGATTCCTCCATTGATTCCAACACGCGTAAAATGTGGGGGGGGGGCGGGGGAGTGGGGGTGATTGCGGCGGTGGTGAGCGGTGGGAGGGGTGTGTGTGTGTGTGTGGAGAACTTTGGGAGAAATAGCTGAGGAATAGATAGAAATGGATCCCACGTATATGGCCGATCATTTCATTGTGGAGACCCTATCAAACTGCAACGCATCGTGCTATTAATGATAAAGGTGATTAAAGGTGATTGTGGCAACTTAAACATTTTAATGGTCAACCTGACCAAAACAACTCTGTAGTGGTCTTGAGGTATGTCTAATAGCGGGTCAAGAGAAGAGTATTTTTTTCAAAATTAACCACTGCAACGACTGGCTCGGTTACCGAGCCAGTCGTTGCAGTGGTAACTTTCCAAAAAATACTGTAGTGGTCTTGTGGTATGTCTATTAGCAGGTCAAGAGAAGAGTATTTTTTTGAAAATTAACCACTGCAACGACTGGCTCGGTAACCGAGCCAGTCATACAAGTGGTAAATTTAAAAAAAACTTCTCTAGACCTGTAAATGGATACTGGGTAAGCAAGATCTTGAATGTTCTTTACCATCACCCCTTTAATGGTCAAGCCGGTCACAAATTTTAAATGTAAATTAAAAAAAAAATTTTTCTTGAAAAGTGTTGACCAGTAAAATGCTTAATTAACTAGTATTTTGAGCACTTTGAGGCGCTGTTAGCACAAGATGGGTTAATGGCTACAGTGTGTGAGGTAGGGGTCTATTTTGTGCTTCAGTTTTTTCCGATTTCTTTTCAGATTAGTTTCCGATTTGGAATTTTAATTAAAGCTCTCGTGTTCCATTAACTATAGACACTTTTGCACGAGTGTACTATTCACGGCAGTACATTTGACGGCCTTCATTTCAATACTGTTCAGCGCAACTGTCTCAATTTCCACAAGAAAATTAGAAAGCTTTTTTATATTTTGACAATAATTTGCGTGAATGTTATTGCTATCAATGACAGCAACAACATTCAGTAAAATTGTCAAAATAATTATTAGGTAATGCGATTACTACCTGGTACAGATTTAATACTAATTTGAATGAAAATTGTTGATACAACAGCTTTCAGTCACTATATTCTAAAATAATCATCATAATTATAGTCGACTCTCGCTACGGATTTGAATGGCAATTTGATTGTAAGTTGTTGGTTTCTAAGACACCAACAACACTGTCGAATTATTATCCACACACGCGCAATCAGTATATTACTATTTAGGTGAAGTGAGCGTAGGCCTATATACGCGTTCTCTCCAAGAATGAATGCTTAGCAAACGGCGTGTACGTTTCGTTGACAGATTTGTGCATTTTGTTTGAAATGCATTGGTCCAACAGCAACGTACACCCGGTAGTTGGGCGAAATATTTACTTCGTGCACGCAAAGCGTATTTTGGCCATATACTCACTCTACGTAGATAGTAATACAGAGCGCCGTGTGATTCTATTGACAACTATTTTATAACGTTGTTGGTGCCTTATTCAGCAACAATTTACAGTCAAATTGCTCTTCAAATCCGTGTTGAAATTAATGATGCTTATTTTAGAACACAAACAGAAAGCTGTTGCAGCAAAGATTTTCAATAAAATTTGTATCAAATGTATAGCAGGTAGTAATTGCATTACATACTAATTTTTTTGACAACAATTTGACTGATTGTTGGTGCTCTCATTGATAGCGTCAACTTTCACACAAATGTATATAAAAGCTTTCTGCTATTTTCACCTGGACATTGACGCACTTTCTCTGAACAGTGTTGAAATACAGACTGTAGAATGTACTGCCGTGAATACGCCCTACGTGCATGCTTACGCGTCCAGAGCTGGAGGACAAATGACAATTTGCACATGCAAGCAGGTTGGTTTTGTTTGAGAAATCCTGGCTTGTGCAGACAATAGACTAATCGAATATGGCATCCAATAGTTACAACGATTATGGAGTCAAGGAATTGCATGCTGGTTAGTATTGCACGCCGGGTAGCATTACGTGCTGGGTAAATTGAACAGGCAGCTCATATCTCATGCAAAAGCGTCTATATTTAATGGAACACGAGAGATTTAAGGTGACCGCAGGTTCACTCTCAAATTGTGTACGCGCTTGTGGTGTGGGTGTTGTGGTGGTTGGTGATGGGGGTGGGTAAGTTTGTTTTTAATTTTAAGCTAGATAGAGCTCAAGGTAATTAAAACAATATTGATCATAATAATTTTCCTCAATCAAAGAAAACAGATAGCAGAAGTAATTAGAGAAAGTAGAGCACAGAGGAGAGACAAGCTATAGATGGATCCGATATGTAGCTCAAGTTTCTGATGCCAAAATCACAATACGTCATTAGTTGATGTCACAATCAAATCAGATACGTCTGTCACGAATGTGGCAAATTTTGACATTAAGCATCTAAAACTGGGTAAACGTACAATTTAAAAATTACATTCTGTTGAATATTTAGAAACTAATTTGCATGGGTGGCAGCAACAGCTCTAATTAGTTTCAAAATACACTCCATAGTTACTTTGAAAATAAGATTTTGGGCATTCAGATTTAAAGGTATCAGATTTGATTCAAACGGGAGTCCAAAGTGGGTGGAGCTTAGCTAGAAATGGATTCGTCTATTACGCTCAGACAGACAAAACAATCTCCTGGAGATAGAACCTAATATCAATTTGGTAACGGTCCTATGGAGAAATCCAGTTTTGGCTATGCCCTGTCCATCTTTAGCTAAAATCAAATTAATTTCAAAATATTTAACAGGATGTTTATTAAATAGGAAAGACATACAATTCCTACAATAACGTTTTGTCCGTCATCAATTAAGCGTTCGTGACGAGCTTATCTACGTTATTCGTAAAGTAATTGATTATGACGTCATCCTACATGTCAGGTAGTTGATTATGACGTCATTTGATTGGCGGATAAACTGGAATCCTCCATTAAGGGGACGTGGCTGTTATTTCTTATGACAGATCCAATGCACAATTGCCACAATACTAGCGTGTTATTCGGTCGCCAGCCAACATCCCAGACTTCAGCCTGGTTCTCACATTCGCTAAGCTGAGCTGAGCTAAGCTAAGCTAAGCTATACGATAAAAATCGCGCACATGTATTGCTATCAGTCTGTTCTCATATACGCTAAGCTGAAGCGATACTAAGCGATACAAAACGATAAAACACGCGCGTACTTTTAAAAAACGAGCCTGCACGATTTATTGTCGCTTCGCATGTGATCAGTCGGTGTTGCATGACGATTTTTCTTTAAAGTTTACATTATATTCCAGTTGTATGAACATTTCCTTACCTTTCCGTATTGAAAGCAGCATGTCAGCAGTGGAAGAGAAGTTGATATTAGAAGTCTCAAAATATGAAGAATTGTACAATGCAACGAACAAGCATTACACAGATTCTGATCGAAGAACACATATATGGACAGCTATCATGTGGTTGTATTCATTAGACGGAGACACGTTGACAAACAAGCACAATGGGAGAGATGGTACATCAGCAGGAAGACAAATTGACTAGCCAAAAGATGGACGAAAGAACTGGCGGATGGAGAGACTGATTGACCTAGGTTAAACAGACAACGATTAAAAAAATGTAGTCATGACGTTTCTAGTATTTTTCCTTACCTCAGGCATATTGCTAATCTTTCTCGTGCTCCTATGGGTTCCCGCCAATATGTCGTCTCCTTCTCTAGGTCTCCATGAACAGTGTTGTAAAGCACTTCAAACTGTTCTCTAGTTAATCTAAAATATTTCTTAAATCTCTCATCGTCTTCATTTAGCTCTTTGATTAGTGTGTGGAGTTCACCTAACTGCTTCCTCTTTTGCAACGTACTGTGCACCCAAAAACGCCGTTTCCTTTTATTCTGTAGATGACTAGCCACTATAAGCAACAAGTCATCTTCTTCGGATGATGACTCATCAGAGGTACTACCTCTAATCATATCTTCAGTGTATGTGGTACTCTTGATATATTCTAAGCAATTGAATGAATGTAAGGCATTTTCCGATGACTGAGTGCTATTGCATGATTTCGAGAATTTCCTAAAATCAAGCACTTTAGAATCAACAAAATTACATGCGACGAAGTCTCAGCAGGCGCTGATTTAGTTAAATATATTGCAAATGTCAGGACAGTCATCTCGCGTGCGACATTTTACGCGCGATACGTTTACCGCTTAGCTTAGCTCAGCTTAGTGAATGTGAGAACCAGGCTTTAGTTGCGCTTAACACCCTTTAACATCAACCGGTATTGGTACAGGTTCTGGTTAACGTTAAGCAGTAGTAAGCGCAATGAATTCTGGGAAGGTGAGTGGTGACCGAATACTGGGTGCCTGTGCCAAATGATATGGCCATATTTCCATAACTGAACTGAGGTGCTGGTATATCAATCATGTATGAACGCGTGAACTTCAGCATACATTGTCAATATCAGCTAGGCCTACATGCAACATGCGGGTATACCGTACTTTTGAGCGTTACTAGACGTGATTCATCCATAAATCTTATCGACATAGGATAGACAAGAACGCCAGGAACGGGCAATTAACAACTCGAGAGTGACAGCTGTCATGTCATTGTCAGCGTCCCTAGGCTCTCACGTGGTCATGATGTCTGTGTATTACCCAACATGCGTCTGTAAGATGACACCCACTGATTGATTAGTCCGAGTTATGAAAGGAAACCACGAAAATTGATTGTTTATTGATTGTTTATGGTCAACGTCTTCTTTCTTTATCTTATGGGACTGCGTTGTTGAAGTAATTCGTTCGGGTCTTTGGCAAGTAAATAGGATCGTACCCCGCCCATCCCCGAATCTCAGGATTGCATTCTCAAGACAAGCTCACCGGGAAATTGATCAACCCCTTAGACAGTAACGGGTGCCAGTAACAAAATTTTCTTTATTATTTAGCAGAACGTCTCAGAGCATTTGCTTTCATAAAATTTCCACTGATGAGAAACGTCTCACTTTAGCAAAATTCCCATATCAAATTTAAGATTTTAACTAATACTTTTTCAAATGCCTTAGAAATGTATTCTACAGAGAAGTTTTTCAAATTATAGAAAGTATGAAATCCACACGTGAAATTAGTGTCAGATAGTCTGATCTCAGCTGGCGACATTTCTTTTTTTTACGTGTGATCTGAATATTTCAGCAATCGTGCGTTTTGCTCCTGTTACTCACAGATAACGAACATCAACACGTGCACCAAAACGCATTGCATGTCAGAAGATCTATTTAGGGTCGATTCGTTGTGCACATTGAAGGTAGCCACGTCGGCCATGTTACAAAATTCTATAAAGTGTGAACCTGAAGCAGGTAATTGAGGAACCCAGTCCTTTGCCCCGCCCATCTTTAGCTAAGCGACACACACACACTTTACAAGAGTTGGGAGCGAGCGATCCCTAAACTCCCTGATTATCAATTTCTAGAAAACTATACAGGTAAGCTGTTGAATATTTTGAAATCTCTTTGACTGGCTGCTGGCAGCACCCATTCAAATTAGTTTCAAAATATTGAACAGCATGTTTATTAAATAGGAAAGACATACAATTCGCACAACACTGTTTAGTCCGTCATCAATGGATTTTTCCAGTTTATCCATCAATCATTAATCAATCGGCAACAGTACCCAGTCAAATCAGTTTCAGCAACTTACCTGAATCGATTTCTGGAAATTGATACTCAGGGAGTTCAGGGATCGATCGGATCATCTAAACACGGTCAAAGCGTGGTTGGAGCTTAGCTAGAGATGGGCGGGGCTTAGCTAAAACTGGATTCCTCCATTGTCGATACTTTAAAATTACGGTAGCCATGTTAGTCTGTTAATAAAGATAACCTGATTCAAAGGTAGTAGCATCTTTTAAGACTAGTTCTGTTAATCGCGACAAGCTTTCGCACGTAAATGTGCTTCAACAGGCCGCCTGATAAAACACATTTATGTGTTAACACGTTTTAATGGCTACTACAGTTGAATTATGCGACTCTTGATATTCGTAGATACAATATGTGCGTCGTAATGATTGTGACGTCAACCTACGTATGATGTAATTGATTATGACATCATATACTTGACTGGCAGATCGGATCGCTCTATCAATGTTAAATGATTTAAAAGTTAATGTATAGCTATATATCGTGGTATGTTCCAACGCTGGAATCCGTATGGACGGGTGGGTTGCCATGGGCCAGAATACACAAATTCGTAATCATGTCAATGAAAACTAGCGGTAAACTTTTGAATATTTTGAAATTGTTTTGACTGGAAGTTGCTGCTGGCTTAGATTATTCATTACTATTGTTAATAATCGGGGCCCGTGAATTATTCCGCATTGGATATAGGCCTATATATTAGGGCGTTTTTTTATTTCTCAGCGCATTGTCTGCATTTTCATGTCGCTCCCGACGTATTGATGACCAGCACCAGCACCAGCACCAGCACCAGCAGCAGCAATATCTGTATATTGGAGGAGCGTAGCTATGCCACGCCCATCTATAGTTAAGCTCCACCCACACTTCTCCCGTATTGTGATCGATAGATCCCCGAACTCTCTGACTACGAATTTCCAGACAACTATGTGGGAAGCAGTTGAATATTGTGAAACTAATTTGAATGGGAGCTGTAGCTGCCTGTGGCAGACAAAGCGCCTGGTCAAATTAGTTTCGAAATATTCAACAGAATGTTTATTAAATAGTAAATACAACGCTTAATCCGTCATCAATTAATCGTTCACGACAAACCTATCTACTTCATTCATGACGTCATTGATTATGACGTCAAACTACACGGCACGTAGTTGATGATGACGTCATATGATTGATGGAGAAACTGGAACGGTACATTGTTATGGAGATGCAGAGATCAAAAGCCACTGATACATCCCTATCGGCTATGGCGCACTAAGGTCAGCAAGCTAGCTGACAGATCGCATTAATTTCTTGGAGAGTAAACGAATCCCAGGAGACAATGTGATTAATTTAGAATCAGGCTTTGGCGTCCATGTTTCGTGTGGATTGGCTCTTTAGTAGAAAAATTATTGAATAAATATTCTGTTGAGGGTAAGTTGATATAAGGAGCATTTTGAGCTCGTGGAAGCGCTTTTGACACAACGGATGAATGCAATTTTAACCATGCCCCGCCCATTTCTAGCTAAGCTCCCATAACGTTTTCCTATGCTGGGATTAGTAGTCAAGGGGCCTGCTGTGCGCTATTGTTATGCAAATGAGCTCTTGACCTATTTAAATACTACGTTCTGATTGGTTGTTCTGAATAAGTGGGTGGCGTCTATCGGTCTAAATGAGTGGGTTGACACTGTGTGCTATTGTTCTAAATGAGCGGGTGGACGCTGTGTGCTATTGTCCTAAATGTCCGGCTACACGCTCGTGTCTGTGTGCTAAATGACATATGCGTGTTAATGCATAGATTAATGTGGGTTTGGTTTTTTTAATAGGTATTGACATGCGTGCACAATGATGAGCATGTTCTGGCTTTTCATGTTTAATGTATTAATTAGGTGGGCGGCGGCATCCCGCCCCCATCGTGGTTAAAATGATATTTTGAAGCTAAGTGGCTTCTTATGTCATCTAACATGACTTTTGAATAATGGCATGAACAATGGTCACATATGAATTGCAGGTGACCGGCTGTGTGCTAATGTTTTCCTGTCGAAATAATTAACATTTGGGCCAAATGTTAATTATTTCAACAGGAAAAGATTAGCACACAGCCGGTCACCTGCAACTCCACCTACTTAATACATTAAACATGAAAAGCCAGAACATGCTCATCATTTTTTATCTCGTCCAATCAGGATTTAGAACAATAGTGTCCACCTGCATGAACAATAGCACACAGCTGTGTCATTTAGAATGATAGCGCATCGACTTATGAACAATAGTGCACAGATGGTTGGTATCTGTTGAATATTTTGAAACTGGCTCGAATTATACCTTCCTATGTCAAATTAGTATCAAAAAATATCCGCTTAAACTACTATTGCACCACGATTTAGGTTTGAAAAAAATTAAAATGTTAAACTATTATGTCTGATGAATATTTTGAAACTAGCGCGAATTGTAGCTTTCCATGTCAAATTAGTGTCAAAAAATTCTTGCATGATTTAAGTTTGAAAATCAAAATGTTAAAATATTATATCTGATGAATATTGTGAAACTAGCATGAATTGTAGCTTCCTATGTCAAATTAGTATAAAAAATATTCGCTTAAACTACCACAGCGCTACAATTTAGGTTTGAAAAAATTCGGAAAATAACATTTTATGACTTTTGTAAGTTATATGGTATTAAATTGTGACATTTTACCCTATCTCGTCTAATCAGAATTTAGAACAATAGCATCCAGCGGCCACTTGCATGAACAATAGCGCACAGCCGGTCATTTAGAACAATAGCATCCAGCGCCCACTTATGAACAATAGCACACAGCCTGCACTAGTTCTGATTCACGCAAGTTGTGTATGACGTCATGGTTTAGGGCGTGACACTGATGTAATATGCGATACTGCTAGTTATATGTTGTGCCCCTGTGTGCGTGCATGCGTGTGCATGACCCCATGTATGTGCGTTCCCCTGTGTGAACCATTGTGCATGCACGTGTGTTCCCCTGTGTGTGCCCCATGTGTGCATGCATGCCCTGTGTGCCCTGTTTGCATGTGTATAAACATGATATCATTCCATTAGTATACGTGCATATTGCAATGCAATATTGGGGCAACAGTATAAGGGGCGGTGATCAAATAATACACTTTTTTCTTTTCTTTTTTTATTAACACATCAAAGCAAATTAAGAAAATACAATAATAAACTAAATTAGCGACAACATTTAATGACATCAATTATTCTATAAATACGTGAGAAACAACAATTATTATTATTATTAATTATCCATTGGCCTTTTTCACATCTTTTCTCTCATTCTTAGTGTGAAATGCATCACTTTCACATCATTTCTGTCACATTTTCTTAGCGTCCATAGTATATGTTTCATGTCTACACCTTTTGAACGATAATATAAGAAATATACACACTAATATCTGCATGTTGTCATCAGTGCTGGTTGAACATGTTCAGCATTATATGAATAAATACGCGCATGACACCCATTGGATACATTTGATATCATTCTTCTGTCTGAAGGGCGTCTTCCATAATGGTCAAAGTATTCTGCTTTTCAACTTGATGTGTAATAAACCGTGACCCAGTGCTGCCTGCCTTTATTACTGGGATGCATGTTTATCACTAATGAAGATGGATGATATTTAATATGAACGGGTACATTGCCAATTGGAAAAACTCTGAGGAATTGTTCACGCATTTTGTCGTCACCGAATAATAGATGCTCTATTTCAAATGTATTCAGCATTTTTTAATACTCTGTTAATACATTAAAGTCTGATCCGATTTCTATCGTATTTTCAAATTCAGCATAGCAAATCACCTTTGTTGTATCAGGAAGTGCTTTGCTAAAATGGAAGATGACTCTTAATGATCCAGTACATGTAGGGTATCGGTGCTCCTAATCAGCTAAATCAGGAGTAAAATCCCATGCGAATAGTGTCATGCCATCTCTCAAGTGTGTTTTATCAATCAGGTACCCACAGTCTTTAAATAGTGCTCCAGTACCACTGAACAGCGAAAAGTAGGCATCAGAGTAAATATCGTCACTAAATGATGGGCGTATTGGTGATGTTGTCATCTCTTCCCCATTAATATAGCTTGTAGCATAGGTAGTTTTATTGTTATAAAACCTGAATGGATTTTTAGCAACAACACCATTATAAGTGTCATTTGGTACAAAACTGAATAATACTCTTGTTGGAAGCTGTTCGATAAATATATTATCTCTATCAATGCTCATAACTCCACTCGGTACCATAAAGGTTTTACATACAACACAACAAATAGGGTATTTAGCACTTGTCTTTCTCAGAGTAACTGTGTGCAATACTAACAGATCAGATGCTGGTATAACTATACGTACAAATAAGTTAGTCGACAATAACTTCAGCTTAGGTGTGAGATCGTCTGTAGACATAATGGCGAAAGCATCTGTACTCTGCTGCAGGCATACTCTCAAATCAACGGATCCGATCATAAATCAATCCTCCAGAAACATATCAGTGTGCATGCACCCAATTAATTGCACTGGCTTAATTTCAGCCATCATTTTTCTGCGTGCTTAAATTCCTAAATTAGTATCGGCGACATTGTCAAATTCACCAGCATCGTCCATTCACCATCCAGCAAGTTGGAGATGCAAGGATGCAGCATCGCTTCTATAATTAAGCAATGTTTTAAAATAAGCATGGTAAGCGTAATTTTCCATTAAAGTAAACATCCACTTGTGAGAACATCATATGGATGAGAGTATTCACAGGACCCATCTTTTCATCAACTGCAAGCCGTGTCTCAGTATCCACTGCATCTAGCTTTATTAACTTAACTTTAATCGAGATGTCAGACTGGGTAAGATCTAAATATCTATCCGAAGATCCGCTGATATAAAACTCGATCGGTCCAGAATCTGATAAGCTCGATACAGGTTGAAACTGTTCCCATTTTGCTGACTTCAACATCGTTACTATGGGACGTGTCTGAAAAATGTCTAACTCGCTCTTTGAACACTCACTTGCATGACTAAGTTCCATGTTTTAGTCAATCAATGATATCAGTGTGTTTTCTTTGATTTTTATTGTGTCCCTTCCTCATCGGTGTCGCATGCGCTGACAGAGCATTACATACATTACTCCTCTTTTTATGTTTTGGTTTAGGTTTGGTTAATCTTCCATGTACTGCTGTTACAGCCTCCGGTATCAAATCCCTGGCTACACCATGCGCCCTTGATTTCAATGAGGATTTAACATTCTTTCCCGCCATTACATCCTCTGCTAGCCCAACTCCTGTGCTAAGAGCTTGTTGACCTACTGTCTTGGCAACAGTTTTCGTGAAAGGTATTGCTGAGCATAGTAGTCCACCTAGGATATTACCTAAACCATAGCCCACCTGGTATCATGCACCTGCAAATACTGGAATACATCCATAACCTGCCTGACTGGCAAAATATCACCCCAAGGCACTAGCATTACTCAATCTTCTCATCGTCATCATCTGAAATGTAGACAGAGTACACTCGCTGACACACCATCCTCGAATGGTATATTTGAGCCTGACCTATCAGTTATAAGTAGTCCTACTGTTACATCGATGTAGTTCTTTGACACAGAGTGATACTGAATATCAGGAACCATCCACTGGCATATATTTCTCCCACCATCAGTACTAGACAGTGGAATCACTCTGAGCAGTGGTGCTGATGTGTCACCTACTATGCTGTGAGAGACAATGTCGCAGTATATATATGCTGGTGTTGGTCCACCCTGGTGACTCTTTCAAAATAATTTTGATACTTCTGCTGGTCCTATATGTATTTTTCATTGTAGCTAATTAAATTAGATAATTCTGGGCCAAACTTAATACCATAATTACGTCTAATCATAAGAGATGATGTAAATAAAAATTGAGTAAGATTTTTTTATTGTTAAATTTCTGATGATTTTCGATCTGTCCATTTATATAGTCTACCATATTCTTCACCACATAGTATCCCTTTGGTACTTTTATAAGATGTGATTCACTAAGTTTGCGAAAACTACGACGAATGAGCTTTTTTCCCTGAGCACTAGGTTGATCATTCTGCGTCCCTCTTTTGAGTTTGTCTAGATCAATGGGTGTTGGTTTACCAACATCCACTACAATACCAGATTAGGCATTATCCACATACTTCTTCTTCTTTGTCTTACTCCATGCACATATTTGTACGTAACTTTCTCTAGTAATAGTAAGCCAGCTCCTGGGATTTAGTACGCTTGAGATTCCCACTTCGCACTTGCCATCTAATGACAATGGCATCTGTAGGTGCATTCTAAACTCGGATTTCTTATTTTTAGGATAGTACTGCATACTACTATTGCTCGGAAGAGTCACATAAACCTGGTCCTCGTTCATTCTCCAAAGACGGTTGCGGTATGTTTAGCTTTTTAATGCATGGATACCCTAAGCAACCACTCAGAAGCGATATCCAGATACCTGGCTGACCATTCTGTATACTCAGATTCACGATACACATAATGACCATGATATAAATGATTATGACTTGCACTAGGTATACAATCTCCTCCTTTGGTACACGCAAACCCATTACGAGCCACAATCTCTGATCTGAATGCCTCTCTAGATACTCTTCTATTACTAATGGTGTATAGTGTTGAGCTCAGTAACCCATGAGTTAAACTTGGAGGAATAGCTGAGGCACTTGACGTAAAATTCATGTACTCCCTTAGCTCCCTTCCTACTCTTAATTATCTGTTCCACTGCATATTCTCTATCGTCTTTCATGCCACCAATTTTCTGAATCTCATTGCGATAAAAAGTTCCAATAATTGGATCAACCGAATAATCTTTCAATTTATATAAGATCGGATATTTGTCAGAAAGAACATAGTTCACCTTAAACAATTCACGGCTTCACTGCCCGCGATACACCTTCTCAAACGGCATTCTTGCTTGCAAGATTCTCACATGATAACCAAATGTTTGTGTATTTTTATTTAGTTTAGGGTTCTTCTTCTTCTTGTTCTTCCCTATATATATATATATTTCTCAATACGATCAGCTCATTACTATGATCAACATGAATCGGTGGCATACGTGTGCCGGAGTGTACAGTTTTATTGTACGATGCAACTAAACTAGGTAATACATCGATATATCTTCTCAGATTCTTATGAGTCATGTATCTATATATTCGGCTCTTTAACATCCGCTGAAAATGTTGCACCCTAGCAGCGTGTGGCTCATTCTATGAGGTATAGAAATGTATTCCATTTGCAGTCAAATATTTCTTGACTACTCCATTACTGAACTTACCACATTTCTCGGTTTGAATAGCATGTGGCATCATTTAGTACATGACAGAATACCTTCTAATCCTTTCTTGACTGATGCGGAGGTTTTGCTATACAGATTTTCCACACACACGTAATTCGAGAATGCATCAACAATGCAGAGCAAGTATAACATGGCATCGTTTTCCTTTGCTTGCATTCCCATCGAGAACAGATCTGCCTGCCATAACTCATTGACAGCCGTTACTATTATCTTACTTTTGGTAAACTTTGTTCTCCATGGTCTGTGAAGGGTGTATACATCCTGACATTTTAACCATTCTTCAATATAGACACATGGTATTTTACCTTTAAATGCATTGTATCGCTTTTCCTTTCCATTAAAGGAGGTAGAATGCTTCGGATCATAATATACCTTCGCCAATTTTGTATCATTCATTACTTCACTAAATTCACCCACACCGGTGTAGTATATCTCTTTGCTTTCCTCTTTTTCTTCCTGTTACCCACTAGAGAAGGCATGTACTCACTAACGGATGGTGTACCTGTACTCTTTCTATGCATCCTTTTACTCGCGGCAGAAGGTGTGTACTCACCGACGCTATTATCGTTATCATTGACATTATATATCTGCTGCAAATGTTTTTTCTTGTCTGACAAATCTGGGTGGTATATTTAAGTCACGTAGCAGATTAAGAAACTTGCCATCTGCGACATCGAGCATACCACTATGTCGAGGTTTGCGCCCTTGAACAGCAATGTTTGTAAGCAGATCGAGTACATTACTTTTTGGGTAAAATATACCCTCTATCGTTACTTTGCCTAGATCATTAACATTAAAACGTTCAGGAACTGAGCGCAAAATATCAATTATTCCACTGGCTTTTGTCTTATATGTCTTTGGTATTCTCCTCATTGGTTGATCAAGTATTTGTGTAGGCAGTGCATCTGACGTAGGTATGGGTTGAAGAGGTAGCGCACGACATTGCTGCCCTATTGATTGCTGATAGTAGTGCCTATATTTATCCAATACTTGCGAATATGATGTCAACTTTTCATGCTCAGATATGTCGTGTCACGCTAATATATTGGATATCTTGTTGTCGAGACTAATACCTTTATGTATCGCTTGGTCTGTCTGCAGCAGAGATATTTTACTCTGTTCATTTAAATTGCCTATCAATTCGTGTGGTACCAAAGTCATCTTACGCACATGTTCCATCATCTCATATGAACAGTTTAGCAAATTAATGGTGCTAGTGTGCCAGTCACTGCAGGTAATATGGCTCCAGAAATTCCACCTGTCTGTAACAGACATCTTTTATGCATGGATGGGACTCCGCAACTGATCAGCACGTGCATATGGCATTTATATTTACACAGTTGCTTGTATCCTGATTTCGTAAGCCGGACATTTCCATGTAATACATTAAGGCATGACTCATATAGCCCATCTATCAATTCATTTGAACATTGTTTGAGTGCATCATTTCTGATCTGTGTTTGTACTTTGGCCAGATATTGTAGCATAGGTAAATGCTGCCATATATTATGTGGTGCTATTTTTTCACTTCTTTGGTATGTACACGTAACAGACGTCCTTTGGATGAACAGTTGAACGGAGTCAAATATTGTCTTGTTTTGACTGTTTCAAATCCAAAGGTAGATATGAGCTGTAGCATGTAGCACCCTTATATGCTTCTATCAAATACTTTGTATTACAAGGATACACCTGATTGAATAAACGTGCGTGTGGTCTTAGATGGGTAGCTTAGTAGTATGCTATTACCCTCCGTAATTTCACCATCGTTTATAATTTGATCATTGGATTTTTTCATCATTTCAAAATTTACTTGTTTTGATTTTCAGTACCCAGCATTAAACCTTTAACTTTTGATACCTGTTTAACAATCGATGGATCATTGTGACACTTCATTTCAAGACTATAGTTTTTTGGTCTGAGTGCGCAAAAACTTGTTAACTTGTAGTCAGAGGGTATTTCACTTATTCAAAAACCTAAATACCCACTTCGATCTTGAATGGTTGGCTCACCTTCACGGGTACTAAATACCACAGAATCCATATTATGATAGGCTATACGACAACCGAGCAAGGACAAGACTTCATACAGATTTACTCGCCCATAAGCTGTCACGAAAGATGCAATGATACAGTTGGTATTTAATGGGGACTTGACATACTCTTCATTGACTGAGTATGCCACCATTAAAAGATTATCACTGAGGAATGAAATGCTGCTGACAGATTTACTTTATACCCCAAAAGCTCTAGTAGCTCTTTTCGCATTGATACCATCTTATTCTTGGTGTGACCATGTAGTGAAAACAGCCCGACAAAATATTCAATCCGGATTTAGCTCCAAACTCTAGAGCCGGATTATATAATATTTTCGCTGGGTCGAGCTGTATAGCTTCATGCGCATAGCACTCTTGTACATAGTGCTCGATATCGCTTTCACTACAGACCCAGCCTGAATATCCGCTACTTTCCTGCTTAATTTTGAGGAAGAGGTTAATGTATTCAGAAAATAGTCCCTTATCGCCATGTTGTTCAAAATGCGATGACTCAGGATAATGCCAGACTTCATAAATCTTTTTAATGATATAACCATGGTGAATAGCTAACTGTAACTCAGGAGTGGTCCACATCCCACATGTTCTTCTGCATGTTCACATACGGTAGATTGACAGAATCTTGCGCATTTGATGCATAGCACAAACATGAGCCACTTACTTATTCTACTAGGTAATACTGTAAAGTATACATCAAGATGAGGGAGGACTTTGCATTTAATAAGACCGAAGAAGTCATGCACCATCTTATCATTCAAAACGTTGCCTCTTACTACCTCGTATGCACCTTCTGGCTGATGGGTACATCGAAACGCAGTCTAAATATTCTAGCTTAGCATGTTCATCCGCTTCCAGAAATAATCAAATTGCAGATGTACGTCCACCAAATAGTGCATCACGTGGAGCTATGGGGTGTGCTAAGTCCAATTCGGTGATAAAATCATTTAGTCCATCGGTATTAGCAATTGGTTTCTTAAACTCGCATTCCCAAATAATTCTCACCGTGTATCCATGTGATTTGAATAATGAAATGTGATATTGAAGAGCGGAATATACTTCTTCATATATCTGATCACAGTATGGTGTATATGTCTGCTCACATTTATTGCCACAGCAATCAGACTCATGCCCATGAAATTTACACCCACAAAACTAGAAAATAATATTTTCGTGTGGAGTGAAGCCATCTACATAATGCCCTCAAACCTTGTGCTCACCCTAGTTTAGCATGTGTAAGATTTGGTAACCCTCGCTTAGCCTAACCCATTCCATACATTCAACAGCGATCATGTTATATGCCCGTTTTGCTCTTAACGAGTAGTCGGGTAAAGTTTGAATGCTATGAGGGCACAGACATAAAGTGTGACATGCTACATTATATGCACCTGCTAGCATTATCCCTGATACGAATAGATTTTGTCCATCCATGGATTAAGAAAATAATGACTTAAATCTAGACACAGCTAAACATAAGACGGTTATGTCATCGTTACAATATTCGATGAGATTTTTATCAACATCGTAGTGTGCATCTCTAGATATCTGCTCATTGTACCATTGATCAAATTCGAGCAGTTCATTCACTTTCATATTTTGTATGCTGAAAACTTCCCACTCAGGAAAGGGAATTTACCTTACCCCAATACTGAGGCTGGTTCAGCTGATGGGGAAATATTCCCTTGTGTCCAGGAAGATTAAAAGTATCGCCGACTTTACGTAATGAAAGAGGAAAAAAGTTAATGGAATCGATGAAATGAATTGTTCCTATTTTGAATGAGAGAATTGAACGGCCATGCATGATGATGTTTGAGGGTTTTAGATGAAGGTTAATGTGCTTACATACGTATTGAAGGATTAAAAGCGAATCATATGCACACGCATTATGCGCAATAACGAGGTGGTCAGAGAAAGCATATTTTCGTAGGATACATTTATTACCATGCTTAGATTTTATGCGCATTAACTATTTAACAAACTGATCCATAGCATCTAACCCATGAAAGCGAACATATCCATTATTCATGCCTCGGTTACATGTAGTGCACTCAGCTTCAAGTGGCTGCTCAATGCACGTTTCACAGCATACGTTCGCTACCATGAGATTAACTTTATGCTCGCCGACAATATTAGTGCTGGTATTGTTAATGGGTTCTAAATATGTTTCAGTATCATAAATGATGTATTTTTGATAAGATTTGTATGTTAGATCCTCATCACCTATTTTCATGGCACGCACATGCAATAATGACATAGCAGTTTGTTCAATTACTTTATGAAAACAAATATGTTCTTTGTTAACAATAAACTTCTCTTTACATGCGTGACATTTAGTCATTCCGCATACATGTTCGCCACCCCACCCCCCCCCCCCCCACCCCACCCACTTAGGTACATGTACGAAGCAGAGGGGACAGGGCTTTATGATTTCGCATGTCTGATTTGCACGATGATTTGTCATACATCGCTCGTTTTAAAACTTATGATGACAATCATTACAGATTACCATATGCGATGCGACTGTAGAATTACACACATCGATACCTGATTTAGCAGAGAAACATCGGTGACAGAGTGCTATGCAATCATGAGTATTACTATATGATGCATTGCAATGGGGACAGTAACTGCTGCAATAGACATTATCAGTGAAATGTGATTATCGCATTCTGAATGTAAAAGATATATTGATGGTAGAGTAGTAGAGGCACTACCAAATAGACATTCATGCATTGACTCAGAGTAGACACGGATACTAAATGCATTGCCGAAATGTTGTTAAAATTTCAACCAGTGAGTACTATTAATCTTGCGTTCAAGAATACAACATGCTGCGTGATACTCACGTGCCAGATGTATCTGACATGTTTTATTTCGAATCAAATTGTTCCATTCGTGTTTAGTGATCTGATTTTTTGTTTTCTTGATAAATTTTATGCCTTATTATATACCAACTGTGAAACAGAATGGATATTCTACACGGGCAGATATAATATATTTTTGACACACTTGTACTCATCTTTATCATCGCAGTGTATGTTTAGCAGATTTAAATGCTTACGATGGATCGCACCACAGTGAATATCATGTCAACAGCCAGAGTTGTAGTCCTCAATGCGAAAAACATGAAACTCAAAGCCATCTGATAGCTTGCATTCAGTGTTTGACTGAATTACTTTTTCAATCGAATCCAAAATTTGATCCACTGTAATTTTATTCCACATCATAAAATCCATCGTGATAGGCATATCCAACGCCGATTGAATGATCTCAATTCTTATGTGGTCATTTGATTGAACATTGGTATAGGTGCTATAAGTATCAAACAGAGTTTGAACCATACCTGATATAAACTCTGAATAAGTTAATGGCGAATCAGCAATAGGATATTTCTTAAATGATATGCTATATTCAGTACCATCAATATGACATTTTTTACTATGGGGCTTATGTATAGTCTTCGACGTTATATAGTTCGAATAATCGATCAGACCACCACCTACCTGACGTTGGATAGGAGCATATGGAACGTCATTATATAAGAGGAATTGATCATTATTGATCAATAGATCGTGGTCATCACATAACAAATATTGATTTTGATCATTATTAGTGAGTGGAATGTATGCAGATATTTGATACATAATGTTTGTCAGTTTGATCATAGATAGGCACTTGTGGTGTAGGTAGATTTACATCTAATACATCAACGAACTGAGGTTGGGTAGAAGAAGGTACATCAGTGTGCGGTAAACAGTCAGATATTTGCCGCATAATATTCGCATCCACCGCGATGGCATTAGGAGTGCATACGATGCCACTATCTAAATAATCAGTTAGAAATTGATCATTATTGCTCAATAGCCCAGTGTCAACATGCTGCAAATATTGAGTAAGATCACCATCAGTGAATGGAATGCATGCGGATATTTGCCGCACAATGTTCGCCACATCATCACTAGTTTCATTTTGCATGATTCGCTGTTCAGTTTGATTGAAGATAGGCACTTGTCATGTAGGTACATTTACATCTAATACATCAATGAACTGAAGTTGAGTAGAAGGTACATCAGCATGCGGTAAACAGTCAGATATTTGCTGCATAATATTCGCATCCACCGTGATGTTGTTAAGAGCGTGTATGATGTTATTATCTAAATAATCAGTTAGAAATTGGTCATTATTGCTCATTGGCTCAGTGGCAACATGCTGCAAATATTGATTAAGATCATCATTGGTAAGTGGAATGCTTGCAGATATTTGCCGCATAATGACAGTAGACGGTACATCAGCATGTGGTAAACAGTCAGATATTTACCGCATAATATTCACATCCACTGTGATGGCAGGAGGAGTGGGTACGCTGTCATTATCCAACAGGTCTAATAGAAATTGGTCATTAATGCTCAATGGTTCAGGGTCAACATGCTGCACATATTGATTAAGATCGTCATTAGTTAGCAGAATACATGATGATATTTGCCACATACAGTTCGTCACATAGTCACTAGTTTTATTTTGCATGATACGTTGTTCTGTTTGATCGAAGATAGGCACTTGATGAGCATGCTTAAATATGCTTTCACATGGTGTCCTATACATGCGTTGTGTAGTGTCACTGTTTAATGGCATGCGATCCTCATTGGCCATCTGCTGTAAGATCGTATTAATAGCATTCTCTTATTCGTTTAGTTTATCATCCATAATTGTGTAGATAAATCGATATCCTAACACTAAATGGTCAAATATAGTTCACTACTTGCTTTAAGAAACAAGATTACTATCTAGAGACTAAGTTCGCTATATATTGACAATTTCTTTACACATTAAACTCTCATTATTTATTTTAACACAATTCTAATACCGTCTTCAATCAAGTTTATAGCTTGTAGCAGTCGATACATGCATTTATGTTAAATCATATCGCTTTTATACTAACTAGAACATATTTTGTTCATGCAGGTAGCCGGTGCTTGCTATTGTTCATGCGGGTGTCCGCTATTGTTCATAAGTGTTGTCTGGGCGCTATTGTTCATAAGTGGGCGCTGGACGCTATTGTTCTAAATGAGTGGGTGTATGCTGTGAGATATTGTTCATGCAGGTGTCTGCTGGGCACAATTGTTCTAAATCCTGATCGGTCGAGATAGGGTCAAATGTCAAAATTTAATACCATATAACTTACAAAAGTCATAAAATGTTATTTTCCGAATTTTTTCAAACCTAAATTGCAGCGCTGTGGTAGTTTAAGCGAATATTTTTTATACTTATTTGACATAGGAAGCCACAATTCACGCTAGTTTCGAAATATTCATCAGATATAATATTTTAACATTTTGATTTTCAAACTTAAATCATGGTGCAGTAGTAGTTTAAGCAAATATTTTTTGAAACTAATTTGACATAGGAAGCTACAATTCACGCCAGTTTCAAAATATTCATCAGATATAATATTTTCACATTTTGATTTTTTTCAAACCTAAATCGTGGTGCAATAGTAGTTTAAGCGAATATTTTTTGACACAAATTTGATCCACAACTCCTTTGGTGTGATGGAGATTGTTAGTGCATTACACATTTCTACATATGCCATCACTGCGCATACATTTACATGTTGCAGTGCATCTCAGTGTAACATTTCTGCAGCTGCATCAGTTTAAAATACATCTTTTCACACATTGGCATATAACTGTCTGCGAATAGCTACATGGGATAGGCGTGAACATTATGGAAGTTGGGACCAGTGTTCCAATAATCATCTTTCAACCCATATTCTCTGGGGATTGTAGGATATGGGTTGTGCATTTTGCTTGCCTCAACACTGTGAACTGAAGGTGTACCCTGAGACGTTCTTGAAGTGGGTTCGACAAAGTTATTATCCTTGGACGTATTTGGCACATCCAGATCTAACAGTAGTCATACGAATCCACATGTGATTTAATAAGAGAAAACTTGCATGGTTTGCACTGGAAGCTTCTGTGCTCCCAGACAAACAGTATCCACGGCATGTATGCGTCTCTATACAGCCTTGAAAGTGGTGGTACAGTGTTGTTTATATAATCCATAAAGACCAAGTACAAAAAGCTATGCCTCGTGGAAGTGTGCGTGGGCTTTTCTGGTATGCATGTATTTGACCTATTTAGGGGTACGTGCATTGTGGATATCTGTTTAGCATGCATGCTTCATCCTGATGAGATCCAGATAGCATCTTTAGTCTACCAGCCAAATCTGAAAAGAGGCCTAATTAAGGAGTTAGCACAAGTCGTCTGGTAGAAAAATGCCAATGATGCCAGCTATTAGGGTGGTCTGTGGGTTATCACCAGGGTAGATGTAGGGTCTGAAAGTGGTGCAAAAAATTTTCACAGGCCGGTTTCCATGGTAACCAAGGAAAATTATCACAAATATATAAGTTTGTTCCAACGCATATAACTTGACAGCTAGAAACATGCTTCTGATGTTGAATGAAAGGTATAATTCCCCTCTAATCGGTCTTGTCAGTTACTCATTTGTGGGATCACTTTTACTTTTCTACAATTATAACGTCACAAACATGGAAAATAGACATTTTCTAGGAATTCAAACGTTTTCCATTTCCCCTGTAATGTGCGGGTGTGTACTAGCACCTCAATATTATGCATTTTAGTAGCAATGCTATCTAGCTTATTGAAAATATATGTAGTACGTGATATAGGCTCTGTAAGATAGTGATTAACCCTTTCTATGATAACCGTTATCGTGATTTTGAAAAACAACGAATTGTCCCTGCCTCAGCAGCTAAGTTCAACACTGTGTATACCATGATGAAGTATCTGCAGTCTACATTTCACTCACTAGGTCAGAATTGGACATACACAGTGTATGATGCAGCTTATATTGCAAGGCTCAGATGAGTAAGTGAAGAAACCCGGATGAATTTGACAGTGATCATATTGAAATGGGAGGCATGCACCGTGCATTGAATTTTATGGGTGACATAGGTCGTGTTTTGCAGGAAAGTGGTTTTGAGGACATTCTTGTGGAAGCGAACGTGTATGGATCAACAATTAGCCATGCTATGAAAGATATAGCATACATCGAGGTGTTAGAATTCATAAGCTGATGAATGAAGCACTGAGTCGGCTTAAATGGATGGTATTTGCTGATGCCATTGAAGCAACAGAGGTTTCACAACTTGAAAGGAATATGATCATGAAGAAAGCGGAACATTGCACCACAGCATTTGAGGATCTCCAGCATGCACACGGTGAAGGCAGAGATGCCGCTAAAAAGTCACTAGAATATTTCTCACATTCTGTGCAAAATCTTCATTATCTAATGGAGAAATTTGTGAAGAAAGGTAAAAAATGTTCAGACATATTTGTCTTCTGGGAAAACTATGTCTCAGATTTGTCACAGTTGCTTTTCGATTACATTGCCGCAAAACGTGATGATAACAAGTCCTTGCAAATAGAAACATTTGGGGAGGTGATTCCAATTGACTTTCAGTGTGGACATGTAAACTGTGCGCGCATTGACGTTGCTGAAGCAAGACTTCTAAGGGAGGAGAAGACGGAAGTGTATCAAGCTCTAGTCGAAGGCCAAGTTGCCGATTACAGGACTGGGCGACGTTTCAGTGGAGTTTGGCATGGCATGGCCATCGAACAATCTCTAAACAAAGACTGCGACAACTGTATGCTAAAGATGAAGTGCTTGCAAAATACTATTTGACTGCTCATCTAAAGGCAGCAGTAACCGCTAACACAAAGCAACTTAGTGGGTTACATCAGACTGATAGTGGTGACCTCCACAAAGAGGCTACAACCAGACGCATTGCTGCTGATGAAGCTGCAATCCAGAAAATCTTCAGTGTTATTAATGAAAGAATAGTGAACTCTTTCATGATTGACATCGGCATTACCCCCAGAGAATATGCAGCCTCTTGTAAATATTGCCACATCACTTGTATTCTACCTGAGGTAGGCGAGGCACTTTGTAATGTGCGTGAAAATGTTCTAGAACAAATGAAAGAATTTGTAACTAATAGATTGACAACAGGTGAGGCAGACTTTCATGATCCTATTAGTAAGCATAATCTTTGCACATTTACTACACTGAACAAAGGAGCTGTTACTAAAAAGAAACAGGTGATAAAGTCATTAAATATTGATCGCCAAATATTCAGCAAATTGGCAATTATTGGACAGTCGCGTGATGTGAACATAAAGGAATTGCTTCAGTATGAATTAGCGGCAGTTCCACTCTCGCTGTTCAATCTTGATGGTTCTCTTAGAAAGACACAGAAAAGTAGTATACTCCCTTGGCTTGCGAAGGGCCATGCCACTGTTGAACTTCCAGCATCTAGTGAGGCAACATTGGGTGTTGCTAAGAATCGTTTGTAATGACACAACCAAGTGTACTACCTTTGGTGAGCTATCAGATCAGCTCTTAAGTTTAAAATGTCAGTATATTGCTGTGGTTGGTGACAATTATACGAATGATGAATCAATAAAATCAGGTGAACTGGTATTGTAATATTCAGATGCAGGAGATAGAGAATCCAACTCTTCTAACACCACTTCCAAAACAGTGGCTGAAGATGTTGTCAAATGCAAAGAATTAGGCAAACCTTGCCAACTACCTTTCTCATGATTGGATCATTAAGTTTGGACGCTGGTTGTGAGGTGTATCTTGTTGGTGGATTCCATGGCATTAATCGAGTAGTGAAGGTCGTATTTGGTGGGCATGATGAAGTACCAGTGCTTGGGTCAGATCATGAGGAAGCCGATTCTCGAATGTTTCTACATATTTCACACACGAGATATAAATTAGGCATCAACCGGGTACTTCTTTGGTGTCTTGACTCAGATGTTGCAGCCATGTGCCACGATACTGCTGGGTACTTGACTTGAAAGAGCTGTATCTAAAGACAGGTGTATGACAAAAGAAGAGATTCATTCCAATGCATACCATAGCGACCCAACTTGGAATAAGTATGAGCTGTATACTACCAGCGATCCACGCAGCCAGTGGATGCGATTCAACCTCATAGTCATAGAATTGTTTTTCTAACCACAAAAATAAGAAAGTTATGATAGTTAAAACGAAGTATATTTCTTTGCAGTAATTGATTATGGTTACCATGGAAACGGTTCTGCAAAAAATAATTACACCACTCTCAGACCCTACATCCATCCTGGTCATGACCACTATAGATCCCCCTAACAGCTGATACTATTGGCATTTGTTTACCAGACCACGTGTGTCATGGTGACAGATTCAGATTTGGCTGGTAGACTACTTATGCTATGGAAGAATTTGAAAAAATGATAGACAACTTGTGTCACTGGTATATGTGACAAGTGGAGATGGATTATCGGAAGAGTGTAAATATATCCAGGTATACAGTTCTGTTCAAACATTAAATATGTAGTTTATCTCCTCCCAAGATATGATACAATAGATGAATCAATTAACTGAACTTAACTGATAGTAGATCAATCATGTATGAACGCGTGAACTTATGCATACATTGTCAATATCCGCTAGGCCTACATGCAACATACTAGTCCAGTCAATCTAGGCCAACAATATTTTAACCCGGAACAAATTGCAACATAATTTTTTTACCTCGCCCAGTGTATAGGGGGCCATCATGTACAACATATCAAAGGTCCTCCAAAATTCCAATAGGCGAAAGGGTAAAATTTGCATAATTATTACCAGATTTGGGCCATTTCACCTGAAAAATCCATTTTTCTTTATTTCTTTAAAACCGGTATGTAATATATGTGTGACTGGGTATTTTCGGACTTTTTTAGTAATAAATGAATACGATTGACATATTCTCCACAAATTAAATGTATTGTGTTATGCCACTTGCATGAATTTACCTAATACCATCATTGATATTGATACAATACATATTATATTTTATTATGTCATGGTATTGTGTGTTTCTAAGCTAAGCTAAGATGAAATAGTATGGCATAGGTACCTGGTTTCTACTAATTTCATCTTGCATCAATTATCCAAGTCATCTTCCTCAATGAGCGTTATTGAATTCGAGCAACTGAGACCCTTACAGTCTTCGCAGGCGGATGTGCAGCTGAGCCCATGTTTTCTACAGGTGCATCTCTTTGATTCACAGCCAGTTTTGCAGCTGCATCTAAATGAATACAGTAAATCGTCAGGTGCTGCCAGCATGTCAGTCTTAACAGGCAGCATTTGGTGGTTGAGAACTTTCCAGCCCCATTCTGTTGGATCCATATCTCCAGCATCTCCTCTCCAAACTTGAATTTGGTAGTACACGCGAAGACTGTGAAACTTTGCGGATGCGGGTGTTGGTGGTAAATCTCGTGCTTCAACATACTTGGAACTTTTTGCAACCTTCTCCCTGAATCGCGTGTACCGCAAAGCAACTAGACTATCCATTGAAGTGCCATTGTATAGAATAAGCATTGCCTTCTCACCTGCTTTTATCACGTCATCTTTATTCGCATTACTCATTGTAAACACTTCAGCAATTTGAGAGAGTTCTTTGCAGCACTGGATTTTGCTAAGGGGTGCAGATTTTCCAATTCCATAAAGCCTAGATGTTGAGTCACAGCCAAGGATAGCATGGATAAATAACAGCTGTGAGCACAAACAGAACCCGAGTTTTTCCTTTGCCATTTTGATATTCCACAGTCGGTGTTTCTTTGCATTTTGCTTTGGCTCTGGTCTGAAAAATAGCTGACAGCCATTCATATCAGTATGGTATAGAAGCAACACCAGTAGGTCGGTATCGTCTCCAACAAGAGCAGTATTTGTTGACTTTGAAGCCAAGATAGCCGTTTGCGTAATTAAGACATCAGCATCACCGCTTGCCTTTATCGTTAAGCATCCAGCCTGTTCGAGAGATGAACTTAAGATTGATATGAACCGATGTTTGTTCTGCTTGTACTAAGAAAATCAGGCTTACTCAGAGTTACAACTGTTTGCGGAGTCAGTACAACAGTTGCGCCTGATCCACGAGTTCGCCTCTTATGTGTTACATCTTTTATGTCTGGGCCTTGGTCATAACCATCAAAAACTACTGTAGCCTTTCCATATTTGCTTATGCAATATTTTACATATCTTTGACAAACATTTGCAAATGTCTCTCCACGCTGCCATGGAACACGGTGTAATAGAGCTCCTCCATCAAGCACATAGTGGACAGAATCTGGAAGGACTGCATCTTCATTTTGAATTAATTTCCACAATGCATCAGCAAGTGCCGGCTTATTTGCTTCCCATGGAAGAGATGAATTATCAAAGAGTGCGGGCGGATGAGTGCACAACTCATACTCAAAATAAGATGCTGGATTCCCTTTTGATCCATTTGTAGCAATTAAACTGAGTCTTTGAAATAGGAGTTGTGGATCAATTTGTACACATTCATCATCAATCTTGAGAGATGTTTTGGATGCTAAGGTAATAGCTTGTCTCTTTCTCTGGAACGAAATGCTTGATACACATCATCATTTTTTTCAAGAAATGCCATTGTCGCACTAAATGCTCTTACTCTGTCCAAGTCTTCTGGCCTTCCATGTTTTTGGGATGAGCAAGATGAGTGCAGCTGAGGGATATTTTTCATGGTTCGAAAATTTACGCTGCAGCTTTGATGGTATACTGCATTGACAACGCATAAATCCGGCGTGAAAGCAAGCCGCCCAGCTACAAGTTTGCCCCATTCGTCTTTTCTCTGCTCACAGGCCTCGGCGATACTACATTGAAAGTCATGAGTACTTACTGGATAAATATCATAGCCACGTTTCTTTCCATCTTGAATTTTTGCAGGGTATCCGCATAGGCAAACAATGTTCACTAAAATTGAATGTTGGACTTTCTGAACGGAGTGTTCGCATGGGTGGCGGAGATTGTTCAATTTTCTCTGCGTCACGGGCAATCCGCTTGGGATCAATGAACTCCCGTCGACATTTTACATGAACCCTCTGTCCTACTTCAGCTATGACATCGCTTTCACGAGCTCTGCTAGCATTGTTAATAACGTCACAGCCTTTAACTCGAAGCTTAACAGTTTGTGAGCCATTTTCTAGGCTATGGTTACAAATAACGCATGTATCTAAACCCATGTCCATATTCTGATTGAATTGTATAGAAATTTATTCAAATCGTGAGATAAAGGTGAAAATTAAAATACAATTTATTTTAGATAAAATTTTAAAAGCGAAAAACAAAATTAAACTTACTTTAAATATAATTTTTTTTAATTACCCGGGCCCTGTGCATACAACCATATTTAATCTGTGGTTTGGAGAATTTGTACAAGTGGTTCAAGGCAATATTGCCAATTGCTTACTGTCTTCCGTGACCATGAAATTCAGAGCTTAGACAACATTTCTACTTCGTTTATTTGCGGAATGAAGCAGGTAAGGGAAGTTTCATTATTCGGATAATGGCGGTAGCTAAATATGCGAATTTACCCACTTTCCCATCGAGGGATTTTGGAGGACTTTTTATATGTGACACCTGGCAGTCCCATGAATGCCGCAGAAAAGAAATAAATTCTGTTGCAATTTGTTCTAGGTTAATTTGTAGTTTTACTGGACTATACGGGTGTACCGTACTTTTGAGCATTTCTAGGAGTGATTCATCCATAAATCTTATCGACATAGGATGGACAAGAACGCCGGGAATTGGTAATTAACAACTTGAGATTGACAGCTGTCATGTCATTGTCAGCGTCCCTAGGCTCTCACGTGGTCATGATGTATGTTTATTACCCGGCATGCGTCTGTAAGATGTCACTCATTGATTGATTAGTCCCAGTTATGAAAGGAAGCCATGAAAATTGATTGTTTATTGATTTTTTAAGGTCAAAGTCTTGTTTCTCTATCTTGTAGCAGGCGTTGTTTAGGGAATCCGTTCATGTTTTGGCCAAGTAAATAAGACCCTATCCCTTCCATCTCTGAGTCTCGGGATTGAATACTCAAGACAAGCATACTGAGAAATTGATCAAACCCTTAGACAGTAACGGATGCCAGTAACAATATTTTCTTTTTTATTTAGCAGAACATCTCAGAGCATTTGCTTTCATCAGGCTTATACATTAGAACCGGCTCACTTGAGAGCAAATTCCCATATCACCTTTACAATTTTAACCAATCAACGATCAATTGCCTTTCTCAATTCTAGACAATATTATGAAATCCACACATGATAATAGTATACAAATAGTATGATGATCTCAGCTGGAGACCTTTCTTATTTTCTGAGAACATCTGTTCTGAACTTTCCACCAACCATTTCTTCTTCGCACGTTACTCACAAACAAAGAGCAACAACGTGTGCACCAGATGCATTGCATGTCAGGAAAAAATGTGTTGGTTCGATCCGTTGTGCGCATTGAAGGTAGCCATTTTGCCACGTGGAGCATGCTACAAAATACTATACAGTGCGAACCAGTACCAGGTAATGGACCGTTCCAGTTTACCCATCAATCGTATGACTTCATAGTCAACGACATTGACGTGTAGGATGACGTTATAATCAATGACGCCATGAATGAAGCGGCTAAGTTCGTCACGAACGCTTAGTTGATGATGGGATAAGTGTTATTGTACGAATTATATGTATTTACTATTTAATGAACATACTGTTGAATATTTTGAAACTAATTTGACTGGGCGTCATAATGATTGAGACGTCGCCTCGTGTAAGTGATTATGATGTTGTATACGTGACTGACAGATCGGATCGCCTGTCAACTTAACCCTTCAAACTTGAAATCTCCAAGTTCAAACCAACTAAAATCAACTATGTAGTGGTTATGAGGCATGTCTATTTGCAGGCCAAGAGAAGCGTATTTTTAAATATTTACCACTGGAATAACTGGCTCGGTAACCGAGCCAATCATTCCAGTAGTAAATTTTCAAAAATGCTCTTCTGTTGGCCTTCAAATGGATACTGGCTAACCAAAAACCTAATTTTTCTTTAACATTACCCTTTTGATCGTAAAGCGAGCAAAATTCCAGTGGAAAATTTATTTTAAGTTGATGGAAAAATGTTGACCATTGAAACTATTACTCGATAATATAAGTAGTATTTTGAGCGATTTGAGGTCCTGTTGACACAAGTGAGGTTAAGGGTACAGGATATAAAAGTCACGGAATACCTATATATCGCAATATATTCCAATGCTGGAATCAGTGTGGATGGGTGGGGTGCCATGGGTCATAATACACAAATTCGTAATCATGGCAATGAAAACTAGCGTCAAACTCTTGAATATTGTGAAACTTCTTTGACTGGAAGTTGTTGCTGCCTTAGATTCTTCATTACTATTGTTAATAATCTTGAGTTGTGAATTATTCCGCTGGATACAGGCCTATATATAAAGACATTTTTATTTTATTTCTCAGAGCATTGTCTGCATTTTCATGTCGCTCCCGGTGTATTGATGACCACCAACAGCAACAACAACAGCAGCAATATCAGTATATTGTAGGAATGTATCTATGCCACGCCCATCTATAGCTAAGCTCCACCCACACTCCGCCCGTATTGTGATCGATAGATCCCTGAACTCTCTGACTATGAGTTTCCAGAAAACTATGTGGCAAGCTGTTGAATATTATGAAACTCATTTGAATGGGAGCTGTTGGTGCCTATGTCACCAACAGCACCCAGTTAAATTAGTTTCAAAATATTCAACAGAATGTGTATTAAATAGGAAAAACAAAGCTTAGTCAGTCATCAATTAAGCGGTCATGGCGAACCAATCTGGTTCATTCATGACGTCATTGATTATGACGTCAGCCTACACGGCACATAGTTGATGATGACGTCATATGATTGATGGATAAACTGGAACGGTACATTGTTATGGAGATGCAGAGATAGAAATCCACTGATACATCCCTATCGTCTATGGCGCCCAGAGGCCAGCAATCTAGCTGACAGATCTCTTCTTCTTTTTTTTACCGAATTCTGGGAAGTAAACGAATTCCAGGAGCCAATGTGATTAATTTAGAATCATGCTTTAGCCTCCATGTTTCGTGTGGATTGGCTCTTTAGTAGAAAAATTATTTAAGAAATTTTCTGTTGAGGATCATTTTGAGCTCGTTGAAGCGCTATTGAACACACCGGATGAATGCAATTTTAGCTATGCTCCGCCCATTTCTAGCTAAGCTCCCATGTTGGGATTGATCGAACCCTGCATTCTCAGAATCCCAATATCAAAGTAAATATACAGGTAGGCTATTGAATATTCTTAAACTAACTTGACTGGGTGCTGTTGCTGCCATATGCCTATGGCAGCAACAGCTCTCAGTCAAATTAGTTTCAAAATATTCAACAGAATATTTATTAAATAATAAATCCATCAAAGACAATGCGCACAGTTGGCAGGCTATTCCAGCTGTCATTAATTGTTGCGATGTCAGCCTATATGTGGAATAATTGCTTATGATGTCATATACTTGATCGACAGATTGAATTCATCCATTGATACAAGATCGATTAATTCTTTAAGCCCGGAAAAGGAAGAGATTTTATGCATTTATTTTGCAATAAACTAGAGCACGCTCACTTCGATTTCATGTTTTATGTAACTTGTTATTCCAGATCAAGTGATGGTTGAAAGTCGATTTGAAAGCATTTTGAATTCCATCACATTAGAGGCATCTAAGGGCGCTATCGTCCAGTGTCGTGAAATCACAGACCATAGATCCCGACCACTTCTCGTTTCCTTGGCGATCGATTACGCTCTATCACGTTACACTTCCGGGACTGGAAGCGAATATAATTTTAGTCTAAAGGGTATACAATTTGTGATAGATTTGAGACGATTGTACACTCTTCTCAGAATGATTTCTCAAGTCACCGCGTTGAAGTTCAGCCATAATACAGAAAGAAATATAACACCATAGAAGCAAAGCCAGATTAATGCTGTCTTAACGACCACAGTTAGACATTATTGGCAGATGGCCTCGTAACCCCTTAACACGCAAGTCGGCCAAAAGCCACGTTTGCGGTGACCTTGGGAAATGTCAATTTGCAGACCAAGAGAACAGTATTTTTGAAAATTTACCACCGGAATGACTGGCTCGATAAGTTATAAAATTGAAATTTTAGTGAACAAATTTGATGGTTAAAGGTTTAATAGAGGGACAATAGGAAATATTATCTTGTGTAAGACTGAAATCAACTATTCTAAAAACGCACCTTCCTTTGGCCCAGGAAGGTAGTTCGGCGCTTGAACTGGTTTGTCTTTAAAAACACCGAATCGAAGGTCAATGTAAATGTCCGCAATGACCGAGGAGATAAAACCGCTCACTGATCGCAGCTTCAAACATAAAGCAGAAGGACAAGACCATTATGATGCTTTCAGAGTGACCGCCTCCTTACTCGCAGATGCTTATTCCCAGGAACAGCATCGTCGCTCCGCGACAACAAAGGTTCAGGATAAACCATATTGAAAATAGTAGAAGGTCGCTGTCGCTTTGCAGATGCTCTAGTCCTTTAACACACATAACCACCAAAAAACGGCTTCTTCAGTGGTCTTGAGAAATGTACCTTTGCAGACCAAGAGAAGACTTTTTTTTTTTAATTTACCCATGGAATGACTGGTTCGATATCCGAGCCAGTCATTCCAGTGGTAAATTTTCAAAAATAGTATTTTCTTGTTTTGCAGATGGACATTTTATGTGTGAAAATTAGAAATTTTCTTGAACATATTTGAGGATTAAAGTGTTAAGTTAATAGAAACTGGCAGAGTTACTAAATGTGCATAGAGTCCGCGGCATAACAAACGTCAATACGAACTTTGAGGTGCACAGAAATGTTAATTATTACTGCGTCTTAGGATATATTTATTTCATCGACTGATGAGATGAGTCGATTTTCATCTGTATTAAATATGGACGTTTAGGTTTACTCAATATCATCTGGCTGGCTGGCTAGCTGGTTAGCTGGCTGGTTTACTGGATACGTGCGTGGGTGGGTAGGTTGGTGGGTAGGTGGGTAGGTCGATCGTCGGATCAATAGATAGATAGATGGATGGATAAATAGATTGATGGCTGGATAGGTAGATGGATGCATGTGTGCGTGTGTGTTGTGCGTGGGGTGTGGATGGATGGATGGATGGATGGCTGGATGCATGGATGGATGGAGGGAGGGAGGGAGGGAATGTATATTATTGTATGTATATATGTATGGATGGATGGATGCGTGGGTGGATGGATAGATGCATAGATAAAAGCAAGTGGGCATGTTGGTATGGTGGTAAACATATAAGTACGTACAGACAAGTGTTAATTGTCAGTGTAATGCGTGTTTGCTGTCTAGAGGAAATGGTTAAAGGGAGGTAATTCTGCTTGGAGTAAATCCGTAACACCCAATTATTAACTAGACTCAGATAGATGTTTTCGGCTGCCAATTAGTCGACAATTAGTTAATCGGTCGAACGTTCCCTGTAGTATATGTACAGCTTATTTGGCACCGAACACATGTTAGACTATAGATTTGTATTCCGTCTGCTTGTTCATCTGTGTGTCTTGCCGTCCCCCGTCTGTCTATCCCACACATAATGGTCTCCATACATTTTTCATATGCTTAAACATAATGAACTGAAATTTAAAAGATTGCTTTGCTAGGAATAGTTACAGATCAAGATCGCATTTTTGAAGTTATGCCATTTTAACCTGACCCCTTAAAGGAAGGAGGATATAAGCCTACTCATCTAATTTAGTAAAAGGTTTAACCGAACAAAGGCTCTTACCATAAAAGATTATATTTTGACCCAAATAGAAATAAAATAGGAGAAAAATCTGATCGGAATCGGAGTCCATTCTGTATGTATCTGAAAACGCTGGTCCAATTGAGGAATCCAGTTTTAGCTATACCCCGTCCATCTCTAGCTAAGGCGGTGTTCACACTAGAGTAAGGCAGAAGTAAGTCCGATCGGACGCAAAAATTCGTTTACTTGTCATACATAACTTTTGTAAGCGTAAATACTTACACGAGTAAAACGAGAATTTGTTATCGATTGGTCTTCCTTCGGATTCGCTAATCTAATGTGAACACGGCCTAAGATGCACCCACACATCGCTCATGTTGGGATCGATGGATCCCTGAACTACCCAATTGTCAATTTCCAGAAATCAATACTGATAAGCGGTTGAAACTAATTTGACTGGGTGCTGTTGCTGCCTATCACAGATCCCCTCCCCACCCCAACAAATTAGTTTCAAAATATTCAACGGCATCTTTATTAAATAGTAAATACATACAATTCGTACAACGACGCTTAGTCCGCCATAAATTAAGTGTCTGTGATGAACTTATCAACGTCAGTCATGACATCATTGATTATGACGACATCTTACACGTCGCGTAGTTGATTATGTCGTTATATGATGTATGGGTAAACTGGCAAAATTCCATTTCATTCAAAATGTGGCACAACGTACACCAGAATACCATAATTGTAAGATCAGTTGTAATCCGAAAAATAAAAAAAAACCGAACAATTACAATGTGACAAAGATTGGCAGGCGAGGGCCTGCCTCAAATAGGGGGCTTCCCTACAAACAATATGTTTCCGGTGTTATAGAGGGAACTTGCAGGACGGTTGTTATTATTGTTTCCATCGACTCGGTACGCTGCACGTAACACGACCATCACGCGCACATTGTCTGGTTATTTGGACAGCTCCTGTCAGGGAGATGATAGACAGAGGGATATAGGATACAACTTCAATAAGAGGAAAGTCTGTGATTAGAAATAATTTCCTGGTTTGTATAAGTGAATGTGTCACAAACAGTTAGTCAGGTACGTGTTGTTGTATCCAATATTATTGCTAGCCATGTATACTCCGGAAATCATCTTCCTTCAACGGGGTGGGCAACGGGGTCGATAGCCCGACCCCAGGTATTGTCTCACCCACAGTGGATCGCCATAGCGCCCCCCCCCCCTTAGCCCTCCTTAGGTTAGGGTCTCACCCATACTTCAGCCCACCCCAGACCCAAGTACGTTCATGCACTCCTGTGATGCCAAATGCTGCTGCTGTAACATATTGCTTGCCCCGACGGCTTGATTGGCCCTTTAAGGCTCAAGCCGGCCTAAAACGGCGTGTACAGTGTTCTTGAGAAAATCTATTTGCAGAGCAAGTGGTGCTTATCTTTTGAAAATTTAATACTGGAATGACTCGAGCCAGTCATTCCAGTGATAATTTAAAAAAATTATCTTATCATGTTTAGCCAATGGAGGAATCCAGTTTTAGATATTCCCAGTCCCTTTTAGCTAAGCTCCACCCACACTTCGCCTATGTGGAGATTGATCGATCCCTGAACTGCCTAACTATCAATTTCCAGAAAACTATACAGGTAAGTTGTCGAATATTTTGAAACTAATGTGGCTGAATGCCGTTGCTGCCAAATAATCAAGAGCATGTTTATTAAATAGTTAAAATATACAATTCGTACAGCAATATTTAGCTCATCATCAATCACCGTAATCGTTCGTGACGAACTTGGCCACGCCACTCATCGCGTAATTGATTATGACGTCAGCCTGCACGTCACGTAGGGGATTATGACGTAATATACTTGATGGATAACCTGGACTCCTTCCTTGATATGATTTTTTACATTTTGCTGAACATATTTGAGCATTAGATGCATGCTACAATCAATATTTACCCCTTTGAGCCTGAACCGCCAGATGCAAATAAATATATATATTAAGCCTACACGCAAGAATTATTCTGTTTAGCATTTTGAAACTAATTTCACCGAGAACTGCTAGTGCCTTGGCAGCAACAGTTTCCTGTCAAATTAGTTTCAAAGATTGCCAGTATAGTTACCTTAAATTGTACCTTTCCACTTTATCCATCAATCATATGACATCATAATCAACTACGTTGTAAAAGTTTACAAATTTGTAGCACGCACGCACGCACGTACGCACACATGTACGCACGCACACTTCCATACGTCAGTAGGCTATGTTCCCACGGCCACATGATGGTATTAATGTCTGGAATGACTCACGTTCAGTTTGTCTGTAGATGAAGTGGTCAGTCAGTGTGACCACTTTATTTGCAATTTGACACTTTAATGGTTGTCTGGTGCATGGATGTGTATGATCTAAGAGAGGGGTGGTAGTTTGAGCATGAAAGGATGGCTGATTTGTAATACTGTGGACAGTGGTGATGTGCTCTTGCGAGACGATAGTTGTTGTTATTGTTGTTGAGAGAATTGGTTAGACGTTTTGAGAATTGAGTTAGATACTGTAGCTGGCGGATTGTTGTGAAGAGTGAGTGTGAATAGTGTAAGAAGTTATAGAAGGTATTCATCATAACCAACCGTGTATTCATCTTTGTTAATCATAATTATATTATTTCTAGCATCGTTAGAGTATTTATAGTTTTATAAGTTGAAATATTTATTAAATTTTCGTAGAATAAAATTAGTGATCTAAATTAAAACGTGTGTTTTCCTTGACTGTTGGCCATGGTTAACTAACTAAATGACGTCATACATCAAATCGCTCGACCTTACCGACGTCACAAAGTGATCTGTGTGATGACGTCATGATCAATGATCAATGACGTAGTGAATGACTTAGATAAGTTCGTTGGAACGCTTAGTTGATGACCGACTAAGCGTTGTTTTACGAAGTGCATGTCTATACTATTTAATAAACATGCTGTATGGTTTTCTCGAAATTGATAGTCATGGAATTCTGGGATCGATCAATCCCAACACGGAGGAAGTGTGGGTGGAGCTTAGCTAAAGATGGGCGGGACATAGCTAAAACTGGATACCTCAATTGAGATTCTTGGAATCATTCAGCGTACTGCGCGCGTGCGCGCGTGCGTGCGTGCGTGCGTGCGTGCGCGCGTGCGTACGCGCGTGCGTGTAGATATATGCATATGCCTCTATTCTCTTGATGGTCCTCATTTGTTTCATTCTTATTTTTTTCAGTCTAGTTCGTATTCTTCCATAGTATTGGTACTGGACCTGGGTTACCATTATAATTCATGGCAAAATTCTTGCTTCATATTTTGAAATTCGAGTGGTACAGTTATTATATTACGGCAGTTTTCAAATAAGTATTTACGCCAAAATATCATAATATGTGACTCTTATATCATGCCAGCTATACACGGACTCCATCTTTGGGAGAACTGGTCACCAGTTGCTTGTGGGTGGGGCGTGGTGGATGTGGATGAATGGACGATGTAAGAGAGCATTCTGAGCGAATTTCAATCCGAATATAGTTATGGTCACAGAGTATTTGAATCAAATATACAGTTATATTCAACTTTTTCTGAGAATCTGCCATCAGAGGCTGTTGTTTCCATATTTTAAATATTATTACGTACCATTCAGTCCAAGTCCCGTCCCAGCCCAAAGCCCACCCACCACACCCGAAGGCTCGATGAATGCACCCGTGTAATTTAGGATTATTAGTTGATGATACAGGTGAGGATTCCAGACTCGTAATCAGAGCCAGATTAAAGCCAGGGCTAGCGGGACTGGAGCTTCAGGGTCCAGAAAAATCAGGGGCCCCAAATCAAAGTAAATCATCGCATTTTCCTCATTTGAACCTGTAATCCTAGTATCTCACTTTTACAGTTATAATATACATACGCTTCTGAAGATTTAGAACAGTTTTGACTGAAAGCTGGGGTAGTAGTAGTAGTAGTAGTAGTAGTAGTAGTAGTAGTAGTAGCAGGAGTAGTAGTAGTAGCAGGAGTAGTAGTAGTAGTAGTAGTAGTAGTAGTAGTAGTAGTAGTAGTAGTAGTAGTAGTAGTAGTAGTAGTAGTAGTAGTAGTAGTAGTAGTAGTAGTAGTAGTAGTAGTAGTAGTAGCTAAGGTAGTAGTTGCGGAAGCAGCAGCAGCAGCAGCATCAATAAGGGCCCCATAACTAATTAGCCCTGGGGCCAAAATAGGTTTAATCCAGAATAATATGAATGCAAAAGTAAACAATAATAAGTAATGCTCAAGATTATGATAAAGATAATAGTGACAGTAACGTTGATGATAGTGGAAAAGGTATTTAAACGATAATGATAACGATTAATTCAATTCACCTTTCTAGAGTATCCATCCATCATCAGACCTCGTATGACGTCATAATGAGCTCAGCGCGTGTATGATGACGTCATAATCATTACGTCACAAAGTGTTCCATATAGACCGTCACCAAATCTCAAATGGTCCGACACGTTGTATGAATTGTATGTCTTTGTAATTCTTTGCTAGTTAATGAACATACTGTTGAATATTTAGAAACTAATTTGACTTGGCGCCGTTGCTGCCTTAAAGGCAACAACAGCACCTAGTCAAATTAGTTTCTAAATATTCAACAACTTACCTGTGTAGTTTTTTGGAAATTGATAGTCAGGGTGTTCAGAGATCGATCTATTCCAACACGAGCCATGTGTGGGTGGAGCTTAGCTAGAGCCCATATATGGAAGGCGTGTAAAGGTTACATATCGACATAGGCTATTATGACGCAACGGTTCAATCCGGTTTTTGCTATGCCCCGCCCATCTCTAGCTAAGCTCCACCCATACTTCACCGTGTTGGGATCGATCCATGAACTCCCTGACTATTAATTACCAGCAAACTAATCAGGTAAGCGATTGATTATTTTGAAACTAATTTGACTGGGCGCCATTGCTAGTTTAAAAATATTCAACAGCATGTTTATTAAATAGAAAAATATATATATATTTCGTACAACAACGCATAATCATGCGTTCTTGACGAACTTATCTATGCCATTCAGAATGAGGTCATTGATTATGATGTCATCCTCAACGTGCGTAGTTGATTATGACGTCATATGATGGATGGATAAACTGGAAAGGTCCATTATTTCTGTGTTGTGCAACCACGACATACAAAGCATACGTATATATAACTAAGCATCATGATATAGGACTGTTAATTCATCCAGGTCCAATAAAACACGATTCTGAAATGCGTGTCTGAAACCGTAACCGAAAAAGCAGCTGGAACTGGTCCATTAACCATCGGTCTTACATCTCCACTTCCTGGACACAGTGGCGGTCATTAATTGTGGAGTTGTCGTATTAGCAGTCGGCGTAATTTACGATCTAATGTATACCGATCCCACCCAACCCCACACATATGCACACGTATAGCCACCCCGCAACTTTATTGCATGGAATGGCAGAGCAACGGCAGATAGCCAAGAAAGAAATGTTTTATGAAATAAGATTTGATGATAATATGAAGCATGAAATATAAGAAAGGAACAGAGAGGTGCGAAATCACGCTGTTGCAACGATGTTATACTATTCGGTTCCTGGCACATTGTCAGAGAGAAACGATGTACTCAATAGACGCGTGCGTTCTTCATCGTCATTAACCACCGTTGAGCTTGACAGACCTTAGACGATAACTTATTTTTGACGTAGTGAATATTCTGTTGAATATTTGGAAACTAATCTGACTGGGAGCCGTTGCTCCCAATCAAATTACTTTCAGGATATTTATTCAACGGATATCATTTATCGTTGTCTTGAAATGGACATTCTGACATTTTACGGAGAAAGGTTTATCGTGAAAGATTAATATGACTAATGCAAGTCAATATTGCGGTTATTAGTGTATCAGAATACGGCATTGCCCAGGCCAGAACGTACTCAAATAGCTTTATAGACTGGGTCCATTTTCATGAAAGTAACCTTCTAGAGGTATGTTGGGTAGATGTCGGTAAACAAGTGTTTTCTTATAATTCAACTATACGAAAACGGTGTTTAGTAAGCTGAATTCTGAGTAGAAATGTACAGGAAAATCAAAAACAAAATGGTTGACAGGTTTTCGCATACAATTTGTAATAAAACTATCTCAGTTGCTGCTATATACACATAATCTGTTTAAACGAGCCGTATATGGTGGAAATGCATCATGTATATGTATGGATAGACACTATAACCACATTCTCAGAAGGAGCCTTCATACGATTGGCACGTCCGTCTGTATATACATCCATAAATAGCGTTTATGTTTAAAATATTTCATAGCTTTGATTGAATGACTGATAGCAAGCTGTATTATGTGCGCGACCTTTTAGTCTGGTACAGAGAGGACCCCTCCTGAAATATTTAAAATCGTACATCCAAAATAGCCGCCGGATGGCCATCATGAAAATCGTATTTATTGGTGAAAGGTGACCACAGATTTAATGGGTTGATGAAAAGACTTGTGACTCAAATGAGTGTTGTACGAGCATGGTCTGTGTCAGAATTTGCATAGATAAGTGTGGCGTGACGAACATTTTTAGTGCATTGCACATTTCTACATATGCTATCAGTCCGCATACATTTACATGCTGTGTTGCGTCTCAATGTAGCATTTCTAAAGCTGCATCGGTTTGGAATACGTCCTCTCACACATTCACATGTAACTATCCGTGTACAGCTACGTGGAATAGGTCTGAACATTAAAGCCGGGACTACCCAGCAGGCACATGACGTTGTTTCAACGTTGAAGCCACGTTGAAATCACGTCATATCTGTGCCTGCTGGGTAGCGTTGAGAAAGAGAGTTTATAGCATGTGGTAGCACATCTATCATTACAGATTTGTTTCCATTCCTCAGAATTCCTTTAAGCTCAGAAAGTGCAAGTTGGACTGGCATTAGTCATGACACAAAATTGTGTTCAATGAGTTAGCTTCTTCACATGTCATTTGGTTATCTCGTCCATGCGTCGTCATGTGTATAACTGGTGTGCACATCAATTTTGGCACGGGGTTATATGAGGGTGTCCATCTAGGGGGTGTCGACTGACTTTTGTGATGGCTACAATGCCACCTGATCGTTTGTCCATACCACTAAGCCATTCAGGGGTGTGGTCTAGATATACTGATTGGATTTGTAGTCAGAACTGTTCACAACTAAATTTCCACTATGGAATTCCACAAGTATAGGAAATGGAAGCTGCTACATCAGTCCACCATCGAGCAAAGTTTGTATGGCCATATGTGCAAAAAAGTGGAAGCATTCTTTGGAAGTCATTCAGATGAGGGTCTCAATGACCATCCCTCTGAACTCGGATGAAGTCTAAGAGGATACACACCATGTTCATATATTGCAACCAAAGTTGGAAATTTGGCCTGTTAAATGCTGCTTTCGTGATCTAGCAGTCGCGAATTCTGCCACTATAGACACGCTTTATGAAATACACGTGGCAGTGGCCAAGGCGCATCTTTGAAGCAGGTGACCAACTTTACAAAACACCATGTCATCTTGTGGAATCCTGAAAATGATGGAAAGGCGATACAAACCTCATTAGATTATAAACAGATCACGGCAGATTATGTCAGTATGAGCGAAGACGGCACTTGGTAACTGACTTGGCAATCAAAATGCTGTATTTATTTCTACCATGAAAATCGAAGTCTTTGAAGAATATGTGTGCGTGCGCGCGTGCGCGTGTGCGTGCGTGTGTGTGTGTGTGTGCACGTGCGTGTGTGTGTGCGCGCGCGCGCGTGTGTATTTAAAGAAGGTAACAGAAACTATTTTCATTTAACTTGACTGCAGGTTGGGGTGGTGTGGGGTGGGGGTGGATGCGATGGCGTGCCATCGACGGTACGTTCTAGTTAAGCTTTCTATCATCCGATTTTTTTACCAAATTGGCAACTTAATTAGCTTTGTCTACTCCGCAAATACTGAAGATTGTTCAAGAAACTGTTAGTGTTTACTTAGTGAATGCCATATGCATATCAATACTAATTCTAACATTTTGGCTGGCTCAGTCATCGCTTCCTAAGGTAGCCGGATCTACAGTGGCAGTTATCTCCTAAAAGGCTATCTACCATCCTTCATCAATGACTGCCACAGAACGCGGGATTACGTTACCGTAAAGCTTCTGCCGGGTGTGAAGATAAACGGCGATACATCTTTCCAAGGCTACCATGCAGCTTTTTTTCCGCACACAGCATGAAAGCTCTGTCCTAGTCACAGAATCACACAGATGATAGCTCACAATTTAATGAAAAAGCAAAATCTTTACGGGCACCTCAAGAAGACACGGAATTATAGTCGCCTTACTTTTCATTATAAGACGCGTCTCTCTGACAGTCTATTGATATTGGCTAAGCTTATTTATCAAATACTGACAGCAATTACGGAAATATCATATTAACTGTCAGTCAATGCACAAAGATTTTCACCGAGTTCGCTTGTATCAGTGAGATAAATCTCCCCGAATTCGTAAGCCGCCTTCTTATCCTCCCTGCTTCAGTAGCGATAAATTTTTTCGCCAGCAAAGTTGTCAATCAAGTTGGTAATATCGATAACATTCTAGGCATTCATGCTGAATGGAGAAACAGGCCATAGCCCACATTCGTCATCGCCTTGGCGGATTAGCGTGTCAGCACGCGTGGGGATCTACTCTAACTGTAAATGATTAATTTTTGAAGAGGTGCTAGTTGTGTCAATTATTTGCGTAAGACGCATAGGTTATTAAAACAGATTTTCTACATCTAGAAATATAGGAAATTCACCTTTCCAGAGAATCCACCCATCATATGACGTCATAATCAACTACGTGATGTGTAGAATGACATCATAATGAATGACGTCATGAATGACGTCGATAAGTACGTCACGGACGCATATTTCAAGACGGTCTATGCGTTGTTGTACAAATTGTATGCCTTTACTATTTAATAAATATTCTGTTGAATATTTTGAAACTAATTTGACTGGGCGCTGATGCTGCCATAGGCGTCGCGCAAGAGGTGCATGTGGGTGAGGTGGGGTGTGGTGGTGGGGGTGGGTTGGGGGGGGGGGCGTTTAAATTTCGCGATTATAGGCTCCCCCAACAATAGTAACAATAAAAGTATACTAGATATTTTCTTTATTACTCAGAGTCTAGGTAATGGATCCACCCATCCGTCATCCGATGCCATATATGACATCAACTAAGTGATGTGTAGGATGACGTCATAATTAATTAGGCATGAATGACTCGATTTAGTCCGTTTTTAACGCTTAATAGGTCCACACGTTGCACGAATTGCATGTCTTTTATCATTTAGTAAACATTCTGTTGAATATTTTGAAAGTAAATTGACTGGGCGCTTTTGCTGCCTATGGAAATGGCCTTGGAGAGAGAATCTACTTCTAGAAAACTTGTTAGGTGGTGGTGGTGGTGGTGGTGGTGGTGCACCATGCATACTCACCTGTTTGCCCCCACTATTAGCTAAAACTCCCCATCATTTTTGATTTTAGCATGGCAACTATGCCACCCTGTCTAGTTCCCATCAGTGTTCCCTCAAATTTGTGTCTTGCACAACGCCCCTGATGACGTTTTTATTTCCTGATATGCATGTGCATAATGCTCCAATGACGCGGGTTGATGTACTGCAAGGACGTATACCAGTACAGGCACAGTAATGTGCGTTATCGGGCAAGAGGCTACCTTATGTTTTCTACTTGTTTTCTGGGTGGTCAGTCAAAGTAGCTCTTGTATGCGTGCCATTCTCGGAGAATAGGTGTTGAATTTGGTCCAATCATTGGGTTTGCGGGAAGGGTGTGTGTGTCCATGGGGGTGGGGTGGGGGTGGGGGTGAAATGGCGTTGGAGTGGGAAGGGAGGAGTGTGTGATGTGTGTGCTGGGGTGGGGTGGTGTGGGTGGGGGTTCGTGTTGGGTGGGTGGGTGGTGATGGTGGTGGGGTGTGTGGTGGTTTGGGTGGTGTCAATGATAGCTGAGAATAAGAAATAGTGTCGCAGTTGTGGGCGTGGTTTGGGTTGGGTCGGGGTGGTGGGGGACGGGGCGGATGGGAGGGGTGGGGTGGTGGGGAGGGGGCAGGGGTGTGGGGTGGCCGTGGTGTTGCTCTTATTATTTTACGTTATTCATGCAAAGGGAGGTAATTTTAATAGGTTACAAAGAAGGGATAGACGGAATTACTTCTCTTGAACATTATTAACATCGGTTAAACCTTGTGTAACCGCTCAATACGCTACGCTTGGCGTGCCCTCTCCCCTCGCGTCAGCTCTAAGCACATAATACTACAAACAAGATTTAAACTGGTATTACTTCCAGACATACAGAAGACACACTGTGAAGCCATAAAAACAAAACCGATTTTCAAAGTGATAACCAATGCCTGCCCTCTCTTTCCCCAATTATATTCAAGTAAGATTGCAATAAAATGATGCTTTTCTAACTAAGCTCCGCCCATTTCTAGTCAAGCTCAATCAATTTAGATACTTTGAATCCTGACTTGCCAGAAACCCAATTTCAAGGGAACTCTACCCGTAACATGTTTAATATTTTGAAACTATAATTCGACTGGTTTCTGTTGCTGCCTATAAACAGCAACAGCGCCCACTCCAATCAGTTTCCAAAATATTCAACAAAACATTTTGTTAATTTGTAAATTTATCAAAGACATACCATTCGGGTACTTGATGGACGTTTCAATGTTCATGACGTAGTTAGATAGCTAGTGACGTCAGTTAAATTGTGACGTAATTGATTATGACGTAAGATAGATAAGTGACACATCGGAGCCCTTCATTGACCTTACCTCCACAAATGCAGGCCTCGCAGTTATTTAAATTCCAAACGTTTAAAGCATTTTATGACGTTGCCCGTGAATGGAGGATTCCAGTTTATCCATCAATCATATGATGTCTTAATAAAGTACGTTACTTATATAGGCTGACGTCATAATCAACGACGTAGGCAGCAACAGCATCCAGTCAAATTAGTTTCAAAATATTCAACAACATGTTTATTAAATATAGTAAAGAGATACAATTCGTACAACAACGCTTAGCCCGCCGTCAATTAAGCGTTCGTGAAGAACTTATCTACGTCACTCATAACGTCGTTGATTATGACGTCAGCCTATATAAGTAACGTACTTTATTAACATACTTGTATAGTTTTCTGGAAATTGATAGTCATGGAGTTCAGAGATCGATCGGTCCCAAAACCGGGGAAGTGTGGGTGGAGCTTAGCTAGAGATGGGCGTGGCATAGCTAAAATTGGATTTCTCCATTCTGACAACGAGAGGAAAATTTTTGCTCCACAAAATTACAGTTTAGTGCATTACTTAAAGCGATGCTAATCTCATCTCAAATGTTGTATTGCACCGATAAAATAAGGTTTATAGATTCCATATCATTCATATCCTGTCACATTCCCTGATCTGTATCGCAAGTATCTGTTTTGTAATATCGAGTAAATGGTGAACAGTGATCGACACCATTTTGTCTCCTCCAGCTATTGAGCGTGATGTCACGTAAGCTCCAATGCATCACATTTTTTATTATGTAATGCTCATCCCATTGAATATTTTTTAACTAATTTGACTGGAAATTGTTGCTGCCTATGACAGAAACAGCTTCCAATCAAATTGGTTTCAAAATATTCAACAGCTTACCTGTAGGATTGCTTTTATACCACTTTACCAAACTATAGCTGGAGCCTCTATGACTTAGCGTATATACCGAGGCAGACACACTAGGGTTTTTTCTGATTGGCTGAAAAGTAAATCATAACAGCCATCATAGGGTGTTGAAATGTACCAACATTTAACTACTAAATCCTGAATATCTTTCCTTAGCGGCGTGATAAAAGGCTTAAAATTACCTGGATAGTTTATGACCAGCGTCCTAGATCGCCTGAATAGCTATCAAGAGATGGGATTAGTTATCCTTTAAAATATGAAAAACAGCCATATGGTTATATCGTATGTCGGTGCGCGATATACCACATATTTACCATATTTATTATACACCTTGCTACCACATTCCACTTGTTATATCAAATCGTCTTATTTAACCTGAAGACCGCATACGAAAATTGATTTTCTAACTACACTTGTATGGCCTACAGGGGACGTAATCGCGGTATCTTGTCTGCTCAAACTCTTTTTTGTAATCAACATTTATTTCCCTTGTATCATAATGGATGGATCAATTTATAACTATGCCAGGCCATGTCTAGTTAAGCTCCGCACCCGCTTTGCACGTGTTGGGGTTAAGCGAACCGTGAATTCCCAGAATCCCAATATCAAAGTAAATTATACAAGTAAGCTGTTGAAATTTTAAAAACTAATTAGGCTGTGTACTGTTGCTGCCGATGGCAGGAACAGCGCCAAATCAAATTAGTTTCAAAATATTCAACAGAATGTTTCTTAAATAACAAATCCATCAAAGACATACAATTTGTACACTTGACGGACTATTCTAGTTTCATGAAGGAGTATTTCTGTCAATTATGATTGTGACGTCAGCGTACATGTGGCTTAATTGATTATGACATCATTTTGGCAACTTGATCGAGAGATCCGATGCATCAATTCCGATGTAAGTTGGCGCAATTTCAGGAATTCGTCACATGCTTTTTGGTATCATCATACCCTTAACATATATTCCGTACACAAACGGAATTATGGAAACTAAATGTTACTTTTAGCACTGGTCAGAATGTAATGTAACATAATTAGGTCGTTCTATAGAGAGACACTAGGGGCCGTATGCATAACACTCCCTTAACTTAAGTGAATTCTTTTTCTTAAACGGTTGATTAGCTAAGGATGACTTTTAAGTACGTTGCAATAAAGACTCTTAAGAGTTTCCGTGGCCAACTTTTTCCTAACTTTTAGGAAATCTCTTATCCTTATGCTACTGTATGGCAAAAAGTATTGACCAATGAAAACCATTGTTACAACTTCCAAGTCTAAAAATGCATTGGGAATCTCCGGCTTAGCTTAAGTGAATTCTTTATTCTTAAACGGATAAGAAAATCTTTAGCTAAGGATGACTTTTAAGTACGTTGCATAACCTCACTTCACTACTGAAGGTAACTGATTTTAGGGGGAAATCTTCATTTATGAAAATGGAATAGGTATCTTAAAATTAAGGAACTTTATAAGAAAATTATTATTTTATGAATCTTTATGCATAACACTTAAAATAAGGATATACTCTTAGGTAAATGTTACGGAAATTCTTAGAAATTAAGGGATTTTTTACACTTAAGATGTTTTATGCATACGGCCCCTGTGGCCTGGATATTGTGCCACCTTTAACTCGTGTTGAGTCAATTTAATCCTTTAATAATAATAATAATAATAATAATAATAATAATAATAATAATAATAATAATAATAATAATAATAATAATAATAATAATATATTTTAATGGCAAATTTCACTCAGACCTGTAAAATTTAACTATTATTTTGTAATCACCATATGTCACATTGTAATCTGGGAGTCCTTCAATAAACTTGAAACTTGAAATAGTCAAACTGAACAAAAAACAACTCTGCTGTGGTCTTCAGACATGGCTATTTGAAACGCCTAGAGAAGAGTATTTTTTAAATATTTACCACTAGGATGACTGGCTCGGTTACCGAGCCAGTCATTCTAGTGGTAAATGTTAAAAAATACTCTTCTCTCGGCCTGCAGATAGACACTTAAAAACTATAATTATCTTAACCATTGTCCCTTTAATGGTCAAACCTGCGGGGAAAAAATTGACTGGTAAATTTAAAAAAATAGTCTTCTAAAATTAAAATATCTTGAAAAATATTGGCCATGAACATGGCAAAATGTTTAATTGATATATCAAGTAGTATTTTGAGCGCTTTGAGGCGCTGTTGATACAAGGGGGGGTGGGGGGTGGTAATGATGAACTGTTCAATTTTCGTACTGGGGTTACATCATTTTTATTGTGATGTCAGTTAATATATGACGTGTCTGATTGTGACGTCAGATAATTGAGTGACAGATTGGATTCCTTTATGGCATGCGCAGTTATCCTGTAGTTAGAACGTTGATAACGTGCGGACGTGGTCCAAGCACTTAAAGTCCGTATGTAAACACAATTTTAATAGCCATTTATTTATGCAACATAGTTGAATACAATTAAAATCCGTCTAAGGAAGCAAGAAATGCAAATTTGAAAAAGGGCATAACGGGTATTCTGATTTCTACTATTTCAGTTTCGGCAATCGATAGGCCAACTGTATCTACGTGACGGTTAACATAGCCCTGCATAGGAATCAACGGTAAACAAGACAGATATCGAAGGCGGTGTCGCCGAAATTACCTTTAGAACGGTACACACGATTTTTGTAATTGGTTCTAGTCCAGATTTTCCTGCTGAATACGCTCGTACATGTTTATTTTTATTAAACAGACTGATTTCCTCTAAATTGGTTACAAATAACATATGCATACAGACACCCCACACATCTACGCGCGCGCACACACACGCACGCACGCACGCACGCACGCACGCACGCACGCTCGCACGCACGCACACATGCATGCAGCCTTTATCTATAGGATAGCGTTTGTTCTGATAAGGAAGGTGACAGATGATGTGTTCCCAGAGTCCTCTCGCCATGCACTCTGTCTTGTAACTGGACTGTGATCACTACCCACCCACCAATGGACCTTTCCAGGCTATCCATCTATCATATGGCGTCATAATCAACTACACAACGTGTAGGATGACGTCATAATCTTGACGTCATTCATGAATAACTCGATTTATTCCGTCTTAAAGGCTTAATAATCCGAATTGTATCTCGTTACTATAATAAACATTCTGTCGAATATTTTGAAACTAATTTGACTGGCCAAGCAACAGCAACCAGTCAAATCAGTTTCAAAATATTTAACAGCTGGCTTGTATAGTTTTCTGGAAATTGATAGTCAGGGAGTTCGGGGATCGATCCCAACACGAGCGATATGTGGGTGGAGCTTAGCTAGATATAGGTGGGGCATAGCTAAGCCTGGAAAGGCCCGTTTTGTGTCATAATGTGGCTGATTTTGCATGCATGACGTCGCACTAATACTATTGCACGATCTTGACTGGGATTAGAAGGGTAAAACCCTTTATCTATTGGCTCGGCATTTACCCACACCTAGATGAAGCAAAGAGGAAAAATAATACAATTAGAGGCATACTGACAGCACATCGATTCAATTAAACGTGTGTAGGCCTACATGTTACAGCGCTCTGCGTGGGAAAGCGTCTGGAACGACAGAGGAATGTTTTAAGAAGTGGGAAGAGCCACAGCCAGCCGAAGCTAAAGCGGCGCCACCAGGAAATTTGGTCAAATCCAGATGCTCTTAGATGACACGTTTTGCATAACCCTTCAATTTGATTTCCGATTTCGACAATCATAGTGTGTTTGGAGCTTAGGTAAAATTACCACCACCATCATCACTAGAACGGCAGTCGCCATCGCCATCACCACCGCCACCACCAGCGTGACAATCATCGCCACCGCCGCAGCAGCAGCCGCCGCTGTCGCCACCGCCACACCACACCCTAGCTCCAAAGAGAGATTCTTCCGTCTCATCTACATACAACTGAGATTGTCGTGGAAGATTTGATTTTGATTTCCCTTGCTTTGTGTAGTTCATGAGGTAATTATTGGCACATGAGGTAATTATTGGCACATGAGGTAATTTTGCCCATACGCTACCGCATTATATACCAGAAGAAAATCATCGAGTGATCACTGGTTTGAATTCATCATGATCTTATATCAAATATATATCCTGTTTGCCATTAACAGCCCTACAAGCCACCCTCAGCAAAAACATAGAAATAAATATAGGAGCAAATTTGGACAAATACAAGAGAAATGCAGGAAATTTCAGACAAAATCATAGGTAAATAAATGGATTTTCACACCGAAAATGCTTTCATTATGACGATTTCGTGTTGTAGCTGTTTTTGGAATATAGTGATGAGACATTTTGCCTAAGTTGGCTATCATTTTTGGGGTAAAAACAATAACAATATATGATATTTAGGAGGTTTTGATCCTAATATAGGAAATATACGAATTGCCAAAAATAACAAATATAAGAAATATAGGGGCACTTGTAGGCCTGGATTAGGCGAAGCGAGTCTATTGTAAGTTTAACGATGTGGTAAGTGCAGATAGGCAGGTTAGTTTTGTAAAGCCGATTTTACAGCACGAAGAAAATCTTTTTTTGCCATAGCATTTATTGAGAACTAGCTGCACAAAAAACCACAGACGTCACGTTCCACGCATAGCGCAACAAAATGTCGCGATATGTAGGCCTATAGAACGTGACGGCAGTGTTTTTTGCGTATCTGGGCCTAGCCAGTCAGATCAAGACACTTTTAACGTTCTGTTTACTTAACGCTTTAAGCCTTAAATTTGTTCAAGAAAATTTAAATTTTCTCATAGAAAATGTAAATCTGCAGACCAGGAGAAGACAATTTTTGAAAACTTACCGCTGGAATGACTGGCTCGCTTATCGAGCCAGTCATTCCAGTGGTAAATTTTCAGAAATAGTCTTCTCTTGGTCTGCAAATTAACATTTCTCAAGACCACTGTAGAAGTCATTTTTGGCTGATATAAGTGCGAAAGGGTTAATCCACGGTTTCAAACCTGCCATATTTATGTTTCATAGCAAATATTTCCAATAGGCCCAAGGCACCCGATCTAAAGCGATGTTAATGCGTTGATGACTGGTGCGCGTACGCAAACCCCTATGCGTAGACCCAACAAACGGGAGCACGTCAAAACACCCACACACCATGTACATGCGCAGTGGTACAGTAATGCAAGAACGCAATGCTTATAATATTTTAATACCTTCTAAAAAAATCGTTACATTCCTTATTTATTAAATAAACAGATTTCGCGACAAGGTACTTAGCCTATACGCCCGCGTTAAGAAATTCAATCGAATCGTCTGCATGGCAGGTACGCAGTGACCCGTTAACTGCTGTCGTAGTTTTCTGTATTTGAATAGAATCTCGTAAAATAGGTGAAAGGGATTCTGGCTGAGCGACACGATACTAATGGCATAAATGTTAAATGGAAATATTTTAATTTGCCACTGCATGTACAAGTTCAAGTTCAAGTTCAAGTTCACGTTATTACACTCAAGCCTTGTATAGGCATATGGGGTATTACAGCTGACAATATATTTCATGACGCTAGACGTTATATCCATAATTATATTCATTATAAATTTATCAACAAAATGCAATTCGTACACTCGAAAGTAGCGCAAGGAGAAAGGTCAATATATTCAACAGCTAATTAAATTGTCACCCAAATCGTACAATTGAAAATGGCGCAAAGAGAAGGTAGTTTGAGTATCTTTCAGACAAATTAGTTTCCAGATATTCGAAGGACATTAAATTGCTGATTTATAAATGGCATACAGTTCGTACACTTGAAAAAGGCACAAAGATAAACTGAATTGAACATATTCACAAGTCAAATTAGTTTCAGAATATTCAACAGTTATTAAATTGATTTATCAATAATATACACATCGTGCACACGAAGGTGATATAAGGAGAACTGAGCATTTTCTCCAGTTAATCATGAGAGTGGGGGTGGGGGTGGGGGTGGGGGGGGGGGGGGGTGCAACGGGCATTGTTGTATTCATATATCGTGTGCTGGACTATTAAAGCATAAATTATCGTTGTTCTTTAAATTGCAAATAATTATATATACGTAGATATTAGGGTTTTTACACCCAAGAGCCTATGGTCTATTATAATTGGGAAATATCGATTACATTTCCTCCTCACTCATCATCAGTAGTTTTCCTGGGCTTCCTTCAAAAGGTCATAAACTTACATATCTTTTTACGCACAGGGTCATTGCACATTGTTAAAAGCTATTTTGTTTTGTTAGGATTTGCGCCTGCAACATAGTAAAGTGGGATAAATTTTGCTCTTAAATCGTTGTATTTGTTGCATTTATAAAGAACATGATTTTCGTCATCGAGTTCGTCACAAGTTCTACGCAGTCTGTTTTGTCTATCAATTCTCGTCCATCGTCCGGTTTTAATGCTCAGTTTATGATTTAGTGTCCTAAAATGAAATAGAGTAATGGCGTTTAATGTTGTTAATAAAATTTTCAAATTTAATGTCCCTCTGGCACACAGCCATTATTAAAAACTGTATTATATAAAATCGCATAGACTGGTAACATAATTTCAGATGAGCTTTTTATACATTCATTTAGGATATCATTGATGCCATTGGCGTTTTCATTTTGCATTTTGTTTATTGCTTTTTTATCTCATCCTGGGTTATTGGTACATCTAGTTCCTGACATGGTGGTATGTTTGCATGTATTGTGGTCATTTTGTAATCATTCCCTTCGTCAGTTTATTCATTAACAACCTTAAAATGTTCAAATAAGTTTTCGAGTTCCATTTTCACATCTGACTCCGTCTTAATACACTTTCTATTGATTATTTTCCAGAATGTTTTTGAGTCAGATTGATTTAGGTGTCTCAGTTTTGAGTGCAGTTGCTTTTGATGTTGTTGGGATGTTTGGCTATTGCTTGTTTGTTGCTCTTACTAGCCCGTTTTAGATTGTGTAAGATATATTCCGTCCAGATTATATGACATTGTTATTTGGCTTTGTGACACGCTCTGCGCTTCTCTTTGCGTTCTCTCCCAAACCATTGATGATTATTTTGTACACTTATATATTTTTTTGTATTTGTACCCTTATATTGTTTCTTCCACCCGAATATTTTATGTGCTGCTTTGAGGAATAATTCACCAATCATTTCTACGACTTTATTCAATTTAGCTTGAAATTTACCATTTTCTAGCTGCATAATAAAACGTTTAATTTCATTTACTTGGTTAAGCTTTTAATGACTAAATTTGTTCAAATTTTTTTTAATATTTACTTATTGAATGCCCCATTTGCAGGCCAAGAGAAGACTATTTTTGAAAAGTGACCACTGTAATGACTGACTCCGTTACCGAGCCAGGCATTTCAGTGGTAAAATTTCAAAAATAGTCTTCTCTTGACCTGTAAATGGACATTACCCAAAACCACTACAGAGGCGGGTTTTGGCGGGCTTTGTCAAGAAAGGGTTAATATCAATGTTTTGCACAAAATCGGTTTGCTTTGACGGCATCCACCTTATCGGTTTGTTTTAATTTGCATATTGATTTATAGCGCTAAACGCACACCGAACACCGCAACGTGTTCTATATTTGAACCAATGCTCCCTAACGGGATTAATTTTAGGCTGCAATGAATGTCAGATAAAAGAGCGTCCAACTTATTCACTGTAAGTTCTTTAATCATTTAAATAAAGTTCCTATTCCCTATTGCATAGTCTAGTATGATGTGTGTAGTGGTTACCTCCCTCCCACCCCCTCACCCGCCGCACATCCACTCCACCACCCAACCCCCTCTCCGCCCCCTGTATTTATCGCCACCTACCTTGCCGTTTATTATGAATAAGTTGTTAACTTTTGCACATTTTGATGAGTTTATTACCAGGGGGCTTTACGTGTGCAACATATTTGTTATGTCTTTCTAATGGACATCCTACTTGTCGTATTAAATATAGGTTTGTGTTGCGTGCATCTGTCAACACAAAATGATTAAGTGTGAATTTATCGATTGTGTCATAATCAGCAGCTAAGCTATCCCAGTTTTTGCGTTGAAATCGCCTATAAGGCAGATGTTTAAGTATCGATCAACTGGCTTAATAATGCTTGTTTCTAGGATCCCGTAGGTGTCGTTAGAATATGATGTAGATGATTCAGGAGGTACATATACTGCATCTATTAGTACAGCAACATGAGTGTATTGTATATGTAACCGCAAGACACAGTTGTTGTCTGTATCGTCATCAATCAGTTTTACATTCTATTCAAGGTCATTCCTACGAAGTAAGCCATTCCGCCAGATCCTCTGGCTGTTACCGGGGATTTTATGATCACGCAATAGTTTTGTATGGAAGGGTTATCGTATTTTGTCAGTTTTGTTTCGTTTAGGCAAATAATGCCATAATCGCTTCGAAATTCGTAGAATTCCTGGACGCTTAATTTAGATTTAAGCCCACAGATATTTATTGAAGAAATATGCAGCGAACCTATACTCTTTATGCCACCGTTGCCGGTGCCTTTGAAATTTTTGGTATTCGTAGTTGAAGCAAAAGTAGCGGTATTCATATCAATCATCGCCGGTAGTGTTTAAAACCAGCAGCGGCAGCAGCAGCATTAGTAGCAGTATCAGTAGCAGCAGTAGCATCAGCAGCAGTAGCAGCAGTAGTAGTAGTAGTAGTAGTAGTAGTAGTAGTAGTAGTAGTAGTAGTAGTAGTAGTAGTAGTAGTAGTAGTAGTAGTAGTAGTAGTAGCAGCAGTAGCCGCAGCAGCAGCAGCAGCAGCAGCAGTAGTAGTGACACCGTTCAGACGTGTTTCACTTTCTCCGCATTTGCTGATCAAATTTGTTAGCCTCTTGCGCGATTTTGTAAATAAATTATGTACATGCATTTCTGATTAGTAATTAGTTTCCATTTTTAAATTTATTTTCCAAATTCTCGTTCTGGTTTACTCACATTTTGTGGCTCCAGTTTTGTGAAGGCAAACTGCTAACTGGCTCATTTAGCCATTTAAAAGGTCTATTCGAGTCACTGTGATATTACTATAGTACCTCGGCTAGATCATTAGCGTTGGTAAAGGCTCGTTTCCACCAAGCGTTAGCATTAGCGTCAGCGTCGGTGTCAGCGTCAGCGCTAGCATGAGGGTTTGAATTTTCGTTCAGCCGTTTCAGCCAAGCATTTTTCGGGAGATTTTTCACGGCATTTAGTTGGGAGATACCGAGCTAGAATGTTGTCACAGCATGGATAACAAGAACAAACTCTTGGCTATGGTCCTTGTCCAAGACATGGATGAAGAGGAAATGGAAGACGAACTTAAAACGGTAGTGATAGCAGCAATTACCCATCAGTAAAAAAAAAAGTAGCTGGGTCCACCCAATCAATGCTGCCAGGAAGAAACATGGGAGTTACAATCACCTCGTTCAAGCTTAAGCAATACACCTGTTGACCTGCATGACGACGTTCTAAAAATAGCCCAGAAAATGCCAGCGTCAAGCGTAAAATTACTGCAAGACCGTTCGTCTGCGTCTGACACCGCGTTAAACGCTAACGCTAACGCTTGGTGGAAACAGACTCATTGCTAAAGGCCAGAAACAATTTTTACGCTGACGCTAGCGCTTGGTGGAAACGAGCCTTAAGATCTGATTGATTGAGTTCTTTTAACGATTGAAATCCTTTGTTATGTCGAGTCCAGTGCGTTGACGCTATAAACCTACTTTCAGTTGGCTGTATATCGTCAGCCAGCTCAAACCAACAACTATACGACTGTGCTATATCGTCGTATATTTGTTGGTAGACACCACGTTCTAAAGGGGACACTAATTTTTGTAATGTTTAGCTCTTTGTGTGGTGGTTTTCTTTAGATATTAGTGAACCACACGTTATCGTTAATCAGTTCAGACTAACAACTATACGACTGCTATATCATCGTATATTTGTTGGTAGACACCACGTTCTAAAGGGGACACTAATTCATTGGTGTTTAGCTCTTTGCGTCGTGTCTTGATATTGTATTATATATTGGATTGTCTGTAATAATGTACTGAATTGCAAGATTTTCATTACGTTATAAACTAAGATGGCATCAGTTTACAAACGTACGTTAAGTTTGAAAATCACAACCAAGAGTTGGGGTGTGACTGCCATTGAAGACCATCATGGGCTTTAAGGACGTGGTCGGTGCGGGTCCGAAGGTGATGCCGGGTCTAATTAATGTCACCAAATTCGTATGGAATGTCACCGTAAGCTGCGAAGTTGTTAAAGAAAAGCTGCTTGGTGAGGTTTGATAGTGAAGAGGGAGGTCTGCAGTGTGGAAGACGTAGAATCAGACAATCTATTAGTCAAAATAAAGGTTCCAAATAGAAATCCCCGATGAAAAAGTGATGGACGAGCTAAAAACGTATGTGAAGGTGAAAAAAATCGAGAGGGAACCGCACCCATTTGACAGAACGCTAGATAATGGGGTAAGGCAGGTGTGGTTCGCAAAGGTGAACAAGCCGCTACCAAGCAAACTAACGCTTGATGGTCGGTTTGTTCTCCCGCTCTGGTATAGGGGGCAGGTGAAAGGTGTAGAATCTGTCTCAGCAGTGACCAACTGGCCGCTGATTGTCCAAACCGAAACAAGTGTCTAACATGTGGTTCTCCTGATCATTTTAAATTTCGTTGTACAAAGACCAGAGGAGAAGCGCATATTGTCGTACCTGAAGCTATAGGAACATCACCGGCTGTCTCAGGACGAGAGACAACTGTAGCAGTTGCTGATGTTCATACAACTGAACCTCTGAATGTTAAGTCAAATGATCCAGTGGCAGTTAGTAGTACAGATGAAATTGAGGTTCTAGAGGTTGGGGTAAGCATAACACCATCAAAGAATAACAAAGGAAAACTGATAGGCAGCAATGATACTAGTATACAGCAGGATAACTATAGTTTAGACCATGAGATAAATTTGAGCCAAACCAAGTTCAGGTCGGAAGAAACAGAAAAATCATTTGAATTATCTTTAAGCCTACCTGCCATAACCCAAGTAGAGAAAGATAGTTCAATGAGAGATGGTACAGAAAACGAAGGTATCAAACGTCAAAAGGAGGAATATAGTTCTGATTCTGAAATCGAAGAAAATGTCATGGATGGTGATGTGATGTCAATTGCTGAGTCACATGTTTCAATACAGGCACAGAGCTCGCAATTGTCTGATGAAATTGTGATGTATCGTTCAGAAAACGGAGAAATACTGATACCATATGTGCCCGGGAAAGCTGTCAAATGCCGATACTTGCGTCATGACTGATATTAATAGATAAAATCATTTGTCAACAGTAGATTTAGGAAATACTGAGTTCAAGAAAAAAGTAGGCAAATGGGCAAGGAAAGCATCGAAAAAAAAAATCCAGTTATATTCATTATGGCGACAGCTACCATTCAGTTATTAATAGTTTAAACAGCGACATCTCTTGGAGGAATTAGAAAACGAAAGAGTCGATATTGCTTTCATTCAAGAGACAAAAATTCAAAAACCTGAAGTGTATAATTTCTTCAAAGATATTTCCAAATCACAAATTTATTATTCCTTATAACATGATCAAAGTGCTGGAGTAGCAATTATTTTCCTTCGCCGTTGTCTTCATTCTGTAAACATTATCTCCTCGATAGCAGATGCAAATGGTCGCTCGGTTTGGGGTACAATTGATGTATCAAACACCCGCTTAAATCGTGTGTGTGTATATGCCCCAATATCTCATCAGCAACGTAAAAAATTTGATATTTCTTCAACCATTGTCCAGGACTCGTCGGACAACTTAATTTTTTCGGAGATTTTAATTGTGTATTAGATGATGTCAACGACAGATGATCTAAGTCGAAATATATGGACACGTCGCACACTATTTAGAAAAATATATGTGGAAATAAAGGCTTACTGGACATATATCGAATTGTTAATCCAGACGGCAATGACGTCACACGGCTGTCATCTGATGGTAAAATGTCATCAAGGTTAGATAGAATATATTTTGGCTGCTCATTGAAAGGCTACATAACTTCAATGAATACTAAGCCTGTAGCTTTTTCTGATCATAATGTGGTATGCGCCACATCAGACAACGCTGAGTAGATTAATTGAGGGAATGGGTTTTGGAAACTCAAAACTGCTTTGCTGCGCGATATTTGCTATCGTAAATGTGTAGAGAGCTGTTGGCACTATTGGGTTGAACGGAAACAAATTTATGACGACATAATGCAATGGTGGGAAGATGTAAAAATAGATCTAACGTCTATGTCAATAGAATATTTGATAAGAAAGGCCAGAGAATTGCGAAAACGCAAAAAGCATTGAGTAGATCCTTGACCAAAGTAAATGAGAAAGTCAATAAAGGTGAACATAATTATTATGATTTCTTATTGGTCAAACTAAAAGGCAACATAAATGAAATAGAGGAATATAAATTCAATGGAGCAAAAATTAGATCAAGGGCACAAATGCACGCTGAGGGTGAGAAAGCTACAAAACATGTTTGTGGACTAGAAAAATCACGTGGTATTGAGAAATTAATACGCTCAACAGAGGCGGTTGATGGTACACCTGTTTCATCAAGCAGAGAGATGGCGAAAGCTGTGCATGACTATTATCAACAGTTGTACACGTCTGAATGGAGTGACGACACAGCCACTGAACATAGTTTGGCTATTATGGCAAAGCACTATCTTCATCATTTTATAGAATCTGTGAACAACCTTTAACGCTACAGAATTTTTCTAAATCGCTGAAAGGCATGAAACTACAAAAATCGCCATTCTATGACGGACACCCTATAGAATCTTACCAAACATTTTGGCATTTATTAGGTCCAACCCTTTGAAGAGCTATCATGATGCATTTTTAAATGTGGAACCTTCCTCCATCAATGGCCAAAGCACATGTTCGACTGATATATAAAAGAGGTGATAGAAACAAACTTCAGAATTACAGACCAATTTCATTACTTTGTGTGGATTATAGAATTATATCGAGAGCACCAATTTTAAAACTCGGTTCAGTCCTAGAAGATGTGATTGACACCGACCAAACATGCTCAGTCTCAGGTAGAACACGTTTAACAAATACTCTACTTATAAGAGATATCATACAGTTAGGAGAGAAAGACTATACCAGCAGCGATCATAGCTTTAGACAATGAGAAAGCATTTGATTGCGTTGAATGGAAATTCTTGCCAAAGTCATTAGAATGTATTGGTTTAGGTCCAGGATTCATTAAGTGGGTCACTATTTTATATGCCAATATAAAACACTGTTATTTAGTTAATGTCATCTGACTAAACCAATCACCCTAGAGCGGGGTGTAAGACAAGCATGTTCTCTATCACCTCTTTTATTTGTAATAGCTATGAAGTCGCTTGGGGCTTCACTCAGACAAAATACTCATTTTCAGGGGATATGTCTTGATGGAGTTGATAAGCCGGTAAAGGTGTCCCAATATGTCGATGATACAACCGTTTTTGCAGGATCAAATAACGATTTCAAGATTTTGAAAGCATTATTGAAAGAATTTCAACAAGCATCAGGGCTAAAAATTAATAAAGAGAAATCAAAAGGATTATTTCTGGATCAATGGAGTGGAAGAACAAATGCACTAATGGATATTGATTGGTCAAGTGATATAATAAGAATTTTAGGCATCTATTTTAGTAGGAAATCAAACATACCGCTAAATTTAAATTGGGAAGAATGGTTATCCAAGCTAAAGACCATATTAGGCAATTGGAAAAGACGACGCCTTTCTATTTTTGGCAGAGCCTTTGTTCTAAATAATTTAGTTTTATCTGGGTTGTGGTAAACCGCTTCTGTCATACAGATGCCTCAAATGGTAGAGAACGAGATTAAAGAAATAACCCTCTCTTTTGTATGGGAAGACAAAGCCAATTTAGTGTCACAACCAGTTTTAAATAATGTAAAGTATGAAGATGGGCTTGATTTAGTTAACATTCCAGTCAAATGTGCTTCATTAAAATTGAAGTTTTTGAATCAGCTAATTCAACCCTGTGCATCATGGGCTTGGATTTCCCGTGCACTAATAGAGAGATACATAGAGCCTTTTCTATTGACTGCCTATTTATGTCAAATACAGCTCCACCAAATTATAATAAAGTTCCTACTGTTTATAAAGAGCAATTTGGAGCCTTACACACATTTACAAGAGGAATACCTTCTCCAGAATATTGGCAAGATGCTTTAAAGCAACAACTCGAGGGCAATGATAATATTCGTTTTAATAATTCTCTTTTGTATTCACCTTCTCTAGCCAAACAGGGCATTCGGTTTCTAAGTGATTTGATAAAGCAGAATTCCAGAAAATGGATTTCTATGAATGAACTTTCACAAAAAACATCAATGAGGAATATTGATGCACAATGGTTGCTTGTTCGCATAAAATATGCTGTTTCCAATAATTGGCTTCACTTACCAAATACACATGCCACCTGTTATAATTTTCAACCAACACTGGTCCTGAATGGTGAACTTATTAACTATAGACAACGATCTAAAGATTGGTATCACAACTTAAATTTAAATCAGATAAAGTCTGCAGTGGCAATTAATGCATGAAAAAATGTGGGATGTGAGGCAAGTAACTGGAAAATAACATGGAAAACCATCCATTCTCATTTTATTGCACATGATGCACGCGATTTAGCATAGCGCCTGCTGCACTGGCGTTTGTGCGTCGGACACTTGACATACACATGTGGAAGTACAGTGTCTGATAGATGGTGCCTATGCAACATTGAGGAAGATACAATAGAACATTTATTCACTCAGTATTCTACAGTTACTGCTTTTTGGGAATTCACTAAAAGGATTCTTGCACAATTTAGCATCAAATTAACACCAGATAATTTATCAAAGGAAGCAAACTTAATTTAAGGAGTTATCTACTATGAAATGCAAGATCGAATAATGTGAGAAAGAATTGATCATGTGTTTTATCGCTAGGACTGCATGCCATCTAGAAACACAGGTGTGCAGTAGTCAGAAATGCATTAACAGGAAATAACCAAATTGCAGTAAGGGCTATTTTCCGTGTCCTATTGGTGCAATGTATTCATAATGAATTTTATAGGTTGGCATGTTGTGGGAAAAAAAGATGGTTCCAAAATGTTTGGTGTCAGAGCAATTTAGTCTCTGCCAAAAATGTTGTTTTAATGATATTAGAGAAGGAACTGATTTAGAGTCAATTCATTCTGGAAATGATTACTGAGGGTCGCTGCATCATTTTCATATCATAATCTCATCATGCCACCAATTTAACTCTACTTTGTGTATTAGAACTGAAATTTACGTTATACTATAACTTTCTTTAATGTCAAAATGATCCCAATAAATTAATAAATTAATGTAGGCTTTCCTCTTCTAATTATGTCTGTTTTAAATATGATTATATTTCGATCAACTCTTTGTTATTGTTAGCTGCAATGCTGATTCGTTTATTTGAGCAATCGTGTATACAATTTCGATATTTAGGCATTTTAATACTATATTCTAACAAACTGAAAAGACCAGAGTCATTTTAGAAAGTGCTCTTAAAAATAAATTGCTAATGAATTTTAAAATAGGCACCGGTAATTTTAGGAACTTATATACACCTGTGCAAAAGTTAAGCACCAGCAAAAGCAATAGAACGTAGAAACATGATGGTACAACTAGGCTGCCATACTTTTTGTCCCCGCGTTAGCTGACATAATTCCAAGTACGAAATGCACATGCATGCATGACTTCACGCCGCTTGATGTCCGTGCGTGGCGGGAAACAGCACACGTGTTCAGTTATGTAAAAGTCCAGTTTGAGGTGTAGAACATTACATACAGATTTAGGCGACAAGATTAGGAATTTTGTGTTCATGACCGTGGTTTATTTGTACAGAGAGAATTAGCTCTTGATTGTGAACCGCTATGGCAAAACGAAGGTTAAGTGATCGTGTGAAATGGCAAATCATAGGCATGCATACCACTGGTATGTCATGCAGAGAGATTGGCAGACAGCTGAACATTAACCATACTGTAATCAGTCGTTTGATTGCAAAACATGGGCAAACTAACGAGGTGAAGGACAGGCCTAGATCTGGAAGACCGAAGAAGACTACTGCCCGTGATGATCGAGCCCTAGTACGCCTTGTTAGGAGATCTCCATTCACCAACAGCAGAGTGCTCAGCCAGCAATGGGAAACGCACAATAGAGTGTCAATGTCTACCGTCAAAAGGAGACTGTATGCTGCTGGCATGAAAGCTAGGAGACCTGTCAGACGTCCTCTCCTCACTGCACACCACAAAGAGGAGCGTCTGAGGTGGTGCAACGAAAGAAGACACTGGAACATGAGATCCTGGAGACGGGTACACTGGTCCGATGAAAGTCGGTTCCTGCTTCATGCCACAGATGGTCGAACTCGTGTATGGAGGTCCAGACACATGGCGTACGACCAACGTAACATCATGGAAGAAGTTCCATTTGGTGGGGGTTCGTTATGATATGGGGGTGCATCTCATTTGATTGTAAGCTGGATCTGTTGACTGTACCTGGAACACTAAATGGACAAAGATATCAAGATTCCATACTGGATAGAGTTGTGGTCCCTCATTTTGTAAATCATGCACCTGGAACCCACCCTATATTCATGGATGACAACGCCCGACCACATCGTGCTAGAGCTGTGCATGAATACCTCCGCCAGAATGCCATCGAAACCCTACCATGGCCAGCAAGGAGCCCTGACATGAACCCTATTGAGCATATCTGGGACATTCTGGGAAACATGGTGAGAAGGAGGGATCCTCCTGTGCAGAACCTACAGGAATTAACAGACGCACTCCATCTTGAATGGCAACGAATACCACAATGGCGTATCAGTCGGTTGGTGACCAGCATGAGACGTCGTGTCCAGGCCGTCATCCAGGCACAAGGTGGATATACCCGGTATTAATAATGACAGTCTCAAACTCGTGCACAGATGTTAAACTTCGTTTTCAGACACCATTAATGACAATCTAGCCACGTGTGTCAACTGTAGGGCAATAGTTGTCAGTTGTGTCAACGTAACCATATTCAGGCCTCGTTTTCAAGTTCAAACAAAAACATACAGTGTTTCCCCCACCATCATAATCAGCATTCCTCTAGTTGCATTATTACCTCTTGCACTAAGATGGATGGGTACATAAATGTTTATGTTATTGCTTTCTTCACAGCACATGAATATACCCTCGCATGTGCGTAAAAATAGGGTGGTGCTTAACTTTTGCACAGGTGTATAGTTGATGCACATTATTTTTTGGCTTACAATACGCCTAGGTGGTTTTAAAAACCTGTCGGAAATTAATTTGCATTGAATTTTAAGTGGTATTTACTAATTTCAGTATAAATAATTTTTGCTTGTTTGGCTGGTTACTACCATCATATCGTACTGTAATGTAATAATTTAAATACATTTGTGCCGGGGTAATTTACAAATCCCAAAGGTGCAGTAAATCTAAAAGTGAATACAGAGCGCCATCTATGTAGCTCTACACATTAAACTATGTAAAATCTATTTAGCCTGCAGGTTATTAATTGGCTCAATTAGCGGTAACTTACTGCTACTTATTGATGAGTCGCTTCACCACTTGTTGGTGAATTATTCTCGCCATTCGGGCCTACTACTACACTGTGTGTTTCATTAAACTACGTACAATCTACTTAGCCTGCCGGTCATGAATGTTCATTCATGGCGACATTGAGTAGCGAAAACTTACCGCTACTTATTGATGAATTGGTTCAACACTTGTTGGTGAACTATGCTCGCCATTTGAGCCTACTACTACACTGTGTGCAAATAGTAATGGCATTGTTGACTTATGCTATGTTATTAGCTCTTTATTAAGCTTGTTTTCCATGTAGGTATGCCATGATTGTGGTATATAGTAAGATATTGTTTTAGCTTTCACTGTTTTGATATATTAATTTTGTATTCTTATTCGTATACTATTAACCAAGCCTGCTATTTCGCCGGATTTTTAGGGGGGTTTGCAAGACTTTTTTAAGGGATTTCCTCCATGAAGTTTGTCCGACTGCGTCGGATTCCCCCACCCACCCAGCCCTCAAAGTAGTAGTAGTAGTAGTAGTAGTAGTAG
>CM067370.1:164780245-165100245 GCA_034401795.1 Chaetoderma sp. LZ-2023a | reverse complement strand
TTCACTAGTGATCCTTTTGAAAACGTTCTATTTGAAAGTCACTTTTTCTGGTTGAAGCAACAAGTCTCGGTCAAAATGATTTCAAAATACACTGCTGGTTTCCAAGGTCGCAATATGATGCCTACTGAATATTTTGAAATTCGTGTGACCTAATGTAGACCCTATCTCTGGAAACAACTGCTTTCAGTCAACTCGTTTTAAAACTAGACAGTATTTTACCTGTAGGACGTAGTGGCTAATCAGCTTAGCGGGAATATAACTGAGCTTATATGACCGGCTATAGCGGGTGTTATTTATTCGAGCTGCCTACACCAGAACGCATAGGTCCAGCTGCTTCACGTATTAGTCCACGCCAGAATGACATAAATGGTATTTAGCTGCGTTTTTCTAATTATTCTGACTTATTTCTGTTTTTTCACTGGTGGCTATAGGTTGGTTATTATATAAAGCTGCTATTCAAGAGCGGATTTTAGTTCCCTGGTCCTTTCCTTTAACGTTCTCTCCAAAGCTCTGTGACTGTCCGTTGATGTAGAGGCGGCTGCACACTTATTTCGGCCTTTGAGTATCCCTGCGCACATACATCATTATTGGAGTGAGCTCTTTCCTTTGTTCCCTAGCTTCATACTGGAACTGTTGTATGACTGAATATGGTGTGCCTCTCAGATAGTCAGTCATATGCGACGAATGCGTACCTATCTGAAATTCCGTCGTATAAATCCACAGGGTTTATGATCAGCACCGGGTTATTATATGAGGACTGAAAACCTTGATCATAAAGCGGCAACATTTTGCTTTAAAAATCCAACTCCGACAAACTCGAACGCTTAGTATTGATTGGACTACTATGACTTGTGCGTAAAATGTGACCATTGTCCAAAATATAGATCCTTTAGGGAAGCATTTGTATTCTTTTGATACATATTCAGCAAAAGATTTAGTATGCATTGTCATTTGCGCGAGGAAATTCTTAAAACCCAGGCATCGCGACAACCAGATCTCAGCTGCATTCAATTCCGTAGGAACAAATCAACAGGCAGGTTAAAAAATAATAGTTATTATCACATCGCTGCCTTATCTAATTATTGAATATGGCGGCGTCTACACCGCATTGAGAACTTTTAAAAAGTGCTCAGCCAGCTAAAACAACATGTGAGGAAATCGCCTATCACATTGCGTGAGAAAGAACGAGTATGCATCAACAGCATGTTTATTAAATATCAAAGAATTACAAAGACATTCAATTCATACAACGTGTCGGACTATTTGAGATTTGATGACTGTCTATATGAACCCTTTGTGACGTAATGATTGTAACGTCATCATACACGCGCGGAGTTAATTATGACGTCATACGAGGTCAGATGATGGATGGATGGATACTCTGGAAAGGTGAATTATGAAAACGTGTATTTATTTTGATATAATTTTAGTATTGGGTATTGGGTAACAGTGACACTTTTGGTGTCGTTTCCTAGTTACTAAAATCTAAGATGATCGCCAGTTTTAATAGCGGTAGGGCAAACATTTCATCGACGGCGAGTATGAATCTTGACAATAAGTCTGACGACAATGCCAATAAAAATAGCAATGACGACACAATGTCTAATTCATTACCTTCACATATGTATAAATAAAGGTTTGATATTGAGAGAAAAACATTGAGCAGTAAAATTACACAGCAGAGATGGAACGTTCACCAGTCTTGATCTGAATATGATTTCAATCACAGAGTCGCAAGATATGATACCCTAATTAACTATCATGTCCGAACCAAACAGGCAAGATTTCTGACGACTACTGCACTTTTACGCTATACCCATGACTAGGCCTCGCAAAATATGTAAAGAATCGCGTAGCTATTCGTTCGGGCATATGTTGGCAAGAATATGCTAGCCCGTGTTTTATGCTTACCCTCGCCACACCAAAGTGAGTGGGAGAGGATATTGGAATCGGGTACATGTGTCTGTCCGTGGTTCTGTCAACAGCTGATTCCTGGAAACGACTGGTCTGATTTGTTTTAAATTTTAACATAAGAAACGTTCTTATATTAAACTAGGATTTCCACAATTTGGTCATGATCCGGATTAATTCTCCATGTTACGATCACATTATGAATCTATGCATTTTCTCGGAAACTACTGGTCCGATTTGCTTCAAATGTTAACATCATATTAAAGGGTAGTCTGGTAAACTAGGATTTCCACAAGGAAAATGCAAAAAATCTAAATTAAAGATTTTATGATCAACATTTTGAAATATAAAAAAAGTTTTTTTCTAAAATATGATTCTCAAAGTCATCAAATTGACATTTCTCAAGACCATTGCAGATGCTGTTTTGTCCAGCTCGACCTATGCAGAGTTAAAACAATGGTATAATGACAAAAGTTCTAACCATTCAAAGAGTATATTATATACTCTTTAAATGGTTAGAACTTTGGTCCTAGTTGAACATTGGATACGTTTCTAGTAAAGTGGATCCAAGACGATGCTAAACAACGATGTTCGCATACACATGCTGCTTTAGCCCTATCATGCCGAAGCCGGCCCAAACCGACCTGTGTAGTGCTCTTGAGGAATGTCCATTTGCAGGCCAAGAGAATACCATTTTTGAAAATTTTACCACAGCAATGACTGGCTCGGTAACCGAGCCAGCCATTCCAGTGGTAAAATTCCAAAAATACTTTTCTCTAGACCTGCAAATGAACATTCCATATGGGAATATTTTTATTTTCTTGACAAAATTTGGTCAGTAACGGGTTAAGTGGGAGAACAGGTGATATAGCAATGATTTCTGAGCCTATTAAACGCATACTCGTTGTCCAGGATCGGGTCTTGACATCTATGATGAATGGGGACTAATATTTTGTTGATGCACCATGCAATTCATGTTGCTATGGTTATAATTAACTGAGATGTTGTGATCTTCTCTGATGCCTCAGTATTGCTGCTTCGGGTTGTAATATATTATACATATATCACCGCAGCGAACTCTGATTATTAGAGAAATTACAGCCTATTCAACTAAATATATTTCTATTCGTGTATTAGCATGGCAAACTTAAGCAATAAGCCAGATGGTTCTATGTCTATATGTTGTACCTAGATGCGAGCTTCCAAACAAATTTGGCATCTAAGCAGCATCCTGGGGTATATCTGTAAGCATATTGGATAACCTCATATGTTTGCGATATGGATAAAAATTTGCCAAATATAGTGGAACACTTCATACGGGTTCTGAAACATGGTACCACCATAGACACCATGGATGGCCTTAGGCGTTGAAAATATCATTCCCGGAAAAAAAAATGGCCATTCATGGGCTACCACAGGCTAGTTCTGAACAAGGGGACATATTCTCATAGCATTTTATGCTACTAGTGAGTTGATATATTCCTTCCAATCAGTCACTTGCTTCCGTTTTGTATGGATTTGAATATTATGATGAGCGATTGCAGCCATCTGTGTACGCACGTATTCTTCCATATGCTCTTCTACAACGCTGTGCTTATGATAAGGAAAAGTATCAAGTATCGTGTTGTACTTTTACAAATGTCAGGGTGGCCATAGAGAAGATATAGACCGCATTAATACATAATATTATAATAAGCTCCACTGAGTGGTTGGTTAAATGAGCTATAAAACAAATGATATAAATGTTGGAAATCATTGATGCAGAAAGCAATAAGTAACTTTTGTAAGATGACATGGACTTATGAGCACAAAGATGTCGAGGGAATGAGTTTATATAGCGAATGAGATTTAAATATAAGCATCAAACTATGAACTTCTCTGAAATACGTATGCATACTTCATATCTAATTCTGTATACACATAATTATATGGAGTAAATTACAACACTAATCTGTTTGCGTTATCTCTCAGTAGTCAGAGCAGTATTGCAATTCATACTAACAGCGTCATTGTTCCTCTCCCTCAAAACAACACTAACCCCTCTCATGTCAACTTAACCATTTAACAGTAAAACCGGCCAAAGCAGTCGCTTCAGTGGTCTTGAGGAATGTCCATGTGCAGGCCAAGAGAAGGCTATTTTTTTTAATTAACCACTGGAACGACTGGCTCGGCTACCGAGGCAGTCATTCCAGTGGTATATTGTCAAAGATAGCCTCCTCTTGGCCTGCAAATGGAAACTGATTATGCACAAATTTGAATTTTCTTGACCATATAATGTTCAAACAGCCTTCATTTACTGAGAGACTTTTTTGTAAATTCCATTGCAAGTCTTTTTAAAGTTGTCTTCTCTTCGCCTGGATTGCATTCAATGAGTGACACGTTCTTCTTTTTTACAAATCTTGATCTTTAAATGTTCAATAATGTCTTGTCAATATACATTTGATGGGGTTATCAAAATCAGGTATTTAAAATTAAGTCTGAATTTCTATCTTTGAACTTTTAACACTCATATCGGCGAAAAACGGCTTCTGTAGTGGTCTTGAGAAATGTCTATTTGCAGACCAAGAGAAGACGATTTTTGAAAATTTACCACAGGAATGACTGGCTCGATTATCGAGCCAGTCATTCCAGTGGTAAATTGTCAAAAAATAGTCTTCTCTTGGTCTGAAAATGGACATTTTCTATGATAAAATTGAAATTTAAAAAAAATTCAATGGTTAAAATGTTACGGCTAGCGAAACTAGGATCAAAGCAGTGTGCGTGTGGTATGGGTTATCATGGGAAGGGATGCTTGTTTCCCTTAGGGCAATGGTACCAAATGTCTATCGGCGATTTTCTATCGTTTAAAATTGTGCCAAATGATCTAATAATGAGTACCACTAAATTCATACATAACAATCCTCATACAATTCATGAATCTATTTCCTCACTCAATCATATGACATCATAATAAACTACGCGATGTATATGCTAACGTCATAATCATTACGTCATAAATGATTCTATTTGTCCTGTCTTTAAAGGGGAACACAAGAAGGGTCGCCATCGTTTGCATAAAACACGCAGTTCTATTGTAGAGCCCACATTTAAGCTACTGTATAAAGCTTTCCCCCGACATTTGTATATAAATCCGAGTAAAATGGTGTTAAAAAACGCTATGTTGCTATAATTTTCTGCGAGTTAATTAAACCTATGACGTCATAGGTTGAATCCGATCCGACAAGAACCATAATAACGGCACTCTGAAGACAGGAGTGCATGCATTTGGATGGTGATATCTCTATCGGTGATAATGCTATCGACATCATTTAGGCCTATATATGTACAGATTGAAGAGATTAAGACGTGTATCACACTATCGCAAATTTATGGAATGTATTTGTTATTTTCACACATTAATTGCCGAACCTTAAGATGGCCATTTTCTATGAAGATACCTGCCAATTTCATTAACATTACAAAATCTCAGGAAGTTTTGAGGCTAGTATGAAAACATAAGTACCTAAAGATGGACTGAATGTATGTACAAACTATTTAAACTCTCATATTAATAGATGAAACTTTAATAACATTATCTGCCATTATCAGACAAAGGACTGTTAGTATATATTCCTAAACATTTCCGCAAATATAGTTTATATATTCCTAAAACCGCTGAGGAGAATCCCCTTATAAAAACGCAATTCGCAATTTTATTGCGATAGCGTTGGATGACAGCGAGAAAAACGTTCAACTTATGACGTCATACACCTTCATCCGGGAATAGAAATTTAACCCATGTACCACATATTTAAATAACGAAGATAGATATTTCTAATTTGAGCACAGATCTTACAATTATATTTTTGAAAACGTTACGGTCTGTAGATTCATTTTATACACAGTAGTATAGAGGGTCTGGTGATTCCCTTTAACGCTTAATAGTTAAAAGTTTTTACTATTTAAGAAACATGCTGTTGAATATTTTGAAACTAATTTGACTGGACGCTGTTGCTACCATAGGCAGAAACATCACCCAGTTAAATTAGTTTCAAAATATTCAACAGCTTATCTGTATAGTTTATTGGAAATTGATAGGGAGGGAGGTCAGAGAGCTATCGATTCAAGCACGGGTGCGGTGGAGTTTAGATTGAGATGGGTAGGGCGTAGATAAAAGTGGAAAGCTCCATTGCCTAGAAAGCAGAATGGGCGAGTATTTGAAAAGCATCTCATTCCATATTTAAGAAGTCACCTGCCTTTAGGGGGGCACTATTAGATATTCCTTATTGACAATTTAATATTTTTTCCTTACGTAGAGTTGAGATCATGAACACGTCGTCGTCACCGTATAGTCACTTTCCGCGTCATCGTCGGTATATATTGGCAGTTAATGGACATTATTTTCTATTTTAGCCATGCTCCGCCCATTTCTAGCTAAGCTACACGCACGCACGCACGCACGCACGCACGCACACCTCGCTCGTGTTGGGATCGATCGATCTTTGAACTTCCTGACTATCAATTTCCAGAAAACTGTACAGGTAAGCTGTTGAATATGTTGAAACTAATTTGACTGGGCGCTGTTGCGGCTGTAGTAATACTACTAGTACAGTATAGTGGTACTCACCAACAGGGGTCTCGAATCGCACAGGGAACCGGCGGCAGGTGCTCGCCTTTCAGGTTCTAAGGTACGACTGCCGGGCATCCGTAGAAACGGTAGGAATCAGCTAGCCCGATAGCCGCGAAACGCGAATTCCGGGATTGCGGGATACCGCCAGTTCCACATTCCTCCCAGTTCTTAAAATGAGGCTTCCTGTATCTAAAAATCTGGAAGCCTCATTTATTCCATATTAAAATTATTTTTGAAAATGAAAAAATATTAAATAAATCACCAACTTATAATACAATTGTATGGTCATTGACGCTCAACTGCTAAAGTTAGTGTCCAGGAAAACTGGACGTCTGGTCGCAGATCAACGGCTGCCGGACGGGAAGCCATCGTTACGGATTACTATTAAACATAGCTTTCCTAACTAATATTAAGGACAGTGGTTTTCCGCCACAGTAGAAAACTGACAAAATTGCTGGAATTGCCGAATTGTTAAGTAAAGATAGAAAGATAGAAAAGTACTAGAAATAATCTAACTTGAATTTATCGGAAGTGTAACTGATATTGAAATAGAATGTAACAATAGATAAAAAAACCCAGTAAATATCGCCTACAGTTTTTCCAACCAGGTTTTACAGTTTAAGTAAAAAGATATATAAGATATAACAGGTGCGAATTCGCAAATTTAAGGACTGAGGAAAGCTGGAAAACCACTATCCCTATTACATATAGAATATCTGTGTTAACCTAAAACGGAACAGGGTAATACTGAGGAAAGCTGGAAAACCACTATCCCTATTACATATAGAATATCTGTGTTAACCTAAAACGGAACAGGGTAATACTGAGGAAAGCTGGAAAACCACTATCCCTATTACATATAGAATATCTGTGTTAACCTAAAACAGAACAGGGTAATACTGAGGAAAGCTGGAAAACCACTATCCCTATTACATATAGAATATCTGTGTTAACCTAAAACAGAACAGGGTAATACTGAGGAAAGCTGGAAAACCACTATCCCTATTACATATAGAATATCTGTGTTAACCTAAAACAGAACAGGGTAATACTGAGGAAAGCTGGAAAACCACTATCCCTATTACATATAGAATATCTGTGTTAACCTAAAACAGAACAGGGTAATACTGAGGAAATAGAATATATGTATGATTTTGCTCTATAACTAATTATAAAATGGTAAGCGCAAGAAATACAGCTGCACGATTTATGCAGTCTTTGCTAAATGCATATTGTAAATATGCTGTCATATGCAGGACTTCTGCATTATAGAGTTATGCACATTATAAATATGCATGAATCATGCATTATAAAGTAATGCATCATTGCATCATTTTAACATGTAGTTGTTACATGTTTAATAAATGAAATACCTAGGCAGGGCATATATAATATGTTGACCTAATATAAAATATCTGACTGACCTAATGTAGAATTAAAATATCTGGGCTATCCTACAAAATATCTGAGCTGACCTAATAAAACTATATAACTATATTTGTATTTGAGCTACCCTATAAAGTCTCTGAGCTGACGAATGTAGAACTGACATAGCGTAGCTAACCTAAACTGATTTTCACTAAATATAGATGAAATTGTGCATCATGATATATGATGCATATACCTAACGCATTGCAATGTACATACTTCCATATACAAAATCTGTGTGTACATGGATGGCTATGCTCCGTGTACACACAAGCAGAAAGCATTGTCATGACCACGCGTCATGACGGATATGTTAGCGGTCTATAAAATTATAGACAATATAATGCGATTGGTTAATGGGTAATAATGTACACATTATTGAAAAACGCATAATTTTTACAATATGTCTTTATAACGCGTAATTCAATAAATGCGTAAATATAACTACGCATTATAACGCATAATCGGTCACGCATAATTACAACAACACATTCTGTGAATCGTAACCCAATGGACCCCTGTTGATTTTTGACATCTCAAGGAGTATTATTGCTGGAAAAAGCCACTATGTGCTTATATGTTCAACTAATTTAGAGTTTCCCAAAAATTTACAAAGAATAGAACATCACGATTATGCTGTTGCTGAAACTAAAGCTAATACGGAAACGGAAAATAAGCCAATGATTAAAAAATGTTTTCCGGACAAGTTGAATGTCTTCAGTGTCATGTAGAATGTTAAACTTTGAACTCATAATTTCATATCATCTTGATTACAGTAATTCTTTTAATGTTGAATTACTGTTACCATTGTGCATTATCACATTACTATTGCAGTAATGTACTACGACCGAAAAGCTAACTGCAGTCCAGTCCGCAACAGTACCATGACCAAATGAATCCGAAATAAGACGAAACCAGAGGACCATATATGGAGGTGGACAAGTAGGGTCCATGAAGACTTCCATAGTCTAATTCACGAATGCTTAAGCATTCTAATACAGTTCATAATCTAGGAACCTGTTGGGAAGACGGCACTGCCTTCTTCCTGTTCGACTCTGAATGGTGTGAGTTTGGAGTTGGTCATCTGTAGGAGATGTGTGATGTATTTCCCCTCGGACCTGACACCTCATGCGCCTAGGGGAAAAAGTGTGATGCGGTTCCCCTCGGACCTGACACCTCATGCGCCTAGGGGAAGTGTGATGCGTTTTTCCTTGGACCTGACACCTCATGCGCCTAGGAGAGTGATGCTGTGTTTGTGGGACGGGTAAAACAGAGTCGATATCCAGGTCGTCTGTCAAAACAGCATCTAGATCATCATGCAGAATTGATGAGGATGGATCAATACCATATGGAATGGTTTCATCCAAATCCTCTCCAAAATGGATACATGGTTACCATCAGATAACCTACGGCCATTGTCGGGGGATAATGGGTCATCATCATTGCCATGATCTTCGGAGCTTATAGCATGTTTTATTCGAAATATCCAGAGAGGTAAATCACGATCTCTGCACAGCTTTAGTCTATCATGGTGAACAAGTAGTTCCTGGCGTTGGTTTTTGATACCAAACAGTGCTTCTGACAACTTTTTATAAATAATAAATGGCCCAGTCCAATGAGGTTGTAGTTTACTGGACTGACCTATCTTAGTTGCAGAATTAGCAAGATAAACTACATCACCCAGAAGATAGGCACGCTCATGCAAATGTAGATCACACTCTTTTTTCTGGCGCTTTGTGAGCCATTTTAAGGTTATCTCATGCTATCTCATGAGTTTTGCGCAGTGTTTGCTGTAACTGTTGGACGAAGTCACTGGCATATGAAGGGGCATCATCTGTAGTCGAAGACACAGGGCATTTGCGCATGTCAATAAGTTATAGCACTTCTCGACAAAACATCGTGTTTGGAGTGTAACCAGTCTGTCGACTTACAGTAGATCGTATACCTCCAGCGATGAAATCTATGCAATATCGCACAGTACCATCTTTCTTCCGAACTAATAGTGGGGCTGAGGATCACTCAGATTTTTACGGAACAATGATACCTTTCTCTAACATTTCTGCAAGGTGTTTCTCTTCCTCATTCTCAAAACCAAGAGGAGTTCGTCTAAGTTTAGAACGAACAGGTTGTGCATTACCTGTGTCAACCTTTTGCCTTATACGCTTGAACAAACCTAAATCAAGATCATCTTTCGCAAATGCATCGTGATACTCGATTAACATGGATTTAACTTGCAAAGACTGCGTCTATGATACACCTGATGTCGACCTCTCATACAGATCCTGTAAGAACACAGGGATATCCACTTCAGTGGCTGTAGAAGTCTGTAAACCGTCTTGGTTTATGGGGTTACCAGCAAGTTGAAATTCGGTATAAGGGTCTAAAACCTCCTAAATTTCTGTGACAATACCAAGGTTGTGGTCTTGTTCCAGTGTAATATATTGGGCCGACAGGTTCCTTAACAAAATTGGAATCTGCGAATCTTTGGCAGTGGCCACTGTATGAGGCGTTACCAGACCCGCCAGTTTAGACGAGGGCTGGAGCACAACATCATTATATACCTCTCGATCTAGAATGCCTGTGGTCTTCACGACCTCAAAAGGACCAACGACCACTTTCTGCTTTAATGTTACCAGAGCGACTTGGGCTTCCTTCCCATGAGCTCTCAACCTTGCTGCTTGAACCGGTTCTCCATTAATTGTCAGACACAGTCTAGTCAAATCAATGATGGCCTTGTGTGCCTTCAAGAAATCCAGGCCTAATATAATCGGATCATTAATACTGGCAAGAAGGACTGGCCAGTTGAACATCATAGAGCCTAATGCAATTGTGACTGGCTCAACACTTTCCGCAGGGATAATATTGTCTCTACCTACACCTTTCAATGAATAGACTCCAAATTCTTTAAAGGGTAAAGAAATTTCTTTGCAAAGAAATTGCCAATTACTGTCACTTGTGCCACAGTGTCCACTACTGCATTAACGGAAACACCATTTAATTAAATGGGAATGACTAGTGTCATTGGGTCACGATTAAATTCATACATGCGAACATCATATGATCGCACAGGCGAAGATCTCGGTGAAGCAGAAGGTGATGGCGACCGTGTACGCCTCGGTTCCGGACATTCACGGGAAAAATGGCCCTCTAAATTGCAATTAAAGCACTTTCCCGATCTAATAGGAGTAGAAGGGGAATGCGATGGAACGACCTTCCCTCTTGGAGGAGAACGATCCCGACTGAATTGACCGGGTATAAGATTCAAAATCTTAGCAACATCCACCTTCATCTCTGCCATATCCTTCCTAAGTCCTTCGACATCTTTCTCTAATGTATCTATCCTGCGTGCAGCCGTTATGCCTCTCAACCGCTCAGGATTATCTGCCTCCATGAAACCAGAAGCATCGTCCGGAAAACGGACCTTTCGAACCTCAGGTCTTTTGGAACCCATGATCAATCTTTGATTATGGATAGCTGCATTGACCATTTGCACAGCCTCCTCCAGGGTGTTTGGATCGTTATCCATAGCTATCAGAGCGGCTCGTTTATGCTCAACACCCCATAGGAATGCGTCAATGGCAATTGTCTCGCCCAAACTCTCTGCGGCATCAGGGTAGCTATCTAAAGTGAGCTCCTGAATGGTATCTGCAAATTCTTCTAAAGAGTTACCCTCTTGTCGAATGGTTTACAATTTTTTTTTGTGATGATGTGGGGCAAATTTTTTACGGATTATTAACACCACACTGCATTTGATGGTGTGTACACCAATATCTGCATTGATTTTCTCAATCCTATCATTGAGAAGAGAGAGTTGGTCGTGCAGTTGCACGAAGAAACAGGGATTCAAATGGTGCAGTTGCTTATTATACAGGACCAGAGAATACGCCGGGATATCGATAAACTTCACCGTTTGGCCGTAACGCCTTACTATGTCTATGGCACGGTAATAGTGTTGGCAAATGCGGTCTACCGCGAGTTCATCATCGGCCGTCTTTAAATAGACAAAACCGTCGCCTCGTTTCTCGGTAAGATCACAGGATCCGGCCCAGATATAGAAAACTATACGGTGAAATTTCTGAACGGCGTTGGCTATTCTCGACTGCAAAATATTAACCAGGTCTTGTGTAGTACCGCCACTTTCACACCAATACTCAACAAACCCAGTTTGATCAGCCCTTTGCAAAATGAAACCTTTACTTGTACCCAACAAAATTGCCTTGTGGGTAAGGGATTGATCCACAGAAAACTGGGTGCGAGCCAAAAACTCCTCAGATTTAACTTGAAACGAAGGCGTAAGCTGATTAGTGTTTTAACGGATTAGCTAGCCATGTGATAATGAACTTTTTAAAATTAATAATAACAAGAAAAAACAAATATTGTTCAGCGTAATTAGGAAACCTAATACTACAATTGACACATATTTGTTGATTAGAAGGGAGACTACTCACTAATGTTCAAAAAGTTAATAATAATAATAATAATAATAATAATAATAATAATAATAATAATAATAATAATAACAACAGTGATAGTGATTTATATTACTTCTTTAATTCAAATAATTCTGAAATAAACAACGAAATTGAACTGTAATTAAAGTATAAAGAAATATAAAAAATCCGACGGTTAAACTGCAGCTCAGAATCGCGGTTTCCTACATATGACACTGAAGACAACTAACAATAACAATCCAGAAACTATAGGGTTGTCATTCCACGGAATACTGACATAGATGATACAAACTTAGCACGAAAATATACCTCGATTCGTTACAGTTCAATTAAATAACATTGAATCTTGAATATATGACGTATATATGTAAGGTATATTAATCTATATACCCGACATTTGTATGCTATGGTATAAATAAATAATATATATATTTAATTATAATTCACCTATCATCCGTGATTATTAGATAATAAAAAACTATAACAAAATCAAAATGGCGGCCAGAGTCTGTCAAATTGACGTTCGGGCAGGACTAGAGTAGTCCTTATATTTCCGAGAATTCTATCTTTTTTTTAACAGCAGGTACTCGCCAACAGGGGTCTCTAATCGCACAGGTAACCGGCGGCAGGTGCTCGCGTTTTAGGTTCCAAGGTACGACTGCCGGGCGTCCGTAGAAACGGCGGGAATCAGCTAACCCGGCAGCGGCGAAACGCGAATTCCGGGATTGCGGGATACCGTCAGTTCCACACTGCCATAACATGTTTATTAAATAGTAGAGACATACAACTCGTACAACGTGTCGGAATATTAAGAGTTATAGACTGGCATAATAGAATCATTTACGACGTGATAATTATGACGTCATCCTACATGCCGCTTAGCTGAGTAGCTCATGACGTCATGTGACGTGAGATCATCAATGGATACTCTGGAAGGGTTAATTGATTAACCGTTATTAATGGACCTTTCCGCTTTTAGCTTGCCCCGCCCATCTCTAGCTAAGCCCCACCCACAACTCGCTCGTATTGGGATCGATCGATCTCTGAACTCCCTGACTATCAATTTCCAAGAAACTACACAGGTAAGCTGTTGAATATTTTGAAACTAATTGCTCAAGGCAGCAACAGCGCCCAGTCAAATTAGTTTCAAAATATTCAACAACATGTTTATTAAATAGCAAAGAATTACAAGGACATAAAATGCATACAATGTGTCGAACTACTTGAGTTTTGATGACGGTCTTTATGGAACCCTTTGTGACGTAATCAGTGTGACGTCATCATGCACGCGCTGGGCTGATTATGACATCATCCGAGGACAAATGGTGGATGGATACTCTGGATAGGTGAATTGTTAGCCAGTGTAAATTCGTGTTAAATCGGAACGAGTTTAAAGTACTTAATCTTCCTCTCGTTTGGGCTTACGTGTAAATATTCTCCCTTGAGTAGGCTTTACGACAGTGTTACATCGATGCATTGCGATAAATATTATTAATTATTTTTACGTCTATGATGTAGATCTAATAATTTTGTAGGATATTATAGGGTACGTCTACGTATAAATAATGAATGGCTGTTTGAATAAAACTGATTACCCATTTAATGTCCAAAGTCGGTCAATAAAACTCAAATTTTCTCATAGAAAATGTCCATTTGCAAACGAAGAGCAGACTATTTTTTAACACTTACCAGCCAGTCATTCCAGCGGCAAATTTGTGAAAATAATCTTCTCTTGGTCTGCAAATGGTCATTTTCTATGTGAAAATTAGAATTGTAAGACTAGTGAGACTACTACTGGCAGACGCCACGCTGAGAGTACGAGTCAAGCCAGTGCAGTCTGCAGAGTTTGAGACATCAATCGGCTCCGCACACGGAGAGGGTTTATCCCCAGTGCTTTTCACCTGTTACCTTGCTGCTGTGTTGAAATCCGTGCTGGAAAATTCCATAAGACCAACACCCCCACCGCCCCACTCCCAACGCCCGCATCGCCCCCGCCCCCACCCACCCCGCCCCGCCCCGCTCCTAGTATCCATACTGACTACAATGTCGACAACGTGGACTTCATAGACAAGGAAAAGAACTTCTCCAAATAGCTGCAAGCAAACTACAAAATTGAGAATCTGTTCATGATTGAATCCAAAACAGAGTTCACCCGCATATACCTATCTACAAAGCATGAAACTAAAGAAAATGACGATCCACTTCATCCATGTTCCTTGGAATTCGCCCTACCGGGAGCCAGCAAATACAAAGAGGACGTAGTTGCATAAATCTGCTAAGCGTGCTACGAAGTGGGCTCAAGAATGAAGGAGTCGGTACAGTCAAATCAAGAATGGACCTGAGGAAGCTAAAGATTTTGGCTGATGACAAGACACAGTGGGCAAAAGCGAAGAATGACTGATCGCAGCTGTAGGATGTTTCTACTACCACATCCGCAGAATACAGTAATCATACAAATGGACACTTCTCAAGACCAATGCAGAAACAGTTTTTGGCCGGCTTGATGTCTAGACCCCTAAATGGTTAAACGCCATTATCATTAGCACTGTTTTGAACTTTAATCAGATATGCGCTAATATGGCTTCAGGGCGAACGTAGACACATTATCCAAATAGATAACGAATGTGATCATTTGAATATCCATTGTATGATCGCGCTTACGAGCATTGCTCCGCATAATCTCATCTAACTTAGTCATAGCTATATATATAAATATGAATATGTGTGGGTGAGGTGGGGGAGGTGTGCGGGTGAGAGGAGGGCGTTGTTCTTATTCACCTATTAATGAAGAATCCTTTAGGAACAAACCTAGTTTTCGCAAAGCATTAGCCAGTACTGGCGTTACAATCAAATTGACGTAGACTTATTAAAATTTGCATCAATATAGCGTGACAAATCAACCATAAACACTCCTCATTTTCGATACTGTATCCTAAATTATACACGCAAAATTGTAAATTATTCAGTATTATTATAAGGGTGAAATACCTAGTGTTCAGCTTCAGGCATCCGTGTCAATTACCAGATGGATAAGTTTAACGCTGTTATGGCCATGTCTGCCAAAAAGAAACTGCTGCAGTGGTCGTGAGAAATCTCCATTTGTGGGTAGAGAGAAGATTATTTTGATAATCAAGTCAGGTATTGCAGTCGCAAATTCACAAAAATAGTCTTCCTAGGCTTACAAATAAACATTCACTAGACGACAATTTTGATTTTTGGGAACAATCTTGGCAATTCATGAATCCATTTCCTCAATCCATCATAATCAACTATGTAACGTGTAGGATGACTTCATACTTATTACGTCATGAATGATTCGATTTAGTTCCATCTTAATGAGATCCCGACGTATCTATCTCCGTCACGAACATCGAATCTTCCGCCACTATTGTACGAATTGAATGTTTTTATTTGATGAATTTACAATTTAATAAATGTGTTCTTGAATATTATCGTACGATTTGACTAGGTCTTGTTGCTGCCATAGGCTGTAACAGCACCAATCCAAATTAATTTAAAGCGATGCTAATCTCATCTCAAATGTTGTATTGCACCAATAGAATATGGTGTATAGATTCCATGTCATTCATATCCTGTCACATTCCCTGATCTGTATCGCAATTATCTGTTTTGTAATGTCTAGTAAATATTGAACAGTGATCGACACCATTTTGTCTCCTCAAGCTATTGTGTGTGATGTCATGTAAGCTCCAATGCATCACATTCTTTATTATGTAATGCTCATCCCATTGAATATTTTGAAACTACTTTAACTGGAAGTTGTTGCTGCCTATGGAAGCAACAACTTCCAGTCAAATTGGTTTTAGAATATTCAACAGCTTACCTGTAGGAGTGTGTTGATACCACATTGCCAAACTATAGCTGGCACCTCTATGACTGAGTGTACATACCGAGGCTGGCGCGCTAGGGTTTTTCTGACTGGTTGAAAAGTAAATCATGACAGCCATCATAGGGTGTAGAAATGTACCAACATTTAACTACTAAATCCTGAGTATCTTTCCTTAGCGGCGTGATAAAAAGCTTAAAATACCTGGATAGTTTATAACCGGCGTGTTAGATCACCTGAAAAGCTATCGAGAGATGGAATTAGTTATCCTTTAATAATATTCAACTGGGTGTGTATAGTTACCTTTAAACTAGGATTCTGGGAATTCAGGATTCAAAGTATTGAATTGATTCCATCGTGCTTAAAGGTTGGCGGAGCTTAGCTAGAATAAGCCGGAGCTTAGCTAGAAGAGGGCGGGGCTTAGCTAGAAATGGATTCCGCTATTGCCAAAATTTCGGGTATTGGTTCAAGGACCAGAAAAAATCTATTTCAAAAATCGCGTCCATACATTTCCAATGCGGGCTTTTAGGCAACGGGTTTTTAAGGGACTCGAGATGCCTTGCTCAGATCCAGGCGAAAATCAGTAGAGCTCTATTCCTCAATGGGTGCAAGAAGTCGACCTAACTTGGAGCTGATGGTGAAACCTGTGAAAGGAGCAACATCGTTATCCAGAATAAGGAGATGACGGATTGTGACATCGAAAGTAGTTCGTCTGTACGCAAACTAATAATAATAATAATAGGCAAAGTGTGCTAGATTTATCGTCAGTGTCGCAAAACTCGCAATCGAACATCACGGCTGAGTGACCTCACGCGTGTCTGTGTGTGTGTGTGCGTGCGTGTGTGTGTGTGTGTTTGTGTGTGGCGTGTGTGTGTAGGTGGGAGGGGGGCGTGTGAGCGTGGGTGCCGCATGTAGCTGCGCGTGTATGCATTCGTGTGTGAGCATGCGCGAGCGTGAGTACGACTGTATGTGTGTATGTGTGTGAGTGTGTATATGCGGGTGGGTACGAATACGGTAAACGGCGTGCGAATGTGTAATCCTGATTCTTTCCTGGCACGTAGGTATGAAATATCTTTTGTATGATTGTGCTCCACTAATAATCGGCACAGAGCTGGGATACGTTTAAGGAACTAGCGATCCCCTGGTCATATAGGTATATTACACCAACACATAATTATAATGAGTAACATTAACAGCCACCTGCCCTCACTTGACCCTCATCCACTCTAACAACGCAAATACGTGCTATATATCTCCGATGAGCTCCCGTTACCAAAATTAATCTCGTCCTAATTTTTTATCATTTCTAATGAATTCACTTAAAAATAACACAAATGCTGATTATTTTGATAATGATTTTGACTGAAGATTGCTGCCGCCTACTGCGGCAGTAAACTTCATTCAAATTATTTTCGAAATAGGAAGCCGCAATTAATATGCGTCATTTAATATATAAATACAATTTAAATAGACATGTGTACATAAATAGATACTGAAGTTGTCTACAGATGCGTACTAGCTTTTCGAAGCATAACGAGGTCGTCACGGTTCGCAGTATTTAAAAGATTTTATTCTTCCTAAGCTTATAGACCTGCATATGGTAGTTAATAAATACAACGACATTTACTAAATGGAGTAAATGGTTGTGTTAGTGGGACGAGTATGGTGGACGGTGTGCGAGGGGTGGGGTAGGGTGGGTGGGGTGGGGGAGGTGTGCGGGTTAGAGGAGGGCGTTGTTCTTATTCACGTAGCCTATTAATGCAGGATTCTTATAGAACAAAACCAGTTTTCGCAAAGCATTAGCCAGTACTGACGTTACAATCTAATTGACGTTCAGTTCCATGACAAACATCAAAATGTTTATCACGTGTGTAAGAATTGTAGGCCTATGTGGTTGATGAATTTACAATTTCATAAACATACGTTGGTTATTTTGAACCTACATTGACTGGGAGATCTTACTTCCTTAGGCAACGACAGGCCCAAGTAAAACTAGAATGAGCTCGGGGTGGGGTCGAAGCAGATTCTTGCTCACGCCTTTGCGCTCTGTCTTGACAATGTAGCCTACATAGTGAACCCTGTGACCCAGATAGTTGACCTGTTGACCTCAATCTAAGCACAATCATAAGCTGTCCCAATATGAATGCGTGTGCTAAGTCTGGTGATTCTGCCTTCTTGTATTCCAGAGTTATACTCAAAATGTGTATTTCGGTATGCACTTCGTGACCCCGTTACCTAGATTTGATACGTTGGCCTGAATCTCATAGAACTTCTCATCGTGGTCACCGATAAGATGAATGAATGTGTCTAATTTGGTGATTCTACCTAAGCCTACTTACGTTAAAGCGATACTAATCTCATCTCAAATGCTGTATTGCACTGGTAGATTATGGTTTATAGATTCCATATCATTCATATCCTGTGACATTCCCTGATTTGTATCGCAATGATCTGCTTTGTAATATCGAGTAAATGTTGAACAGTGACGCCGCCATTTTATCTCATCACGTGATAGTGCGTAATGCCATGAAAGTGCCAATGCATTACATTCTTTATTATGTAATACTCATCCCGTTGAATATTTTGAAACTAATTTGACGGGAAGTTGTTGCTGCCTATGGCAGCAACAACTTCCCGTCAAATTGGTTTCAAAATATTCAAGAGCTTACCTGTAGGATTGCTTTTATACCACATTGCCAAACTATAGCCGGCGCCTCTGACTGAGAGTATATACCGAGGCAGACACACTAGGCTTTTCTGATTGGTTGAAAAGTAAATCATGACAGCCATCATAGGGTGTAGAGATGTACTAACATTTAACGACTAAAGCCTGAATATCTTTCCTTAGCGCCGTGATAAAAAGCTTAAAATTACCTGCATAGTTTATGAACGGCGTGTTAGATCACCTGAATAGCTATTAAGAGATGGGATTAGGTATCCTTTAATGAGATATGGCTAAAGATGTGTATTTCGGGATGCACTTAGTGACCCCGTGATCTAGATATGTACAGTTTGTATTGAAACTCATCGACCTCCTATCCACCTATAATATAAATGGGCGTGCCAAATGTCGTGATTCTACCTACTTGCGTTCGCCATTTATAGCTAAAATGTGTATTTCGGGGGGTGTTTAGTGACCCCGTGACTTAGATATTTGATGCGTTATCCTGAAACTCATAGAACCTCTTGCCACCGATAATTTGAATAGGTGTGCCAAATTTGGTGATTCTACCTTCTTGCTAAAAATGTGTATTTCGAGATGCACTTCGTGACTAGAGTTCGGTCCGAATATTCGAATATTCGAATATTCATTCTTATAGAGCAATATTAATGAATATTCGCATAGCATACGAATATTCGAATATCTAAGGAAAATGACAAACTTAAAGAACAACACCCAGTAGTGGTGGGAACATGACAAAACACCTCTGAGGTAGACAAAACAATTCATTTTCATAACATTAGCACATGCGTTGTATATATATATATAATGTTTAAATGTACACTCAAGGGCCTATGGCTTATTGTGGAATAAATCAATCATATATACACCTGTGCAAAAGTTAAGCACCAGCAAAAACAATAGAACGTAGAAACATGATGGTACAACTAGGCTGCCATACTTTTTGTCCCCACGTTAGCTGACATAATTCCAAGTACGAAATGCACATGCATGCATGACTTCACGCCGCTTGATGTCCGTGCGTGGCGGGAAACAGCACACGTGTTCAGTTATGTAAAAGTCCAGTTTGAGGTGTAGAACATTACATACAGATTTAGGCGACAAGATTAGGAATTTTGTGTTCATGACCGTGGTTTATTTGTACAGAGAGAATTAGCTCTTGATTGTGAACCGCTATGGCAAGACGAAGGTTAAGTGATCGTGTGAAATGGCAAATCATAGGCATGCATACCACTGGTATGTCATGCAGAGAGATTGGCAGACAGCTGAACATTAACCATACTGTAATCAGTCGTTTGATTGCAAAACATGGGCAAACTAACGAGGTGAAGGACAGGCCTAGATCTGGAAGACCGAAGAAGACTACTGCCCGTGATGATCGAGCCCTAGTACGCCTTGTTAGGAGATCTCCATTCACCAACAGCAGAGTGCTCAGCCAGCAATGGGAAACGCGCAATAGAGTGTCAATGTCTACCGTCAAAAGGAGACTGTATGCTGCTGGCATGAAAGCTAGGAGACCTGTCAGACGTCCTCTCCTCACTGCACACCACAAAGAGGAGCGTCTGAGGTGGTGCAACGAAAGAAGACACTGGAACATGAGATCCTGGAGACGGGTACACTGGTCCGATGAAAGTCGGTTCCTGCTTCATGCCACAGATGGTCGAACTCGTGTATGGAGGTCCAGACGCACGGCGTACGCCCAACGTAACATCATGGAAGAAGTTCCATTTGGTGGAGGTTCCGTTATGATATGGGGGTGCATCTCATTTGATTGTAAGCTGGATCTGTTGACTGTACCTGGAACACGAAATGGACAAAGATATCAAGATTCCATACTGGATAGAGTTGTGGTCCCTCATTTTGTAAATCATGCACATGGAACCCACCCTATATTCATGGATGACAACGCCCGACCACATCGTGCTAGAGCTGTGCATGAATACCTCCGCCAGAATGCCATCGAAACCCTACCATGGCCAGCAAGGAGCCCTGACATGAACCCTATTGAGCATATCTGGGACATTCTGGGAAACATGGTGAGAAGGAGGGATCCTCCTGTGCAGAACCTACAGGAATTAACAGACGCACTCCATCTTGAATGGCAACGAATACCACAATGGCGTATCAGTCGGTTGGTGACCAGCATGAGACGTCGTGTCCAGGCCGTCATCCAGGCACAAGGTGGATATACCCGGTATTAATAATGCCAGTCTCAAACTCGTGCACAGATGTTAAACTTCGTTTTCAGACACCATTAATGGCAATCTAGCCACGTGTGTCAACTGTAGGGCAATAGTTGTCAGTTGTGTCAACGTAACCATATTCAGGCCTCGTTTTCAAGTTCAAACAAAAACATACAGTGTTTCCCCACCATCATAATCAGCATTCCTCTAGTTGCATTATTACCTCTTGCACTAAGATGGATGGGTACATAAATGTTTATGCTATTGCTTTCTTCATAGCACATGAATATACCCTCGCATGTGCGTAAAAATAGGGTGGTGCTTAACTTTTGCACAGGTGTATATGTTCGCCTGGTCCGTGTTTTATATCCGCTTTGTTTTTAAACCGGTCTGTGCTTTGGTATGCCTACAGCCGAGGCTTAGCGATGGAGCGATATTTGATACAACCACTCCCCTCCCGTTTCGGAGCGTGGGCGGTACGTACTCTATAGAGCACTGTATTATAATTAGCTGCTTCACATCACAGTTATACGAGAGGAAGTATTGAATAAAATGCCTCTGAAAAAGATATCGTTAATTTGGGACCATTTCAATCTGGACAAGTAAAACAAAACGGCCGTTTGTAAGGCTTACGCTACACACGTGCTGACATATTCAGGACCTGTAACCAACCTGTTGAACTTGAAATTCAAGTATGGATTCCAGAAGGACGAAGGACGCAATGAAACACATCACTAGCTATTTTCAGCGGACGTCATCGTCAGCAACAGGGGTCAAGAAATAGAACAGTGACTCACAAGAACACAGGGACGGATTATCCACGAGGCTAACGAGGCAGTAGCCTAGGGCCTCGCACTTGAATGGGGCCTCGCACTTGGACAAAAAAGATTTTCTTTTCTGTTTTCTTTTTGTTTAAGCAAACTACATAACGCAACGAAGAGACACTCGGTCAATATCTCCAAAATAGATTATTGCCTTATCATGGCCTTATCTCAGTGACCTATGTTATTCTGTTTATGGTCTCGTTTTATTGTTTAAATATCGATTGTAACAATGCTCGAGCGGCCGAGCCGAGTTACCCTAGTAGACTAAACAAACGCGATGATCACGTGATGGCGTGGGGCACACGTGGAAAGTAATTTTTGTTGCCTCAGTGAGTCAGTGGAAGCGGTCCGAAGCACTGTTAAACGGTTTTTGATCGGGAATTAGTAGGCCTACATTCAGTCGTTCATTGATTCTCATAGTCATACTGTGGATAGCCGAGGTTTTTTCGTAAAATTTAAAGAACGGCAATGTAGGAAGAAACATTGTTACAATGTTACTGCCTAAATTAAAGCTACGTTGTCACGGTTGGCTATATGAATATTTTTTACAAATTGTAAATTGTATATTACACCCTTGCATCTATCGGGTCAATAATATATACTTTAATATACCAAAACAATGTCCGTTTGGGTAAAACGTATACTTTTAACCCTTTCGCCGAATAATCTATGAAAACCGAAATTAATTATTATGTACGAAACATTACATATTCTATTGACTATTTTGGAAATAATTTGACTGAAAGCTGTTGGTGGCTCGGGAACCAGCAACTTTCAGCGAAATTGTTTTTAAAATATTTTACATGGTCGGAGATATGTCGTATGGGAAATGTTGTCTGCAAAAGACTCGGCAGTCAATGTGTTAAAAACTCCATTTTGTCTGCTATAAAGCCTATAATAATTAACTAAAATGATGCCAAATATACGTCAGATTGCACCACAGAGCGTCTAGATTTAAAAAATTTCCCGGACCCCAACCCCCCCCTGCATGGTCTTGTGCCTAGGGCCTCGCACAACCTTAATCCGCCACTGCAAGAGCTGCAAGAGCAAACAGCAAAACGCACGCACGCACGAGGATAGCCATATAGACGCCCCTTTGGTCGATAGTATTAATTGTCAATATAATACTAAATGGCTAGTCTTTACATAGTAGGCTCTCCGCATACACATGTTGACCTTACAAGTTATAAACAATATATCCAACATATCTACAGAGACCATCTGCACTGTGATGCACACATAACCCGGCACGCTTACGTCAGGTACCCGTACGACCACTCATGCTAAAGAACAAGACTTCTGGAGTCACCAAAAGACAGTGCGTGCGTGCGTGCGTGCGTGCGTGCGTGCGTGCGTGCGTGCGTGCGTGCGTGCGTGCGTGCGTGCGTGCGTGCGTGTGTGAGTGTGTATGCGTGCGTGCGTGTGTGATATCGCCATGTTATATAGGGTATACTCGCCCAAACTGGCAAAAACATTTGAGCACTGACTAGAACGTTAGTATTTCTTCAATTTGTGCAATTATCATGAACTTGTTAACGTATGTAATGAATGCACAACAAGCTGATGGTGACGTATTCATCCAGAATTTCAAGAAAATGTTCTGTGAGTATCTTGAGAAAAGGCTCGACACCGATAATATCTTACACGTTACACACGTATCCGCTGTGCTTTATCCGCGGATGAAGGACCTTCCATTTCTCATGGAAGAGCACCGGGGAAAGGCTTGCAAACTAGTACGGAGTGAATTGGACTCGATTCTTGAACAAGCGACAGCCGATAGAAGCGATAATGACGATATAACAGTCAGAATAACGAGCGAACAATCGAATGAAGCAAAGGCAAAGCACCTTGCAACCCTTTTCGGTTCATCATCAGTTGATTGTTATGGTACTAGGCCTAAAATTGCCAAGACGCAAGCACAAGCAGTAACTGGCCAAACAAGTTCTTGATGTATATCTGAGTGAGGAGGCGATTGGGTTGGGTGAGAATCCTCTTGCATGGTCGAAGGACCACGAGTAAAAGCATCCACAAGTAGCTCAACTGGCGAAAGTATACCTCGGGATTCCAGCCACGAGTGTATCATCAGAGCGTGCCAGTTCAAGGGCTGGAATGATTGTAACAGATAAGCGCAGCCGCCTGAAGCCACAGTCTGTTCGCATGCTGCACTTTTTGAACCAGAACATTTGAGGGGTTTTACATTTCAACACAGATGTCTTGTGACTTAATATAATAGTTTCTAGTTTGTATTCTGCCCGTTCAGCTCTTGTGTAACCTGTTGCTTTGAATAAGAAATCGTTGTCTGCCATAGTAACTAGCATAGTGTTCTCCAAATAATCCCTGTTTTGCTATTTAATACCTGTAGCGGCGAGGCTTAGTCTATATTGCCCAGTCGTCTGAAATATTCGAATAGTTCGAATATTCGTTCATATAATTATACGAATATTCGAATACAGATTTTTATACGAATACCGAACTCTATTCGTGACGCCACGACCTAAATACTTGAAGCTTTCATATGAAAATAATTTGTGGTTCTAGCCAACCACAATATACATGTATGTTACCGATCGATGCTTACGACGCAGAGTTATTGCCGAAAATGTGTATTCGGCTATGCACTAAGTGAGCCCATGACGTGGATATTTGACCTCTTGACTCCAAACTAAAATTTCGTCACTGGAATATATGAGGCGTATGTCCAAATTTTCAAATTTTGTTTTTTTGCAGAAAATGATTGTATACCTCTTTTCACAGACCATGTAAAAGGGGCGTATGCTATTTCTAATATTTTAATATTAGTTGTATAATTTTAGCTTCATATTGAGAATGCAATACACATGTATATGTACGTAGAGCCTTGTTGCTGTATATTTGATGCAAATTAGTCTTTTTGTCGGAATGCAATACCGACGTATGTGCGCATATGGCTTTGTTGTTTTATATTTTCCTAAATTAAGCTTTGGCATACCATAGTGCTATACAGACGTATGCCAATATAGCCTACACGTGTTTATAATTATAACAACAATTATCATTAAGAATTTTCTTCATCATAATAACTCTTTTTAACAGGAATACGATAAGTTATATAACCGAATACTGTTTGAAGTATGGAAATAAGTGTAGCGATATCCCCTGAGTATGGCTTTATGAATTTACTATTCTCAAATCAGGAAATGAATAACTTCTTATGTGTTAATCTTAGTAGTAGCATAATCTTAGTCCTTGAATTACAGACCCTAACGCATCGTCTGATTGCGTGTGTGCGTGCGTGCGTACGAGCGTGTGTTCATGCGTGCGTGCGTGTGTGCGTGCGTGTGTGTTTTTCCCCACACTTGTGCAAAACGTGTCAGGGATATTGTGATCGCCTCCATCCGTCCATCTGTTCATCGTACCGTCAGTCCGTCTATCGGTTTGTCACGCTATCGCCTCCTAAACCATTAAGTGATATTCAACCAAATTTGGTATGTGAGTTACCCATATGATTGAATGCAAGACGACATTTACTTTGGGCTCTGCATTCTGGGGGCCTGGTCAACATATCAAATATCATCTAAATCCAAGTGCAAAGGCTGTCACGTTATCTCCTCCGAAACCATTTGGTGAAATGCAACCAAATGAAATCTCATCATTGTAAGTCGTATTTTAGCTAAACACTGTAAATAGCGTTGTTGGTCCAAACAAATCAATTACGATATTGTGATTAAAGGTGCATATCCACAGCATAATGGTGGAAAATAAAATTGTTAAAATTGTGTACTTTTAGAGGCTTGAATTGTGTGCCTAGATGTAATGAAGCGAAATAAATATGATGATTTCATTGCGTATAAATTTATATAATTTTTTGAGTTGTCAAATTGAATTAGAGGCACGAGTCCCTCATTCAAATTCACAACTGAAAATACGATATTTATTTATATAGTTGAAATCATTATATGTTCAGATTTATTTCGTTTCATTCCATCGAGCGACACAGTTTAAGCCTCTAAAATGATATAATTATAGCAATTTTATTTTCAACCATTCCGCTGTGAATATGCACATTTAATTACCAATATAAATATCATCTGATCTTGTTTGCAGTGCAGAATGGGTAAGAGAAAGAGGAAGACCAGCTATAAGTACAGCTACCAGCCGATGGAACCATTAGACACCTTAAGGAAACGCTTATGTGAAGAAAGACAACGTCATTCCGATGCCAATGAGTATCGTAATGATAAGTGTACAATGATTCCTAATGATGTTCCAGACGCTTCCATTCGTGCCAATGATAATCATAGTGATAGCTGTACAATGATTTCTAATGAGGTTCCAGACGCTTCCATTCGTGCCAATGATAATTGTAATGATAACTGTACAATGATTCTTAATGGTGGTCCAGACGCTTCCATTCGTGCCAATGATAATTGCAATGATAACGGTACAATGATTCCTAATGATGTTCCAAACGCTTCCATTCGTGCCAATGATAATTGCAATGATAAGTGTACAATGATTCCTAATGATGTTCCAGATGCTTCCATTCGTGCCAATGATAATTGCAATGATAACTGTACAATGATTCCTAACGATGTTCCAGATGCTTCCATTCGTGCCAATGATAATCGCAATGATAACTGTACAATGATTCCTAATGATGTTCCAGATGTTTCCATTCGTGGCAATGATAATTGTAATGATAACTGTACAATGATTCCTAATGATGTTCCAGATGTTTCCATTCGTGCCAATGATAATTGTAATGGTAACTGTACAATGATTCCTAATGATGTTCCAGACGCTTCCATTCGTGCCAATGATAATTGTAATGATAAGTGTACAATGATTCTTAATCATGTTCCAGATGTTTCCATTCGTGCCAATGATAATTGTAATGATAACTATACAATGATTCCTAATGATGGTCCAGACACTTCCACTCGTGCCAATGATAAGTGTACAATGATTCCTAATGATGTTCCAGACGCTTCCATTCGTGCCAATGATAATTGTAATGGTAACTGTACAATGATCCCTAATGATGGTCCAGACGCATCCATTCGTGCCAATGATAATTGTAATGATAAGTGTACAATGATTCATAATCATGTTTCAGATGCTTCCATTCATGCCAATGACAATTGTAATGATAACTGTACAATGATTCCTAATCATGGTCCAGACGCATCCATTCGTGTCAATGACAATTGTAATGATAAGTGTACAATGATTCCTAATCATGTTCCAGATGCTTCCATTCGTGCCAATGAAAATTGTAATGATAACGGTACAATGACTCCTAATGATGCTCCAGATGCTTCCATTCGTGCCAATGATAATTGTAATGATAAGTGTACAATGATTCTTAATGATGTTCCAGACGCTTCCCTTCATGCCAATGATAATTGTAATGATAACTGTACAATGATTCCTAATCATCGTCCAGACGCATCCAATCGTGTCAATGATAATTGTAATGATAAGTGTACAATGATTCTTAATGATGTTCCAGACGCTTCCCTTCATGCCAATGATAATTGTAATGATAACTGTACAATGATTCCTAATCATGGTCCAGACGCATCCATTCGTGTCAATGATAATTGTAATGATAAGTGTACAATGATTCCTAATGATGGCCCAAACGCTTCCATTCGTGCCAATGATAATCGTGATGATAACAGTACAATGATTCCCACTGATGCTCCAGACGCTTTTTCCTCTTCTTCTTCTTCTTCTTTTCGTTCGCTGATCATACCGCCAGTCCTGTAAGTGACTATCAACATGATCATAAGAGAAAGAGGAAGACCAGCTATAAGTACAGCTACCAGCGGATGGAACCATTAGACACCTTAAGGAAACGCTTATGTGAAGAAAGACAACGTCATCCCGATGCCAATGAATATCGTAATGATAACTGGACAATGATTCCTAATGATGTTCCAGACGCTTCCATTCGTGCCAATGATAATTGTAATGATAAGTATACAATGATTCCTAATCATGTTCCAGATGCTTCCATTCGTGCCAATGATAATTGTAATGATGACTGTACAATGACTCCTAATGATGCTCCAGACGCTTCCATTCGTGCCAATGATAATTGTAATGATAACTGTACAATGATTCCTAATGATGGTCCAAACGCTTCCATGCGTGCCAATGATAATTGTAATGATAACTGTACAATGATCCTAATGATGTTCCAGATTCTTCCATTCGTGTCAATGATAATTGTAATGATAACTGTACAATGATTCCTAATGATGTTCTAGACGCTTCCATTCGTGTCAATGATAATTGTAATGATAACTGTACAATGATTCCTAGTGAAGGTCCAAACGCTTCCATGCGTGCCAATGCTAATTGTAATGATAACTGTACTATGATTCCTAATCATGTTCCAGATTCTTCCATTCGTACCAATGATAATTGTAAGGATAACTGTACTATGATTCCTAATCATGTTCCAGATTCTTCCATTCGTGTCAATGATAATTGTAATGATAACTGTACAATGATTCCTAATCATGTTCCAGATGCTAATAATAATGCCAGTGATAATCCAGATAACATGTATACATATATACTGATTACTACTAATAATAATGAATACGTGAATGTTTCTGATCTTCCTAATATGAATGATGTCGATATTAGAGAGATCGGATATTCTAGCTTATCAGCAATCATTGCGAATAACTTATTTATTACTGATCATAATATGGAATTTGTGGAAGTTACTCGACCCTTCAATATGACCATTCCTGCTGACGACCTCTTTTATTATAGTGACAATGATATGAACATTGGTTTAACAGTATCAGTTAAAAGTACTGCTCATGGGGTTGATATAAATGCACCAAGGTCCATTGAGCATAATCTACCAGGTGGCAGTATAAGAAATTTGCAAGGTCCTCTTGAGCAAAGTGTAGATGCAACTGTAGGTAGCATTGCCAAAGAGAATTCATGTGTGAGTGACACAACTGGTGGATATGGTAATACCTCTAGTGATGCAAACAATGAAAGCAGCGACAGCGAAGTAAGTAGTTCTGACCGTGCGGATGACTTACACCTTATCCGTTACAAAAGCAGAAACGTGTTGCCTCGAGAAGTTTCTAGCACATTAAATAAACATAGTTGCAATCTTCTTGAATTGGCTAATAATCCTTCATGTGTAAGCACAAGTTCTGCAGATGCTGCATTTCCATCCGCGAGTATTATCCAATAATATAAGTACTGATAATCAAAGAGAAATTGAAGATTATTTTACATATGGAACTGAATTCAATGAGAATACAAATATTTCACCGAGAGGTCTAAAGCGTGTTCGTAATGATGCTACATGGGTGCGTAATATAAGAAAACAAAAACGAAATCTTGGATTAGCTTATACTAGTGCACGTGGGGTACGAAAAGGGCTAGAATTGTTGGAGCTGGCTGTGGTGAAAAATGTCGTTCAAAATGCCATGAAACACTAACTTTAGGTGATTGTCAGGAAATATTTAATAGCTTTTGGAAGTTAGGTGAAATAAATAGACAACGAGATTTCATCAATTCCCATGTTACATCAATTGAATCTAAGTACAAGAAAACTAAATCATGTAGAAATAAAAGTTTAATATATACATTACCTAAATCCAATGAAAATAGAGTAAAGGTGGGCAATGTATTCTTTTTACACACATTAAATATCACAGACAAAGTTGTTCACAACAGCCTTACGAAACAAGATGGCCTTGGAGTTACAGAAAGGGGCACGATGGACATAAAAAACCCATCACAAACTGTTCTTAATGACATTAGAGAGCATATTTCTAGCTTTCCTACTGTAGAATCACATTACTGCAGAAAGAATTCAACTAGAAAATATCTGGAAACTCAGCTGTCACTTTCCAAAATGTACGACCTGTATGTTGAGCAGTGTGGAGAGGCTGGGAGGACCATGGCTCACAAGAAAATTTATGAACGTGTTTTCCATACCAAATTTAATTTAGTTTTTTTTCATCCTAAAAAAGACCAATGCGAGTTGTGTGCAAAATACACGCATGCAACTGAGGAAAGGAAACAGCAAATATTAGAGAAATCTGAGGATCATTTAAAGAACAAAACTCTTGCTAGAGAACTCAAAGATAAAGAAAAATACAAAGCAAAATTTTCACAAGAATATTGTTGTAGCTGTTTTGATCTGCAACAAGTCCTTAATGCTCCTCACGGTGAAATATCCACATTTTATTATAAACGGAAACTCTCTGTTTATAACCTCAGTGTGTACAACTTGCAAAATGGTGAAGGGTATTGTTATATGTGGCCAGAGACAATTGCAATGCGAGGCTCTTGTGAGGTAGCTTCATGCCTCTTTTTGCACATGTATATGAAGACACAAATAGAAAATGGGGTAAAGCGCTTTAGGTTTTTCTCCGACAACTGTGCAGGACAAACCTGAAACCGTTTCGTTGTTACTATGTACTGGTATACATTTAATAGATTTGACATATCTAGTATAAAATATTCCTTTCTTAAAAAGGGGCATATACAGAATCAAAATGACTCGATTCATTCGACCATTGAAGGGGCCTCTTAAGGTGTACCAATATATACTCCGCAGCAGTGGTATACTCTTGTGAGATTGGCACGAAGAAAACAAGTTTCGTGTTCGAGAAATGAATTTAGATGACTTCAAGGACTTTAAAGATCTGGCTGCTAAAATAACAAATTTAGAGAAGGATGTGAATGGAGACAGGATTAGGTGGAATGCAATCAGAGTTATAAAAGTATCAAAAATGTCGCAAAATATGTTAAATATCAAATACAACTACAAGGTGAGTAGGTAGTTGTAAACTTGGAATGTAAAAATGTAAAATACCCGAACAGTATCATTCAACATTCCTTGAACTCCGTCATAATCAAAATGTACAGAGTTCAAATACTGTATCTTCTGATGTGGAAAATTAAAATAAATGAAAATGAATGGTGTATGTTAGTATGCACGTTGTTAAAGTATGCGAGTTAATCGGATTTGCGGCTTTTGTATTTAAAATAATCGTCACTGTGCTTTCTAAGAGTGATTTTGTTATAATGCCATTATAAGTCAAACGTGTCTATAACGGACATATACGTTTGGGACCACACGATGACAGTTCATTAAGATGGATAGTCGTAAGTGTCTGTTATAGATGATGTTTTACTGCAATATTGGTTTAATGAGTAATTTTGAACATGATTGATCTGAATAATTATGAGATTCTCAATATAAGCGTATTATGATGCTTATTATAGGAGACAATAATAATAGTATGAAACTGCAAGAAAGACGTATGCTTGTATACGACTCTGACATTGCTGGCATGTTAAACTAATTGTGAACTAAAAAGATGTATGTACATATACAGTGATGCTGCATTCTTACACAAACAGAATTTCAGTGGTAAAAATGCGCATAAATCAAAAATTGTGTAATAATATCAAAAATGTTTCGTATTATCATTTTCTTTTATTCTACATAATAGAGATTCATTTTGTTACTTTCAAAATAAAAGGTTTAATAATTATTGTTACATTATGTTAAATTTTATTCAGTTTTTTTGCTCTCCTGAAAAGTTGAAAAAATGGCATACGACCCTATTGTATTCCAGTGACGATTTGTTCTAGCCACTCATAATATTAATGTATGTTTCAAATTTGGTGATATTACCTCATAGCTTTCTGGAGATATTTCTCGAACAGTCAGATAGCCGTCCTGATGTAGGGGGGGGGGGGAGCGGGCCGGCCGGCGGGTGGGCGGGCGGGCGGGAGTGGCGGGCGGACGGACCCTAGAGAGACGCCTAGATAGACGGACGGACGGACAGGACCAACCGCAATAGTCGCATAGGCATTCGGCGGTTTCAAAATATTCAGCATGTTACTTGGACATTCACACCGAAATATTGATTCTGGGAATTCAGGTTTCAAAGTTTCCAATCGATTCCAGCACGTTTGAAAATTCAACAGATTGACTATTAAATTGCTACTTTATAAAAGATATGTAATTCGTAAACCTGGGTGGTTTTGTCTACTCCGCGCCTATCACTAGCTAAGCTCCACCCACGCTTTGCTCGCATTGGTATCGACCGATCTCTGCATTCCCTGAATCTCAATTTCCAGAAAACTATGATTATGACATCAGCCTACAGTCGACATAGTTGATAGTGACGTCATATGATTTCCTGAGATACTGAATTACGATGAAGCTGGAAATACAAACCCGGGTCTAATGGACCCTTCCTGTTTTAGCCATACCCCGCCCATCACTAGCTAAACTCCACACACGCATTGCTTGTGTTGGGATAAATCTATCCCTGACCTCCCTGACTATCAATTTCCTGAGAACTATACAGATAAGCTGTTAAATGTTGTGGATATAATTTGACTGTGCGCTGCTGCTGTCTATGGCAGCAACATCGTCCAGTCAAATTAGTTCCAAGATCAACAGAATGTTTTTAAATGGTAAAAACATACTTTTTGTACAACGTGTCGGACGAGTAAGAGTTAATGACGGACTATATCCAGTCACTCATGACATCATGATTATGACCTACACGTCGCGTAGTTGATTATGAAGTCATATTGTAGATATCCGGATTCGGATCTGGGGATTTTGAGGAAGTAGCTAGCCTCAAGAGTGTCGGTTCCTGTCTTAAGCATTGTTTGCACATGACCTCTTGACCTGGCGAGCCTGAAGCCCAAATCTTCTGTTGATCTTTTTAATAGTCTTTTGGATAGATTCATCTCAGTTATATATATCGTCTACGTCACGACAACGTCATCGTCATTTATGTGTTTAGTTATGCAACAAATATCATGTATATAGATAGATGAGCAGGATGACCTAGTCAGGAGCGCGTGATGTGGTAACCTATTTTACGCTACGTGCTGGAATACGATATACGCTTAAGTTATGATAAAGGACGAACGAACAGACAAGAAGGAATGATAGAATAGTAGAGGGGAGAATGAACATTTACTTTAGCAATGGCGCGGTTCTATAGAGAAAACAGCAAGTGTCATTGTTAATAATGGGGGGAGGGGGGTGCACGTGTGTGCGTGCGTGTGTGGGGGTGGGTGGGGGTGGTTTGTTTGCGTGTGTGTGCGCGCGTGTGTGTGTTTGTGCGTGCGTGCCCGCGTGCCCGCGTGCGTGCGAGCGTGTGTGTGTGTGTTGTGGGGGGGGGGGGGGGGGGGGGTTGTCCGGTTGTAGTACTAGCACGTGGGCATGGCAGAGAGTCTACGTAAAGGAGGGATCTGATCTATCACAGGTATCTAACGTCATACTGGATCTTTTCAGTTTTTTCCATCTCTTATATGACGTCATAATCAACCACGTGACTTGGGGGATGACATCATAATCAATTACAGCATGAATGACTCGATGTATTCCGACAGGTTGTACGAATTGTATGTATTTACTATTTATTAAACATTCTGGCCAATATTTTGAAACTAATTTGACTGAGCGCTATTGCTGCCATAGGCAGCAACAGCACACAATCAAATTAGTTTCGAAATATTCAACAGTTTACCTGTATCTTTTTTCTAGAATTTAATAGTCACGGAGTTAAGGAATCGATCGATCCGAACACGGGCGAAGTGTGGGTGGAGCTTAGCTGGAGATGGGCGGGGCAAGCTAAAACTGGAAATGTCCATTAAGCGCGTGTACCAGTACCTCTGTAACACTGAGAACAGTGAACAGATAGCGTGGCAATGGAAACCTGGGCGTATCATCAAACTGCTAAACACGGGTGACCTTGGAATTTGCAAGAACTGACTAGCGGTAGTACGGCTGTAGTTCACTAGCACAGTCTCAGTTGTGTCAAATTATTTTCAAAATATGCAACACTATGTTTATTAAATGGTAAAGACATACAATTCCTACAACGTGTCGGACTATTAAGCGCGTAAGACGAACTAAATAGAATCATTCATGGGGTAATGATTATGACGTCATATGAGTGACTGAGAAAATGAATTCATGAATTGTGTTTCACTGGAAATACGTTCAATGACTAAATACACAAATTGTTCGAATATTATTTTTGTCAAAGCCAGCTAACAACAGAACATTATAACATCTTTCATAGACTATATCTCAGATCTCGCTTCTTTACATCAAACCGTCATAAAGCCAATTGAATCCGTCCTGTTTTAAAAGGCCGCTTTATGATGTATGGACGCTGACAAAATTAATGTCATTGGCTGAGAAAGCAAAATTGTTATCTTTTCCCTTGTCAACTGTCGATATTTTTATTGTTACAAGCACACACCCCTTGTGGCCGTGTAATGTAATTACCAGAAAACGTCTTAATAACGTGTAAATGTGCAAGTTATGTGATATTGTGTAATATTTAATAATAAATACGGAAATAATATTGGATTGCACAATTTTTACCAATCCCTGTAGGCGGATCACACCACGAGCACACCAAAAATAGAAGTATGCTTATTTTCATACTGAGTATAATGTTAAAGGAAAACTCACTCTATCTTATGCTAAGCATTCCGGTGATAAAATTTGTCACCCATAATCCATCCATGATATTTGTAGCTTTTTAGCATGCCGACAACAACGGATTTAGTAGCTAAATGTTGATACATTTCTGCACCCTATGATGGCTGTCATGGGTTACTTTTCAACCAATCAGATAAATCATAGCGCGTCAGCCTCGGTATATATGCTCAGTCATAGAGGAGCCACCTATGGTTTGGCAATCTGGAATAAAAGCAGCCATACAAGCAAGCCGTTACATATTTTGAAACTAATTTGACTGGACATGGTTGCTGCCTATTGCAGCATACAGCTTCCAATCAAATTAGTCTCAAAATATTCAACAAGAGGATTGCTATACAATACAGAATGCAATATATTTCTCATGTATATGAGATCACGCGCTATCGTCAGAGGCGACAACGCGGTGGCGATCAATATACAACATTTACACTATATCGCAAAGCAGATAATTGTGATACGGATAACGGAATGTGAAAGAATATGAATGATATGAAATCTATAAACCATAAACTATCGCTGCAAATTAACATTTGAGATGAGATTAACACCCCTTTAAGGATGCGCAGTTATTCCGGAATGCGAAGTGGCATACCGCATACAACTTCTCACAAGAAAATCTTATACACGTCAATGTTTCAGAACTACAATCTCATTGTACACGAAACATGGTCTCAAAGGATAGCTGAGACGATGTCTTGACGCCTGGAACGCAACTGAACAAACAAGAATAATCTTTTATGATGTGGGAAATCTTCTCTTGACAATTCTGAAGCCAATTTGACTAGGAGATATTCCTGAACGCATAACGATGCTTGACCGCGCTCATTTGATTATGCATTAACACAATTCAAGATTCAAGATTCAATATTATTTCTTTGCTTCTTGGATACCAACTTACATATTTTCAATACAGGTTGTCCGCCGAAGGCAATTGCCTATAGTGGTGGTGGACACCTAACATTAAACATACATATACACTTACACACACAGCTTAACATAGAATGTGAGATATACTTATGAATGTACAGATATGGTACTGAGCTAAGTAGACATAGAACAAGGAACAAACGATCTAATACACCTGTGTTTTTTCCTTTTACTTATGGAAATTAGAGATTTGTATTTGGAGGGAGGGTTGGGGGAGAGAAAGAAGGGGGGATGGGTCATGAAAGCCAATTACCCCAGCTCAACCCGTAGGTTGCTATTTAGTAGTAGCACTTGTTGAGGTGCGTCAGTTTTAAGGAAGCAGTAGTCGCGATAGCAGTAATAGAGAATTATGATGATGTAGTAGTAGTAGTAGTAGTAGTAGTAGTAGTAGTAGTAGTAGTAGTAGTCGTGGTGGTTGTGTAATAGTAGTAGTAGTAGTAGTAGTAGTAGTAGTAGTAGTAGTAGTAGTAGTAGTAGTAGTAGTAGTGGTAGTGGTAGTAGTAGTAGTAGTAGTAGTAGTAGTAGTAGTAGTAGTAGTAGTAGTAGTGGTGGTGGTGGTGGTGGTGGTGGTGGTGGTAGTTGCAGCAGTAGTAGTAGTAGTAGTAGTAGTAGTAGTAGTAGTAGTAGTCGTGGTGGTTGTGTAATAGTAGTAGTAGTAGTAGTAGTAGTAGTAGTAGTAGTAGTAGTAGTAGTAGTAGTAGTGGTAGTGGTAGTAGTAGTAGTAGTAGTAGTAGTAGTAGTAGTAGTAGTGGTGGTGGTGGTGGTGGTGGTGGTTGTGGTAGTTGCAGCAGCAGTAGTAGTAGTAGTAGTAGTAGTAGTAGTAGTAGTAGTAGTAGTGGTGGTGGTGGTGGTGGTGGTGGTGGTGGTGGTGGTGGTAGTTGCAGCAGTAGTAGTAGTAGTAGTAGTAGTAGTAGTAGTAGTAGTAGTAGTTGTAGTAGTCGTGGTGGTTGTGTAATAGTAGTAGTAGTAGTAGCAGTAGTAGTAGTAGTAGTAGTAGTAGTAGTAGTAGTAGTAGTAGTAGTAGTAGTAGTAGTAGTAGTGGTAGTGGTAGTAGTAGTAGTAGTAGTAGTAGTAGTAGTAGTAGTAGTAGTGGTGGTGGTGGTGCTGGTGGTGGTTGTGGTAGTTGCAGCAGTAGTAGTAGTAGTAGTAGTAGTAGTAGTAGTAGTAGTAGTAGTAGTAGTAGTAGTAGTAGTAGTAGTAGTAGTAGTAGTAGTAGTAGTAGTAGTAGTAGTAGTAGTAGTAGTAGTAGTAGTAGTAGTAGTAGTCGTGGTGGTTGTGTAATAGTAGTAGTAGTAGTAGTAGTAGTCAATATTGTCAACGCACTGGCTCAGAATCTTCAATAATTGAAAAAATTCAAAAATTTAAGATATTTTGGTTTATCCTACTGCCTGAGATTTGTCATTTTGTTTGAGGAAAGCCATATGGCATTAATGTTAACCCTTTACTGGTTAAATTTGTTCAGTAAAATCCAAATATGCGCTTACTTATTTAATGTACATTTGCAGGCACAGACAAGGTCATTCCCGAGAATACACCACTGGAACGACTGTCTCGGTTCCCGAGCCAGTCATTACAGTGGTAAATTTTCAAAAATACTCCAATCCCCGCCGGCAAATGGACATTGCCCAAGATCACTAAATTGACCGTTTTTGGCTGACCATCATGCAAGGGTTAATGTTGAATGATTGAGATGGATATTATGGATAGCTATTTGAGTTTTGCTTTTACCAAGATGTCACGTAGATTCGGATTTTTCTTGAACGCAATTACTGGTCGCTTGTTAAAGGGTTGTTTCAGTTTCTCCTGTAGGTTTTGATACTCATCTTTCAAAATTTTGGAAATTTCAACGTTTTTCCGATTATAGGTCAGAATGAATGGAATTTTGTCACGTTGATCAGATAAGCCTGGGTCCGAGTTTATTCCCCTTGGCCACTGTGTTTCGAGTTCTTTAATCCAAAACGATTCTCGAAGTTTTCTTTGTTTATCAGTTTCTTCTGCCGTATCTGAAAGGGGTGGCTGTTCAATCGGCATAATTTCAAAGTCACGAAGGACTAAATGGTCAGGAAGATTAAAATGTTCGGAAACATGTGTGTCTTCCTCTAGCCTAATATCTGAGAGGTGTCGAGTTGCCCGCCATCTTAATGGACATTTGGTTTCGCCGACATACTGTTTTTGGCACAATTTGCATGAAATTAGATAAATAACATTTTCAGAGTCACAATCTAGATTAGACTGAAGTTGGAACTTGCTTTTGTTCTGAAAGCTCGTGAAAGTATTCTGGTTTGGGAGAAATTCATCTAACTTGCACCTTTTCTTTCCGCATTTGCGAGATTCGCCTACACCTATAATAGGACGATTGTGAGAAATTTTGGTAGGCCGACGATTTGAGGCATTATCTGGAATGGATTCCAAGCCGTCTAATGTTTCAGATTTGATTTTGCGCAAGAATCGTGAGGAGTAACCTCGTGGTTTGAGGGCTTTGAATAGGGTAGAGCACGCTTCTTCAAAATTTTTTCTATCACTAGAATTCCTGTGAAAACGGATTATTTGTGATTTAACTATTCCTTTAAAAGTATGTGGTGGATGGAAAGATTTTTTGTGCAATAGCTGATGCGAATCGGTTGGTTTGAAATACACTTTGTAGTCTAAGTAGCCAGTTGTTTCATACTTTAGACCTTTATATACAGTTACATCCAGGAAATCTACGGACATCTCGTCAATGGTTGCTTTTAATTTGATATTCGGATCGTGATTGTTCAGAATTTCGAAAAATTCATCAAACTCTGCCTTTGTGTGTTGCCAAATCATGAAAATGTCATCAAGGTACCTGCGATAAATGAGGGGATGTTTTGGACACTTTTCTAACGCTTCCTCCTCCCACTCTGCTACGTAAATATTGGCAAAACATGGGCTAAAGCGCTTGCCCATCGCACAGCCGCAAATTTGTTGGTAAATTTCGCCATCGAATTCAAAATCATTGCCTTTCAGACTCAGCTCTAATAGAGCTATTACTTCTCTGTCTGGCCTGTTGGTGTCTGGGTAGTTCACGAATGCTCTATGGATAGAATTTATACCCTTCTCGATGTCAATGTTTGTATACATAGCATCGATGTCAAGCGTGACCAAGAATGAATTTGGAGGTATCCAGGTCTCAGAGACCTGTGATAAGAAGTCTTCTGTGTTTTTCAAGAAGCTGGGGTATCTATTTGCTATTGGCTGTAGATGGTAATCGATGTATTCACTGATTCTGTAGGATTCTGAGCCACAATCAGAGATTATAGGTCGCCCGGGCGGTGACATTGTGTCCAACCACGAATCTATGGGTTTATGAATTTTTGGCAAAAGATAGAAAGTCCGTGGTTTTGACTCAAGTTTAGCAAAGAGATACTTATGTTGCTTTTCGGTGATCTTCTTGCTATCGAGCAATTTTTGAAGAATCTCATTAAATTTGCTGCAATTATTTTGCCAAAGTGGTTTGCTTAGTTTCTGGTAATGCTTTGGGTTACTAAGTTGTCGTTGTGCTTCACGTTTATAGTTATCTTTAAGCATTATTACAGTCGCTGACCCTTTATCTGCAGGTTTGATGACAATTTCGCTGTTTTTAGACAATTCAATTAAGGCCTGGCGTTCCTCATAGGGTAAATTTGGTTGATCATTAGGGAATTTAGAATTTTTAACACGTTCTGAAAAGAGTTCTATGCTTTCACCGATCGCTGGGTCCAGGATTTTTACGTTTGGTGCCCAGCCAGTTTTTTCAATGAATGGTGGAATGTTACTATTAGAGTTACGAAAGAAGTCTGCTAACTTAATACGGTGACTAAATTCAGATGTTTCCATACAGCCATTATCTAAAAGAGCATCCAAACCTGTTTTAGGTTTTGGTGTTGGGACAAATGTAAGACCAAAATTGAGCAGTGACTGCTCTGCTTCACATAATGGGGAGCCAGTTAAATTGACAATATTACTGCCCAGTCCTGTTTCCGGGCGGATGTTACCCTGGCCCTTGTCTAGTTTAAATTTAGGAATTTAAGCCAGGCAGAATACATCGAGTTAGCTGTCTTCTCAGTCCAATGAATGTTATCCTTAACAACATTAAATTCGGAGAGTCTAAGTGCAGGAATGACAGTCACAGATTTTGATGATTCATCCGTCGAATTGATGGACTGAATCGCCAACTTCTGCTGAGCTGTCAACCGACTTGAATAGTTAAGTTTTGCGAAGTAAATCGCAGTCTTTGGGAATTTGGACTTAATCGCACTGAGAAGCAGCATTAATCTATGTTTTGAACTAGAGATGGGTTCATTCATATCATTAATGCCAATGTTGATCACTATTTTCTCTGGTTTAAATGATCCAGTGTACTTTTGAATTAGTCCTCTAGCATGACACAATTTAGCTCCTGGGTAGCAGGCAACTTGCGTTTCAGGGTGGGGCTCAACATTAATGCGACTCAGGTTCGAAGCTCCAAAGATGAGTACTTTGTTCGTGAGAACAGGTAGTCGCCAGTCAATTTTGTTTTCGATTTCATGACGAAATTTCCAAAAAATGTTTCTCTCCAACATGGTGGGTTGTTGGGGTCTATTTGCAAATTTAATAGGACGCACCTCCGGTGCATTACTTGGACCTGGAGTTGGAGAGAAGCTGGGCTGTGGCAGTTTCCCTGTTGGGGATGGGGTCTTGAGACCCGATGGTTGACTGCTCTTGGGGGATTTCTGAGAAGCGCCAGTCCGTGGACCAGATTTGCTACCATTAACCCTTTCCCTCTGTGGCAAGGGCGGATATTCGTTTGGGTCATTTAGATTGCCTAGTGGAGAGTCAGGTAGTGGGATTAATGATGCTTCAAATAGCATATCTCTAGGGCCAGAATCTAATGGTAGCAATGGAGAGGTTTTATTGTCTACTCGTTTTGTGACTGGCGGCGAAGTTTCAGGTGATCTGAGGCGTTTTTTCATTTGTGATTGTGGGGCCACAGTTGGTATCATGACCAGAGGCGTGGCTTGTGCGAGATTTTGAGTTGGTTGCTGAGATGGATCTATCGGTCGCACAAAATCGTAAAAAGAACTAATCGCATTAATGTCGAGCTTTCTATTATAATTGTTTTTTGCCCAGCGTATAGCATTGGATTTAGCACGACCTAGGTCTAAATGTGGCATTGCCTGTGTGAGGACTACTTCAGTTCTAATACTACCAAGTTGTTCATTATAGTGATTTAACATGGCCTTAATGGTAGATTTTGCCCACTCAAAATTCACATTCCAGATGGCAAAGTAGATGTCATCATTTGGTATAGCTGACTTACAAAATCCATTCAGCTCTTCCACCTTCCTGCTAAGCCCATCAGGGAGAGTTTCGGCATCTAAATGCCTACGTAGCGTAGCAATATGGTGGAAGCACTGAATTATTTGGTAATACAGCTTTACCAGGCGCGCATGCGCAGATGAACCCCCTTTACCATCTCCATTCTTCCTACGACCATTCTTCCTCGCAATAGCCATTCAGACAGACAATCGTTCAATCTAACTAGCAATCAGACAGGCAGTTGAGCAGGTAAGAACGATTCGATCAGGCAAACTCAAATTCAAGCACACAAATTCATTCACATCAACTACAAATTGAACCAATATATTACTTACACCTGAAAGACAAATTATAGAATTAACATGTAATATGCAAGGGTTAACAATACAACAATACAATACGCAATATTATAAGTTACTCACAGTAATTATGGACACCGTCAATTGGCTAAATGCATTTCACATGGATGTGCTTCATCAGTTAAAGGAAAACTCACTCTATCTTATGCTAAGCATTCCGGTGATAAAATTTGTCACCCATAATCCATCCATGATATTTGTAGCTTTTTAGCATGCCGACAACAACGGATTTAGTAGCTAAATGTTGATACATTTCTGCACCCTATGATGGCTGTCATGGGTTACTTTTCAACCAATCAGATAAATCATAGCGCGTCAGCCTCGGTATATATGCTCAGTCATAGAGGAGCCACCTATGGTTTGGCAATCTGGAATAAAAGCAGCCATACAAGCAAGCCGTTACATATTTTGAAACTAATTTGACTGGACATGGTTGCTGCCTATTGCAGCATACAGCTTCCAATCAAATTAGTCTCAAAATATTCAACAAGAGGATTGCTATACAATACAGAATGCAATATATTTCTCATGTATATGAGATCACGCGCTATCGTCAGAGGCGACAACGCGGTGGCGATCAATATACAACATTTACACTATATCGCAAAGCAGATAATTGTGATACGGATAACGGAATGTGAAAGAATATGAATGATATGAAATCTATAAACCATAAACTATCGCTGCAAATTAACATTTGAGATGAGATTAACACCCCTTTAAGGATGCGCAGTTATTCCGGAATGCGAAGTGGCATACCGCATACAACTTCTCACAAGAAAATCTTATACACGTCAATGTTTCAGAACTACAATCTCATTGTACACGAAACATGGTCTCAAAGGATAGCTGAGACGATGTCTTGACGCCTGGAACGCAACTGAACAAACAAGAATAATCTTTTATGATGTGGGAAATCTTCTCTTGACAATTCTGAAGCCAATTTGACTAGGAGATATTCCTGAACGCATAACGATGCTTGACCGCGCTCATTTGATTATGCATTAACACAATTCAAGATTCAAGATTCAATATTATTTCTTTGCTTCTTGGATACCAACTTACATATTTTCAATACAGGTTGTCCGCCGAAGGCAATTGCCTATAGTGGTGGTGGACACCTAACATTAAACATACATATACACTTACACACACAGCTTAACATAGAATGTGAGATATACTTATGAATGTACAGATATGGTACTGAGCTAAGTAGACATAGAACAAGGAACAAACGATCTAATACACCTGTGTTTTTTCCTTTTACTTATGGAAATTAGAGATTTGTATTTGGAGGGAGGGTTGGGGGAGAGAAAGAAGGGGGGATGGGTCATGAAAGCCAATTACCCCAGCTCAACCCGTAGGTTGCTATTTAGTAGTAGCACTTGTTGAGGTGCGTCAGTTTTAAGGAAGCAGTAGTCGCGATAGCAGTAATAGAGAATTATGATGATGTAGTAGTAGTAGTAGTAGTAGTAGTAGTAGTAGTAGTAGTAGTAGTAGTAGTAGTCGTGGTGGTTGTGTAATAGTAGTAGTAGTAGTAGTAGTAGTAGTAGTAGTAGTAGTAGTAGTAGTAGTAGTAGTGGTAGTGGTAGTAGTAGTAGTAGTAGTAGTAGTAGTAGTAGTAGTAGTAGTAGTAGTGGTGGTGGTGGTGGTGGTGGTGGTGGTAGTTGCAGCAGTAGTAGTAGTAGTAGTAGTAGTAGTAGTAGTAGTAGTCGTGGTGGTTGTGTAATAGTAGTAGTAGTAGTAGTAGTAGTAGTAGTAGTAGTAGTAGTAGTAGTAGTAGTAGTAGTAGTAGTAGTAGTAGTGGTAGTGGTAGTAGTAGTAGTAGTAGTAGTAGTAGTAGTAGTAGTGGTGGTGGTGGTGGTGGTGGTGGTGGTGGTTGTGGTAGTTGCAGCAGCAGTAGTAGTAGTAGTAGTAGTAGTAGTAGTAGTAGTAGTAGTAGTGGTGGTGGTGGTGGTGGTGGTGGTGGTAGTTGCAGCAGTAGTAGTAGTAGTAGTAGTAGTAGTAGTAGTAGTAGTAGTAGTAGTTGTAGTAGTCGTGGTGGTTGTGTAATAGTAGTAGTAGTAGTAGCAGTAGTAGTAGTAGTAGTAGTAGTAGTAGTAGTAGTAGTAGTAGTAGTAGTAGTGGTAGTGGTAGTAGTAGTAGTAGTAGTAGTAGTAGTAGTAGTAGTAGTGGTGGTGGTGGTGCTGGTGGTGGTTGTGGTAGTTGCAGCAGTAGTAGTAGTAGTAGTAGTAGTAGTAGTAGTAGTAGTAGTAGTAGTAGTAGTAGTAGTAGTAGTAGTAGTAGTATTAGTAGTAGTAGTAGTAGTAGTAGTAGTAGTAGTAGTAGTAGTAGTAGTAGTAGTAGTCGTGGTGGTTGTGTAATAGTAGTAGTAGTAGTAGTAGTAGTCAATATTGTCAACGCACTGGCTCAGAATCTTCAATAATTGAAAAAATTCAAAAATTTAAGATATTTTGGTTTATCCTACTGCCTGAGATTTGTCATTTTGTTTGAGGAAAGCCATATGGCATTAATGTTAACCCTTTACTGGTTAAATTTGTTCAGTAAAATCCAAATATGCGCTTACTTATTTAATGTACATTTGCAGGCACAGACAAGGTCATTCCCGAGAATACACCACTGGAACGACTGTCTCGGTTCCCGAGCCAGTCATTACAGTGGTAAATTTTCAAAAATACTCCAATCCCCGCCGGCAAATGGACATTGCCCAAGATCACTAAATTGACCGTTTTTGGCTGACCATCATGCAAGGGTTAATGTTGAATGATTGAGATGGATATTATGGATAGCTATTTGAGTTTTGCTTTTACCAAGATGTCACGTAGATTCGGATTTTTCTTGAACGCAATTACTGGTCGCTTGTTAAAGGGTTGTTTCAGTTTCTCCTGTAGGTTTTGATACTCATCTTTCAAAATTTTGGAAATTTCAACGTTTTTCCGATTATAGGTCAGAATGAATGGAATTTTGTCACGTTGATCAGATAAGCCTGGGTCCGAGTTTATTCCCCTTGGCCACTGTGTTTCGAGTTCTTTAATCCAAAACGATTCTCGAAGTTATTAGTAGTAGTAGTAGTAGTAGTAGTAGTCGTGGTGGTTGTGTAGTAGTAGTAGTAGTAGTAGTAGTAGTAGTAGTAGTAGTAGTAGTAGTAGTAGTAGTGGTAGTGGTAGTAGTAGTAGTAGTAGTAGTAGTAGTAGTAGTAGTAGTAGTAGTAGTAGTAGTAGTAGTAGTCGTGGTGGTTGTGTAATAGTAGTAGTAGTAGTAGTAGTAGTAGTAGTAGTAGTAGTAGTAGTCGAAGTGAACGCACGCGTTTATTTAGCTCTGCAATTGCTGCCCGAATTTGCTAGTTTCTAGCGCGATTTTGTAGATAAATTTTATACATATATTTCGTATTAGTATTTCCTTTCAAACTTTATATTTAATTTGTAAATTCTTGTCTTGGTTGGAGCGCATTTTGTGTCTCCATTTTCTCAAGGCATTCCTCTTAGCTGGCGGTTTCCGCCATTTAATAGGGCTCCTCTTACTGTGGTCAATGCAATACATTTCTCGCTGCGCCAGTCTGCTATTTCTATAGTTCGTAGGCTAGCGCATTATATTTGGCAAGATCGCTTGAGTGAGTGGATTTAATTCCTTTGTCATTTGTAAGCACAAGCCTAGTTCTTTAACTATATAAATCCTTATAGTCAGTTGGCTGTCCCCGGTCAACTCGAACAGACTAACAAATATATGACTTGACTATTTAATCATATATTTGTTAGCATACTTTAATCGGCTAGGTGTTAGTGAACCACTTAGAAAGTGGTTCAAACTAACAAGTATACGACTGTACTCTCTATTCGTATACTTGTTGGTAGACGTCAGGGTTTCAAAAGGGGACACTATTTATTTAGTGTTTAGCTCTTTCCCCGACGTCTTGGTGTTATATATTTGTATTATATATTGTAGTAGTATGGGGTACTGCTTTTTATAAAACACTATGGCCACCTCATATAAGCGTACCCTGAGTCTTAAAATCACGACAAAGGCGTGGGGTGTTTCGGCAATTGAGGTGTATCATGGGTTGAAGGATGTAGTTGGGGCAGGGCCACGGGTCCTTCAAGGTCTTGTTAATGTTTCCAAATCTGTATGGAATGTCACCGTAGTTAATGAAAGTGTGAAGGAAAAGTTGCTTGACGAGGTCCTTGTCGTGAAGGGTGAGGTGTGTAATGTGGAGGAAATAGATTCTGATCGTCTATTAGTCAAGATGAAGGTTCCATTAGAGATCCCAGATGAACGGGTTATCATTGAATTGACCAAGTATGGCAAAGTGGACAAAGTAGAACACGAGACCTATCCATTTGATCGAACCTTAGAAAATGGCATCAGAAGAATTTGGTTTGAAAAGGTAGAACAACCTCTCCCAAGCAAGGTCACCATAGATGGTCGATTTATCTTGCCATTATGGTACAGGGGGCAAATCAAGGAGTGTAGAATCTGCTTAAGCACAGAACATCTTGCAACAGATTGCCCTAACAAAAACAAATGTCTAGTTTGTGGATCATCTGATCATTTTAAGTGGCGATGCCCGCAGAACAAATATGTCAAAAAGGGTGCTGATAAAAGTGCAGAGCAAGTTGTCTCTAAAGAGAAGGTCATAGAACCGGTAGCTTCTGAGATTGTAGCTGAAATCCATACTAATGGGAAGCACGTTGCTAAGGAAAATGTCATCGAACCAGTAGTTGCTGAGATTGTAGCTAAAGTCCATGTTAATGAGAAGCATGGGGAAAAAACTAAGAATCCAATCGCTGTAGTTGCAGGCGATGAAATAGAGGTTCTAGATGAGGGGCTAAGTCTTACTCCAGTAACAAGTCAATCCAAGTTTGATGAGAGAGAGGCTAGTTCCACACAAGTTGAAGATGATGATAAATACCCTCTGGAAGAGAGTTTTAATTTAGGACAAGTAAAATTCAGGTCGCAAGATACTGAAACTAACTTTGATTTTCCACTGAGTACACTCAATCTAGACGATTTAAATAATATAGAGAAAGTAATTGGTGTCTCGGATCGATTGAGTGGAACAAAGCGACAGAAAGATGGAGAGAGTTCTGAATCAGAAATAGAGGAAAGTGATATAGAAGACGATAATATGTCAGTCGCTGAATCTGATATATCCATTCAAACACAGAGTTCTAAATCACCTGATGAAATGGTCATGTACAGGTCAGAGGCAGGAGAGGTGTTAGTTCCATATGTGACAGCAAAGGGTGTTAAATATAGGCATCTGCGTCATGATTCAGATATATTAAAATATAAGCATTTGGAAAAAGTTGAGCTAAGTAATGCAGCGTTTGTGAGTAAAATAGGTAAATGGTCTAAGAGAGGGTCGAAAAAAACAAAATCTAGTTAGCTTAATAATGGCGGTTTTACACAGCATTTTATTACCTTTTATGCTAATTTGCACACTCAATTGTAGAGGCTTAAATAGTGACATAAAGCAACGTCACTTACTAGAGACTCTTAAAAATGAGCAGATTGACATTGCTTTGATACAGGAAACAAAAATTCAGAAGTCAGAATTATACGATAATTTAGAAAAGATTTCTGGATCCAGAATATTTTATTCGTTATCTCAAGATAATAGTGCAGGCGTAGCAATTGTTATACTCCCTCGATGTTCAGCCTATGTAAATATTATCTCTTCAGTATCAGGTGCAAATGGACGCTGGGTGAGAGTCACGCTAGATATACAACAAACACGTATCACGTTGCTGTGTATATATGCACCTACATCTCATCAACTACGTCGTAATTTTTTTAAGGAGATGTCTAAAACAGCACTAGATAACATCACTGAAAACTTAGTAATGGGTGGTGACTTTAATTGTGTCTTAGACAAAGAAAATGACAGGAATGCAACTTCAACTTATACTGATACATCACATAGACTCTTAAAAGAAATATGTGATAATGAAAATTTAGTGGACACCTATAGAATATCAAAACCTCATGGTAAAGATCTTACATGTTTTTCGGTAGATGGTAAAGTTGGTTCAAGGATCGACAGAATTTATGTGAATAGTTTGTTAACAGGGTACTGGAGAGATGTTAATATTAAGCCAGTTGCATTCTCCGATCATAACATGGTTTGTGTAACCTTTGCCAATGCTGACTGGGTAACAAAAGGGGTCGGGTTTTGGAAATTAAACACAACACTGTTGGGAGAAGAATTTTATAAGAATAATATAGAGAGTTGTTGGCAACATTGGATTAATAGGAAAGCATCATATAAGAGCACATTGCAATGGTGGGAGGATGTTAAACTGGATTTAAAGTATGTTTCCCGAAAGTATGCTATTAGAAAAGCACAGGAAATACGCAAACGCAAGAAAACACTTCATCGATCACTGATGAAAATTAATGCTAAAGTAAATAATGGTGAAGAGAATTATTATGAATTACTGGTTAAAATTAAAAGTAAAATAAGAGATATAGAACAATATGAGTTTGAGGGTGCAAAAATTAGAGCAAGAGCCCAGATGCATGCAGAAGGGGAAAAGCCAACCCGATATTTTTGCGCATTAGAAAAAGCACGGGCAATAGATAAGGTGATGTGCTCATTAAACATGCCGGATGGTTCAACCGTCTTTACCAACAATGAAATGAGTACTATTGTATGCAATTACTATGAGTCATTGTACAAGTCAGGGGGAATTGATGAAGATGCAAAATTGGATTTGTTAGCAAATATAGACAAAAAGGTGTCAGACACAGGCAGTGAATTTTGTGATCAACCCTTAACACTAGAAGATTTAACTAAATCCCTTAAAGGTATGAAACTAGAAAAATCACCGGGGTGTGATGGCCTTCCAGTTGAATTTTACCAAACGTTTTGGCACCTTGTAGGTCCAATAATGGAAGAATTAGGCACTGAAATTTTTTAGAAAGGCCATTTACCACCAACTATGGCTAGGGCATACGTAAGGCTAATATATAAAGGAAATGACAGACGTCTAATTCAGAACTACAGACCAATTTCTCTACTATGTGTAGACTACAAAATAATATCCAGAGCACTAACATTGAAACTAGGTAGTGTTTTAGGAGAAATCATTGGAACAGAGCAGACATGTGCTGTACCCAGGAGGACAATTCTAACCAATACCATGGTAATAAGAGACCTTATACAATTGGTTGAGAAGGATAGCATCCCTTCAGCTGTGATTGCCTTGGACAATGAAAAGGCATTTGACCGTGTGGAATGGGATTTTCTTTTTAATTCTTTGCAATCGTTTGGGTTAGGCTCAAACTTTATTAAATGGGTAAAGATTTTATATACGGATATCAAGAGTAGCTATTTAGTGAACAATCAATTATCCAGAGAAATTGTCTTAGAACGTGGGGTTAGACAGGGGTGTTCCCTATCGCCATTATTATTTGTTATTGTGATGGAATCACTTGGCATAGCATTGAGGCAAAATAATAACTTTCAAGGCATATGTATTCGTGGCATAGAAAGACCACTTAAGCTGTCACAATATGCTGATGACACAACTGTGTTTACCAGTTCAAACAATGATTTTGCAATTTTAAACCACGTACTAGAAAAGTTCCAAAATGCATCTGGTTTGAAAATCAATAAAGGAAAATCCAAAGGATTATTTCTGGGGCCATGGAAAGAGCGGAATGACCAGCCACTTGAAATCAATTGGTCTAATGATACCATTAAGATTTTAGGCATCTATTTTGGCAGGAAACCGAATACAATACAAAATTGGAATGAACGAGTATCTAAGCTTAAGAGAATATTAGCAAATTGGAAGCGTCGTCGTCTTTCAATCTTTGGTAGAGTGTTTGTTGTCAACAACTTGGCATTATCTGGGCTATGGTATACAGCATCTGTTGTACACATGCCAAAACATGTAGAAAAGGAGGTTAATGAGTTGATATTGTCATTCATATGGGAAGAAAAGAATCATTTAGTTTCCCATCGTGTTCTCAATAATGCTAAGTTAGAAGGAGGACTTGATTTAATTGATATTAAAGTGAAATGTGTTTCTTTAAGGTTAAAATTTTTGGATGATCTTATTACATCAGATGAGACGTGGGCATGTGTTTCACGAGCTCTCATGGAGAGAATTGTAGAACCATTTCTGGCGGAGCATGTTTTTACCTCAAAGAAGCCACCTCCGAATAGCCAAATGATACCAGATGTGTTTAAAGATCAAGTTAAGGAGTTAGAAATATTTGACAGATACATGCCTCCACCTACGTGCTGGAAGGAAGTACTAGAACAGCAATTGTGGGGCAATAGTAATATATGTTATAACAATGCAGTACTTTATCTACCGTCCTTTGCAAAATATGGCATTCAACATTTATCGGATATGATACACCCTCAAACACGTAGATGGATTTCAATGCAAGACGTAGCTAGAAAAACACATATGAGGCATATAGATGTCCAGCGGTTGCTAAATAAAATAAAACATGCTGTACCAATTGAATGGTTTCGTCTACCAAATGTAAATAATAATAGTTTGACTCCACAACCCGCATTAGTTCTTGATGATGAGATGTTAAAATACAAGATGAGATCCAAGGAATGGTACCATATTATGAGACGAAAACAAGTAACACCTCCCATAGCAATTAGGAGATGGGATGACTCAAGCTATAAACCATCCAGTTGGAAAAATGTATGGAAAATCTTACATTCTCCATCCATACCAAATATGGCTCGTGATTTATTGTGGCGATTACTACATCGACGGCTATGGGTGGGACACTTGACATACAAGTGTAATATTACGACTTCTGATAGGTGTTACTTATGTCAAACAGACGAGGAAACAATCGAGCATTTATTTGCGGAATGTCCAATATCGTCACAATTTTGGGACTATATCAGCCAAATCTTGGCAAAATTTGGAGCGAAGCCCATTGTTCTAGACACGCATGTAGTCTTGTTTAGAGAGTTTGGATCAAGCGGTGTAAATATCATAAAGTCTGAAAGGACTATTTTAATAACAATACTAACCATAGGTGTTTGGGCCATTTGGAAACATCGGTGTGCACAGACGAAAAATCCATCTATGGGCAATCACAATAGAGCAATAAAGGCAATATTTCGGTCATTGCTGCTGAATCATATTCCTTGCGAATATTTTAGATTAAAGCAGCATGGTAAAGAAAAAGTATTCAAGGACATATGGTGCAAAACAAACATAGTTTCAATAGAGTTGGGAGCTGTAAAAATAAATGAGCCTGCACTAGCTTAAATCATTTAATTACTACAGCTGATTTATCTGTGTCTTTTAATTAATCTGTGTCATGTAATTCATTTTAGTAATTCATGTTAAGAAATAAACAGACTGGGGTAATTTAATACTCAATCGATAAAGTAATTTGCCATTGAATTATAAAATTGTCCCAGGTAATTTTAGGAATTTGCACAGAGGTTTATAGGGTTATTTGTTCCCGGGTAATTTACAAAACCTTACAACAAAGTAAATCAAAAATGGAAACAAGAGCGCCATCTATTTCCATCTATTTTTCTGTAATTTTCCTGCTGACTATATATGTTATGCTACCTGAATGCTACTACGCCAGCTGATCTTTAAGACTCAGCCCACTGGCGTCAATGATTGACTTATTTGTCATTGATTGACGAGTCACTTTTCATTTGTTGAATAGTTGCACTCGCCACACGGGTCTACTACCACACATGGATTGAATGGTAATTTACAAAACCTTACAATAAAGTAAATTGAAAATGTAAACAAGAGGGCCATCAATTTTTCTGGAATTTTTCTGCCGACTATATGTATTATACTACCCAAATGCTACTACGCCCGCTGATCTTTAGAGAATCAGCCCACTGGCGTCAATGATTGACTTATTTGTCATAGATTGACGAGGCACTTTTCATTTGTTGGATAGTTTCACTCGCCACACGGGTCTACTACTACACCTGGGTTGAATAGTAATGCCTTTGTTAAGTTTTGTTTTGCTATCGGAGCTTTATCAGCATATTGTTTTGTATCTATACTTTTTAAGCCATATGTATTTATAGATTGTATTAATGCTCATTATTTATCATTGTTTTTGGTGTAATATTAATCAACATTACTAGTTCACCAGGTTTTTTTCTGGGGGTTTGCAAGCCTTTTTAAAGGAGTTCCTCCGTGAAGTTTGTCCGACTGCGTCAGCGTCGGTTTTTCAAAAAAAAAAAAAAAAAAAAAAAGTAGTAGTAGTAGTAGTAGTAGTAGTAGTAGTAGTAGTAGTAGTATTAGTAGTAGCAGTAGTAGTAGTAGTAGTAGTAGTAGTAGTAGTAGTAGTAGTAGTAGTAGTAGTAGTAGTAGTAGTAGTAGTCGTGGTGGTTGTGTAATAGTAGTAGTAGTAGTAGTAGTAGTAGTAGTAGTAGTAGTAGTAGTAGTAGTAGTCGTAGTAGTAGTAGTAGTAGTAGTAGTAGTAGTAGTAGTAGTAGTAGTAGTAGTAGTAGTAGTAGTAGTAGTAGTAGTAGTAGTAGTAGTAGTAGTAGTAGTAGTAGTAGTTGTTGTTGTTATTATAATAGCTAGGGCAATGATACAGGAAGTGTGTGATCTTGATTATCATGCCATTATGCAATGAACGCTGTTTAGTATGTTATCTAGATCTAGTATGTATTGCGTATGCTAGTTTTAATTATGTCTTTGTATGATTTTAGTGTTAGTATTTTCTCGCGCGTTTGTACTACTCCACGCTTTGATGGCACCAACTGAAATTCTACGTTTCCCGGTGTCTGTTTGTGTATATCTAAAGTGGAAATCATGTTTTTCCTAGTGTTGTATCTGTGGATTTCGATGTTGTTTGCAAAGCTGTGGGTTATAGATTTAGGTAGGATTTTGTGATGAAAGGCTCTGGCAATGTTGATCATCTTTAGCTTACCTATGTCTTTGAGTTTAAGAAGTTTTTGTGTTTTGAAGATGTTTTGACGCTTTGCTGTTTTTGAGATCATTTTAATGGATTTTTTCTGCATGCTTTGTATTTTTGTTAATTTGCCTTTTTGTGTGTTAGTCCAGATGGCATTGCAGTATGTGAGGTGTGGAAGAATCAGTGTGGAATACAGCGCTTTAATGGTGACTTGCGTTAGGTAGGGCTTTAGTCTTTGAATGACCCCATGCCTCTTGCTACTTTAGCTGTGGCTACCTCAATTTGTTTTCCCCAGGCCAGATTCGTGTCTAAATAAACTCTTAAGAAGTTAGCAAAAGGCGCTTCTTCAATTTCATTTTTATTAATATAGATTTTTGGAATATTATTGTTTCTTGATTGTCTAGACTTTGAAAATAGCATATAGTTTGTTTTATCAACATTTAATGATAGCTTGTTTACTTTGAACCAATTAATAACTTCTTCCATTTCTTTATTTGCTCTTTCGTATAATATATCTAAGTTTTTGTTGGAGCAAATGGCATTGGTGTCATCGGCAAACAGTATTAGTGACAAGGTGTGGCAAATTTTTGGCAAGTCATTCATATAGAGTAAAAACAGAGAGGGCCAAGAATTGACCCCTGAGGAACACCACATGTTAATTTCCTGTTTTCAGAGCAGGTTGCATTAAATTGCACGCATTGTGTTCTGTCAGTTAATTATCTCTGAAACCAGGCGAGTGCACATCCTCGGATTCCATAATAGGCAAGTTTTGCTAATAATTTGTTGTGATTGATAGTATCAAAAGCTTTTGAAAGGTCCAAGAAGATGCCCAATGTATGTTCTTTCTTTTCAATTGATTCAATTATTTTTTTTGTCATTTCAACTAGTGTGAGCATTGGTGAGTGTTTCTGGCGGAATCCATACTGTGAAGCATATAAAATTTCCTTTTTGTCTAGGTAATTGATTAATCTATTATACATAATCACTCCATTAATTTAGAGAAAAGTGGAAATATTGAGACAGGCCTGTAATTTGTGAAGTTGGACGAGTCTTTTGCCTTATATAATTGAGTAACACGTGTAGATTTTAGTTCTGATGAAAATATGCCTTGTACTAGTGATTGATTACAGATATTGTTGAGTGGCGTTAGTAAATCAAATATGCAGCGTTTAAATGTGCTCCATTTAAACCCATCTACGCCGGCACTTTTCGCAGGATTAAGTGAATTAAGCATAGTGAATATTTCTTCATTGTTAAGAAGAAACGCAAAAAACGAAGAGGATTGATAAGCGGGAGTATCTGTGAGGTAATCACTATATTTATTTCCTGATCTGGGCCTATGTTAACAAAATAATCATTGAAACTGTTTGCAATTTCATTGTTATTGGTGATTACCTTATTATTCTAGATAAACTGGGTCTGTTGTGATTTTCTATTGTTTTTATTCAAAAGTGATTATATAATTTTCCATATTTCATTTATATCATTTTTGGATTGTTCAAATTTGTTCTGATAATAGTTCTTTTTATGTTTTTATTATTTGGTCCTCCTTATTTCTCAATTTTTTAAACATTGTCTCATTATACTTTGTTTGACATTTTGACAAATAAAGTTGCTGTATTTTATGAGAGGCAGATATCAATCCTCTTGTCAGCCATGGTTTAGTAGGGTGTGCTTGAATAATTTCTTTTCTTTCATGGGGAAACTGTGCTCAAAGATGTTAGTGTGTTTGTGGTGGAGCTTGGTGTAGGCATCATCACATGACTATATCTATCACTTCGTCCCACTCTTCCTCAAACATGGCCTTTATAAATTTTTCAATGTTGACCTGATTCATTTCTCTACACCTAATGTTTTCGTTTTTAAATGGTCTAATGTAGTTTGACTGTTTTTCAAGGATAAAAATTGGTAGGTGATCTGATGTGTCTGTTACGAAAATTCCTATGTATTTTGTTGATGAAACTGATATTATTACTGAATATATTATCAATAGTTCTAGCCGAACTCTCAGTAATTCTGGTCGGCTTATGTTTAGATAAAAGGCATGTGCATTTAGCATATTTGTAAAACTTTGTGAATGATAGCAGTTTTGTTCCATCAGGTCAATATTGAAATCACCCATGCGGTAGAATGTTTTGTTTTCATTTTGAATATTATCTAAGGTTGCTCCTATAGGTAAATAAATTTTCTTTTGTGGCTGTTTGGTGCACTATAGAGAGTGCCTATTATTTTATTTTTTCCTTTTTCTGTGGGGATTTCTATAAACAATGTGGGTCCAGAACGGAATGATCCTCACGCTCAGTGTACTGAATATTATCCTTGATGTGCATGCCTACACCACCAAAAGTTGCTTTTAGCCATGTCTCAGTAATGCCAATAATTCCAAATTCATGTGCACTCAGTTCTAGAAGGCAGCCTAACCTGTCAATGTTCTTCATGAGTGATCGTATGTTGGCACGTAAGAGTGAAAAGGTGAAATGTTCCTTGGATGCTATTAAATAGTCATTGAATGTTTTTGCAGGATGTAGTCACATGATGGTGGTGTTATGTTTAGGTCTGTTCTGTTGTCAGTTAGGTTTGTTTCGCATGTATTTAGTGTAAATGAGTTTATAATTTGCTGGCCCATGTGTTTCATATGATTGTATTTGCAATGTGGATTTAGAATTGTACGCATATAGTGCGTTTCATTGGCATAGTTATTAAAGGGAACAGTGATTTGTTGCAGTTGATGCGCCACCGTGATTTGGTATTGGTTTCAAGAAGGGTGTAGTCAGAGATTTTTAGATTAGAGCATTTCAAGTGAATCCAGCTATTACATAAATCGCACAATAGTGCTCTGTGGTTCTTTTTTACTGGTTTCCTACAAGTTGAGCAAGGGATCTTGGCAGGCATTAGAGTTTGGCAGGGGAAGATTGGAGAAAGAAGAGAAAGGATAGATGACACCCGGGTCTAGGTAGTCAATGGACTATAGAGGTGCTTCCTTTGTGCTGTAACTGTATTGATGTTTGATGGCAGCAATGGTGTAAATATGGTGTTAATGCTTACGCCAAACACTCCTTCAGGCCAGCTGTTGAATATCTCGATACTGATCTGACTGAAGGCTGTTGCTGCCATAGGCCGCAACAGCGTCCAGGTAACCCAGTTTTCAGAATATTCCCCAGCCTCCCTGTATAGTCACTTTGAAAGTGGAATTCTGGAAACTGAAGACTCGGAATATAGAAAAGAAAAGGAGTAAATAGTAGGTGGTGCTGAGTTAAGGTTACCTGGTGGTGATGGATTGTTGTGATTGCAAAACATTGGCTAAAATAGTTATAATTTGGTTAAGAGGAAATATGGACAGCAATAACTCCCTGCCAGATTAGTCACAGGTCAGTTGATGAACATCTCAAAACCTAATTTGACTGTAAGCAGTTGCTACCTTAGGCAGTGTCAGCTTCCAGGCAAGCCAGCTTTCAAAAATATTCGCCAGACCACCTTATAGTTACTTTGATATTACTTTGATGTTTGGATTCTAGAAATGATGGATTGTATATGAATCGATTCCAACACATGTAATGAGTAGGCGGAGCTTAGCTAGAGTTACCTGGTGATGATTGATGGTCTCAGATTAAGAGCACTAATATAGGACAGATGTTGAGTGGCTTGAGACTAAGTTGACGGGAAACTGTTGCAGCAACAGCTTCCAGGTAACTCAATTTTCAAAATATTCACCAGCCTACCTCTCACGTTACCTTGAAGCTTCACGATTTTCATCAGCTCACCTCTATAGTTTCCATTGAAATTGAGATTCTGGAAATTCAGTATTCAAGTATATAAATTGACTTCAGCACACATAAATAGTAGCTGGAGCTGAGCTACGGTTAGCGGTGGTGGAATGTTGACATGCAAAACATTGGCTACTATATTTATAATTTGGCTAAGAGAGAGAATGGACAGCAACAACTCCCTGTTAGATAAGTCACATATTGTTTTTGAGATCTGTAGGTGTTAGTATACATATACAGAGATGTTACACAAGAACATTGATATAATACATGTGTATCTATGAACGGTGGTATCCGATCTGTCACTCAAGTATCTGACGTCGTAATAAAAGTACGGCACTCGTAAATATACGTCACAATCAAATGGCGTAGGTCACGAATGACACAACGGGCTGACAGTAACCGTCTGAATGGTATATTTATTGTGAATTTACACATTTTTTTAACTAGTTTGAATTGGAACTGCTGCTAGAATAGGACAGGGAATCAATAGGAATCGACCCCTCTATACATTGGGCTTGTGATATCAAGTTCTCACACCTTCGATACAAAGGAAGACTAGACTTACCTTGTCCCACACGTAAACCCGGAAGCTATTTGGGGACAGTCGAGGGTGGACACTTTGATGCTCTAAAATATGGCCTCGCAAAGCCGAGGGTCAGATCTAAACCACCATGGACGAACGGGTACAGAAATTCTATACAATGGGCCAATGAAAATCATTGGTCCATGTACGTAACTCGGGTCTATAGCGTCGCCGTCAAAATGTACAACCATATATTTAAAGAATTCAAATAATGTATTTAAGCCGCCAAAGCAGTCTACCGAAAGACATTTCACACGATAAGCAACTGCAGTTGAAGGACTTGATACCACGAATTATGGATAACATGTTTAGAGATGATAGCTGTAAAAGCCGATGTCATAATATAAATAAGCATAGGTTGTTTCCAAGAATTTTGATGAAAGTAAGTGGTATGTTTAATGTCCTACAAACTATTCTACACAAATGTTGCCAACATAGCTTCTCCTGTCATTATGTTTGTCAAATATGTGGGAAAGAACCTTTCCAAGCTATGACAAAACAAAACAGCATAAACGGACCATATTACTGTATATTTCTTAACCCTTTCGTGACGAAACCGGCCAAAACCGGCCAAAATCGGCCTCGGTAGTGGTTTTGAGTAATGTCCATTTACAGGCCAAGAGAACACTATTTTTGAAGTCATTACAGTGTTAAATTTTCAAAAATAGTCTTATCTTGGCATGCAAATTGACATTCAATAAGTAAATATGTTAATTTTTGAAGAAATTTAGTCATTAAATGGTTAAAGGTCATTCGGACCTAGTTCATACAATGTTTGTTTACATTGACTTGGCTTCTAGAATTACTAGGAATGCACCGGGTAAGACTGTAATTTTGGGCCAGTTTCAACAAGGCCAGAGAAGATGCAGAGGGTAATCCCTGTCATGAAAACCACTTCATGCTACAACAAACTAAATCCAGGTATCTAAAGACCAAGCTGGAGGCCTAAAGAAGAAGCCGGAGGTAAAAGACGGCAGGGTCTAATTTAGAGAGAGACACGACCAAGCTATGGAGACTGACTAAAGCACTGAATGATGAGGGTGTCGGGGGAGAGAAGATTACTCTTGAAGAAGATGGACAAACACTGACAGGAAAGATGGCTGCAAATGCCTTTGCGAAGGCATATGCAAAAGAAAGCAACATTTCTATACCACGAATGCGTCAAAAAGAGGTTAGAAAAGAGCAAAAGGAAAGAACAGACACCAACACTCACGATGCAATAAAAGCTGACATTAGTTTAGCAGAACTGAAGAAGTCTATCCGCCAATTGAAGAAGAAGAAATCTCCTGGGCCAGATGGCATTACGAATGAAATGATCCAAATCCTTGGTAATGCATCTCTCCGCAAGTTGCTAGACATCTTTAATCTCAGTTGGACCAATGGAGAGGTTCCTCAGTGCTGGAAGGAAGCCAGAATGACTCCTATTCTGAAAAAAGGGAAGAACAAGACGAAAGTGCCGAGCTACCGTCCTATCAGTCTTACAAGCTGCATATGCAAGACCATGGAGCGCATCATCAAGCAGCGGTTGCAGTGGTACCTGGAGTCGGAGAACATTATAGTTTCAGAGCAGGCCGGCTTCAGAAGATACAGGAGCACAGAAGATCAAACAACACATCTTGCACAGGTCATAGAGGACACTTTTCAAGCCAAGAAGGTGATGCTAGCTGCCTTTATCGATCTGCAGAAGGCATTTGACAAGGTGTGGAAGGATGGCCTCCTCGTGAAGCTCCGGCGCACAGGCATCGGTGGCAACATGTTCCGATGGACAAAGTCGTACCTACACAATCACAGAGCTAGGGTGCTGGTGGATGGACAATCTGGACAGAATGTATTGCTGAGACAAGGGGTGCCACAAGGCGGAGTATTATCACCAACTCTGTTCATATTCTTCATCAATAACATTGTAGCAGAGCTGCCCAATGGGATCCAAGCAGCCCTCGATGCAGATGACCTCGTATTCTGGTGCACCGCGTAGTACACAACGACTGCCACGTACAGAATGCAGCTCGCCTTGGACAGAATTACAGCTTGGGCCAATCGCTGGTGTATTACCATCAACAAAGAAAAATCATCGCCATGCTATTCTCACTGTCCACCAAAACCAAGGTTGGTAATCTGACACTGGGCGGTACTCCACTCGAGTACGAGGACCAGCAGACATACCTGGGCGTCACCTACGACAGAAGATTAACATGGAAGGAGCGCATACAGAATGCAGAGGCAAAGGCCAGAAGAAAGCTAAACATCATTAGGAAGCTGGCAGGAACAAAGTGGGGTGCCAATGAAAGGATCCTCAAGACCATCTACATAGGTGCCGTACGACCACACCTTGGGTATGGATCCAGCTCATGGATGACAGCAGCTAAATCTCATCAACAGAACCTCGACAGAGTACAAAACCAGGCACTGCGCATCATCACTGGTGGAATGAGATCAACACCAATAGAAAAATGGAGCAGACAGCAGGCATCCCCCCACTTAGCAAAGGAAGGGAATGCAAAGCACTGATCCAAGCTGCAAAGTTCAAATCGTTCAGCAACCACCCGATGAAGATCAGGCAAGAACAGCTGTCATCAGAAAGACTTAAAAGATCAAGTTTTGTGAAAGAGACAAAAGCACTTCAAAGGAAACACCAAGAAATGTTGCCAGCACAAATAGAAGACCCAAACCACACCCTTGATCCTCCACCCTGGGAAAACAAATTAGAGAGCATAGCTATTCGAACCACAGTACCTCATCTCACAACCAAAGATGAACACAGTGATGTGAGCAAGAAGGCCCTGACCCTAGCCATGCTGGAAGAAATGTACCCTCAGGAGACATGAATAAGGATCTACCCAGATGGATCAGCCAAAGATGCAATTATGAGCGGAGGTGCCGGACTGCACATACAGTATCCAACCGGACAACATGAGTCAGCTGCAATACCGACGGGCAAACACTGCACAAACTACAGAGCTGAAGTCGAAGCACTGGTTCATGCAGCTAATACCATCAGCAGAACAGCAGACCCTATTGCACAGATTGTCTTTTTATCTGATGCCCGCTCTGTCCTTGAGGCTATCACCAAAGGTAAGCGGCCACAACTTGAAGAAGCACTACAAACCATCAAATGCTTTCGGATAGCATTGCGGTGGATCCCCTCACACTGTGGAGTCCAAGGAAATGAGGAAGCAGACAAGATGGCAAAGGTGGGTGCGGAAGAGAATCAGACAGAAAACATGGTTACCCATACAGAGATGAAGACTATCATCAAGTCACTCTATAGAACACCTCAATCAGAAGATGCCTACCATCATCGCTCGAGGCCAGAGCAGGTGACCATTTTTCGTCTCAGAACTGGACACAACAGACTAAACCAACACATGTACAGGCGGTTCCACCTTACGACATCGCCCGCTTGTCCTTGTGGAGAAGCAGAACAGACCACAGAGCACATACTTCAATGTTGCAGTACGTATCAGCTGCTGAGGGAAGAGATCTGGCCTTTGTCAACCTCTTTTCTTGAAAAGCTGTATGGGCCTGTGGAAGAACTGCAGAAAACCACAGATTTCATCTTGAGACGGCTCTCCAAGTGTGATACCAGCGATCGAAAAGAAGAAGAAGAACAGGAAATCTTCAGTGTTTTAGAACGCTTTGGTGCCTATTAGCGGCCTAGAATCATGTTTGGCAGACAGGTACTCGGGAATCTCATTAAATATGGGGTAGTCTTTTGCCAAAATAGCTTCATCCCATTCCTGTAGTGGTTAGTATTATTCAGTTTTCTCAGAGCTTCCTGTACGTAATTATATTTTATCCATATTACCGCGGCCGAGCCCTTGTCTGCTGATTTGATGATAATATTATTGTTGCGAAAACCTTTTAGTCCACGCATTCCTTGCGTATACATTTTGATTATTTGCTTCTAGGACTGGCGTATTTAAGGGTTTGGCGGGTTTAGGGCTGACCCGGCGTACGCCCCCCAGAACACCTCCCACTCCCCAAAATCTAATTAAATTTGTCAAATCCTACAAAACACCATACCCTCTTAAAATCAATGCTATTGTTTTAACTTAAACTAAGTATACTCTTCTACAACTCAGAGAATCGTTGAAATTGTTTCTTACCACAGCAGAATTCACAAAATTATGTGTGTGTGTGTGTGTGTGTGTGTGTGTGTGTGTGTGTGTGTGTGTGTGTGTGTGTGTGTGTTACAATGTCAACATGGCCATATCTTAGCTAGTTATCCGTCCTATCATCATTTTCAATTTCAATCTTCAAAACTGAGAGATATGGTCGGGTACCGAGTAATAACAGTGAAAGCCCATATAAATACATCTAAACAACTGACAGAATAATCTACCTGTGCAATACCCTGTATTGATAAAGAACATATCGCATCAATCCCGGTCATGGTTGAAAATCTATGGCGACATGCAGAGTTAACATAATCACTCTTTGCTCGTCAATAGTTCGTCATATGCTCTTAAACATCCAAAAATAATCACGAAAGTGAGTGGTTTCACAGTATATCTAGTTGTGGGAAAGAATACAGGCATTTTCGCTGCATTTTCACAGAAAGTTTTCTACCAATCCTGATAATCTCGCCCAAACACTATTTCTCCTATGAAAATATGTGCTTCTTGTAACCCTGTTATTTAATATTTGGGTAGGCTAATGAGCCTTTCCGTTTTAGCTATGCCCCCTAAGCTCCACCCACAACTCGCCGTGTTGGGATTGATCGATCCCCAAATGCCCTAGCTATCAATTTCCTGAAAACTATACAGGGAAGCTGTTGAATATGTTGTAACTAATTTGATTGGGTGCTGTTGCTGCCTATGGCAGCAACAGCGCCCAGTCAAATTAGTCTCAAAATATTCGCCAGAATATTTATTAAATAGTAAAAGCAAACAATTTGTACAACAACGCATAGACCCTCTTCAAATATGCCTTCGTGACGTACTTATCGACGTCATTCATGGTGTCATTCTACACATCACGCAATTCATTATGACGTCATATGATGGGTTGGTACTCTGGAAAGGTGAATTTTTGATGATGCAAAATGCTTAATTTGGCAGTATTTGTGTGACAACACATATTTGGCTGGTAAGTGACATTCATATATTTTTTAACAATCAATTTTGTATATATTATTAATTTAATATAGGAATAGTCGGTAAGTTTTTGTCATGGTCAAATGTTTATGGTGTAAACAACTGTGTAGATACGTTATAAATTTTATTTTTTAACTTGCACTTTCTTTACTTTGTACAGTTCTCAACCTTGCGCACTATTTACTACTCTCCAATTGCTTCTCTACAGCTCACCTCACTGCATCCTATCTACTATATGAAACGATGGCTCACACGGTACACAAGATGAATTCACTGTTCATCAATAGTGATAGGACTATGGCGACCAAATACGATCAGATACACTTAATTGGAACTTAATGGGTATTGATCTTCAGCAGTGTAGGGTCGCCATAGAACTACATAACTTAAAATCGTACACATCTTGTATTCAACAATACCAGAACTATGTGCACATCAAAATGTTTAAATGTGCCAATGCATTTATATATATATATATATATATATTTATATATATATATATATATATATATATATATATATATATATATATATATATATATATATATATATATATATATATATATATATATATATATATATATTTATATATATATATATATATATATATATATATATATATATATATATATATATATGTATGTATGTGCGTGCGTGCGTGCGTGCGTGCGTGCGTGCGTGCGTGCGTGCGTGCGTGCGTGCGTGCGTGCGTGCGTGCGTGCGTGCGTGCGTGCGTGGTTGTGTGTGTGCGTGCGTGCGTGCGTGCGTGCGTGCGTGCGTGCGTGCGTGCGTGCGTGCGTGCGTGCGTTGTGTGCGTGCGTGCGTGCGTGCGTGCGTGCGTGCGTGCGTGCGTGCGTGCGTGCGTGCGTGCGTGCGTGCGTGCGTGCGTGCGTGCGTGGTTGTGTGTGTGTGCGTGCGTGCGTGCGTGCGTGCGTGCGTGCGTGGGTGCGTGCGTGCGTGCGTGCGTGCGTTCGTGCGTGTGTGTGTGTGTGTTTATTAATAATGGCGCTGATGATACTAATATTATCTATGTATGCTATGACGCATTAGGGGAACGAGCATATAATGCTTTAAAGAAAACTCATTGTGTTGAACATATAGTAAAAGTACAATCGGGGGATCAATCAAGAAACCTCGATTTTAGGAACAGTGGCTTTTTTAATTTGGTAACATGCAATCTATGCAATATCAATAATAATAATCTCGCGAATAAAAATTCTCTGATCCAATGTAACGATATTCATTTAAACCCTGGTCTCTACACTTCAGCCACTAGTTCTGAATGGAGGGTTGTCAGTTGTCTATCTTTCACTTGAACATCCGTAGTCTTAGAAATAAATTAATAGCAGTATTGCAGATATAATAGAGGACTTTGATGTCGTGTGCTTCACGGAAACAAAACTTGATGACTCGTGCGACAATGACTACTTACTGTTAAACAACTTTTATCCTCCAATACGCAGAGACAGGGATTCTGACGGGGGCGGAGTTGCAATTTACGTCTCAAAGCGGCTTAATTATAAAAGAAGATTTGAGCTAGAACATGATAGATGCGAGCTTATATGGCTGTACATTAGAATTAAAATACAAAAATTCCTTTTATGTGTTTTCTATAGACCACCGAGATCATACGTCTCAACATGGGATGATTTTACAGATTCTATTGATATGGCCACGGACACGGGTGTACCATTAATTATAGTAGGTGATTTGAACGAAGACCCCTTAGATCATTCACTACACCATCCAACTGATATAATGGTGATATATAATCTAGAAAACGTAATTAAATCCCCAACCAGAATTACGAATACAACTAAAAAACTGTTAGACCCCATAATAATCACTGACTTAGTGGAACCAATTGATTCTGGCATCATCCCGATATTAGCATCCGTCTCAGACCATATAGCAACATATATCACAATAGAATGTGAAGATTATTTACAATCGACATATACCCGTAAGGTATGGATCTACCACAAAGCGAATATTGGTAAATTAAAGACGGAATTGGTCGAAACAAATTGGAACAACATACTAGATGGCATTGACGAGGCTTGTGAGGCATTTCACGAAAATATTATGGCTATTGCATATTCCTTGCTTTCCAGTACGCAATGTAAGAATACGAGATAATGATAAACCGTGGTACAACAACGTGATTAGAAGTGAAAGTAGAAAGCGTGACCGGTTGCGCAAGGTAGCTAGACGTACGGGATAATTATAGAAAACATAGAAACCGGGTCTCCTACATGAAAGCTTACGCGAGGCAGAAATATATTAATAGCTTGGACGAGGAATTAAGCGACCTTTCTGTGCGAAACTGTAAGAAATATTGAAAAATCGTCCGGTCATTAGTTACTGGAAAGAGCAACCGTAGTAAAATTCCACCTCTTGTGTACAAAACGTGCAAGGAGACGTGGAGGATATCGCCTTCTCGGATCAAGAACAAGCAGATTTGTTGAATTCATATTTTGTAAATATTGCCAAATTAGATGATAGTAATGTTGTTCTTCCAACTTTTAGATTTAAAATGCGACGGCCGAATAAACTATATTTCGCTTTCTGCGTAAGAATTAGAAGAGGCAATTTTATTACTACCAACAAACAAGGCATCGGGTCTAGACAAAATTCGCCATAAACTGCTCAAGATGTGTCCCAAAGAAATCTCCATACCTCTCGGCATTCTTTTTAATAAATCGCTAACTGACTGCCGTTTCCCACCACAATGGAAAACTGTGCATGTAGTGACATTATTCAAGAAGGGTGTTGAGAGTGATCTAGCTAACTATAGACCTGTGTCATTACTAAATTGTGTTGGTAAATTAATGGAACGTCTGGTATTTAAAAAGTTTTATAATCACATGAATCAATACAATTTGCTTTATAAATATCAAGCCGGATTTCGTCCTGCATGCTCGACTGTGTATAAACTAATAGACATATATAATCAAATTGCCAAGGGTCTCAATGAGCGTTAACAAACATGTACAATATTCTGTGATGTCTCAAAAGCATTTGATAGAGTATGGCACAAAGGCCTTTTGTTTAAATTAAATCAATACGGGATTTGTGGTAGCCTTTTACTAATGCTATAAAACTACCTTCATAAATGAAATCAATATGTATCAGTAAATCAAACTATATCAGAATTAGGCGACATTCAAGCAGGCGTGCCTCAAGGGTCGGTTTTAGGGCCACTTTTATTTTCTATATATGTAAATGACATTGCCGATAATTTGGAGAATCTAGCATGCCTCTTTGCGGATGAGACCACTTTATGCTGCTCTTCAAACAGTAGTAATTTTATGGAGGTGTCCTTAAATCGTGATCTAACCAAACTAGCTGACTGGGCAGATGTCTGGCTTATTAAATTTAATCCAGAAAAGACTGTATGTGTGTTATTTAGTGGTCGAGCAAATAATGATAATGACACACCTGCTCTCGTAACATGGCAATAAGAATCTTGAATATTCAGGGACTCACAAGCACAAGCAACGGGGGGTCACCCTATCCCAGAACCTTAGCTGGAAACGTCATATTGATTCTATATTTTAAAAATCTACTAAAGTACTTTTGACTATGAGAAAACTCAACGACGACGATAGGAGAGGGGGTGATGAGGATGCAATAAAGGCTCGCTAAACCGTTAATCTCCTCAAACTCCTCGTTCCACGTTATGAGGAGGTTAAAAGTTCAGATTTACCCAAAAACACAGGAGTGGAGCCATTTTGAATGTGCGGGGTGGGCGTGGTTGGAGGTGACTGGGTCTCATTTCTCGTTTCTCTTTCGTTTTGTTTTGAAAACCTGGTGAAAGCATGTGGGAGTTGAGAGGAAGGGTTGGGGTGGATAAATTGGGCCAAATGACGACGGTATGGAATAACCATGAATATGGTCTGTTAATTCAATTATTCGTATTGTTTAATCTATTATATTAATGGCTAACTGCTATCCGACAATGAAAGTGTTTGAAGGAGCTGTTCTTTTCTTTCCTATTCTTTTCCAATCTGTTTACATCATTTTTCTCCCCCACATATATCTCTCTCTCTCACACACACACACACACACACACACACACACACGCGCGCGCGCGCGCACGCACGCACGCACGCACGCACGCACGCACGTACACACGCACGCACGTACGCACGCCCACACGCACGCACACACACACACCTCTCACCTCCTTTAGTGTTCTCAATCATTGGCTGCTTATAATAATGCTGTAGGGAGAGGGCAAATCTAAGTTGTAAGAACTTGTGCCCGATCCCATTGTGCAATTGTTACAATAAAATATGTTTAAATCAAAAAAAAATTCAAAACATATTTAGCGTGTTCTAGAAATTTTCCTGGCTTATAGCATTGATATTTTCCCGGGGGTGCGGGGAGGGAAATAAATAATGTGGTTATCAGAAACTTAATGGAAGTTAATATGCTTGAGATTTGGTGACGATCTATATGGAACTCTTTGTGACGTAATGATTGTGACGTCATCATAGCCGCGCTGAGTTGATTATGACGTCATACGAGGTCAGATAATGGATGGATACTCTGGAAAGGTGAATTGGCTAAGATGGCCGAGGATATGAGAAGACATATAAGAGGCATACAATTCGTACACGTCGTGACGGATTTTTTTAAATACGCAACAGAATGTTTATTAAATTACAACTTCATCAAAGACATACAATTCCTACACCCTCGTGACGAACTTTTCGATTTTCGTAAATGAGTCTGTGTCATTATGATTGTTACGTATTCTAGCATTTGTCGGAATTGCTTATGACGTCAGATGGTGGATAAACAAATCGATATCTCTATTAGGCAAATGGTCTAGCATTCCCATGTGCTGGAATTCTGCAATCAAAATACAGCCACCCTATGGAGGATTCAAGTTTCTCAGTCAATCATATGGCGTCATAATCAACTATGTGACATGTAGGATGACGTCATAATCAATTAGGTCATGAATGACCTAGCGAAGTTCGTCACAAGTATGTAATTGATGACGGACTAACCGTTGTTGTACGAATTGTTTGGCTTAATTAGCTAATAAACATGCTGTTAAAGCAATTCTAAATGGAGCTAGGAATTTCGTACTAAAATAATAGAATGTGACGTAAGTAAGCAAGAGACGCAATTTTCATATCTATACTTAGTCATCCAAGAAAGATATTTGATGTTGAATGTGAAATTTCAATGTATTCCCCAAGTATACCGAAGCGGCCATTGCATGCCATTTCACCCAGTTTCCAAGACGTTATTCTGGCTCATGTGTAAATGCAGTCTAGTAAATTATATTCTCGTCGTAGCTGTAATGCCATCTAGGCGAATATGCTTTACGGCCGTAATATGATTGCGCGTCAATTTCACTTATGCCCTACATTGAAATCCCAAGTAAACTCAGAACATGAAGAAACTATGTGAGCCTGTTTGAAGATTGTTGAATATTTTGAGACTAAGCTTGATGAAAAGTGCTGCTGTCCTGAGCAGCAACAACGTTATGAACATTTAATTTCAAAATATTTAACAGATTAGTTTTTATATCGCAGCGAATATGGGTTAACAATTGGCTATGAACTCTAGTCAACCCAGTCTATAACGGACAGCGTGAGTGCAATTAGCACGTTGTCGTTAAAGAGCCGCAGTCGTTACTAAATTCAACTGATTTGAGCGTGAATGACGTCAGATACCATTGCGTTAGGAGACAAGATGGGCGCGCCCTCATTGACAAAATAATGCTATGTTCAAAGGGTAACTGAAGGGTGTCAATAAACGAATGTGTCTGGAAGTCAGTTATATCGGATGGTCATGTTACACTCTATTGCTTCAATACAGAAATCTGGCTTCTGTTAGAATCGCGTTAGATGTTTTGAAACCAATTTGACAGGGCGATGTTGCTGTCATGTGAACTCCCCTGCGACATTGCTGGATACCAGAGCATATATTTAATTTTATCAAGATACTCTACCATGAATTAATGCATAAGGTCATCCACTTTACTGAGACCCGCAACGGGGCGTGAAACAAGGATACATCCTGTCTCCCTTTCTTTTTATATTGGCCATGCACAGACTCGTGAAACAGTCAGAAAGCGAAACAAATGTGTCACCCAATAAACATTTTATCAATGCCTGATGACACTGACTATATCTTTCACGCTGTGAGCTTGGTGCCGAAGAGAAAAGAAAATCAACAAGAAAAACCCCACGTTCGTGAAGAAAAACACAACAACCCTCATTCAATCCATACTGACAGCCAGAATATGATGGTAGATGGGGAATTCACATATCTTGCCATTAAAATAACAGAGGTTGAGGATGTTGACACCAAAATCATCAAACGCACGCCAACCGGTTGCCATGCTATCAATCTATGCACGGTCAAGACTATTTCCCGGGAGACGAAACTCGGCATATGCTGGGGCAATGTACTTAAAGTCCCATTATACGTTCAGAATGCTGGAAATTGACATCAGCCATCATAAAGCAAAGCAAAGTCTTCCAGACAAAATTCATCCCGTGCGTCCAGATAATTCTATGACCCAATAGATTAGAACCGATGATAATAATAATAATAATAATAATAATAATAATAATAATCGTTATTTATTGAGGGTAGCACTTCAAGTACACGGCCTGATCTAGCAGAGGCCGTCATTAACATATATACAAATTTTTAAATATATAATATGTACAAATTTATACATCTATGTACAGACAAGGAACTTAGGGAATCTATTTATTATAATCATATAATATTCTGAATGTATTAAGAGTAATTTGAACAAAAGCTACTGATGCTTTCAACAGCAGCAAACTTTCAATCAAATTAGCATTGATATATTCAGCATTGTAAAGTAAATTCCTTTCTTTCCTGCTGAAATGCTTTGGAAACAATGCAAGAAATAGAAATAACGATATTTTTATGTGCTAAAATATAAAAACTAATTCTCAATTTCGTAGACAAATACAGCTAAGCACATTATAACATACGATTATACATACATACAGAAACAATAGATTTAGTAAAATTATTATCATTACCCACGCCGTCGAATGTCTTAACCCTTTAGTGACTAAATTTGTCAGGAAAACCTCGATTAGGTCTATCTATTGTGAAATGTCCGTTTCCAGAACAAGACAATGCCATTCTAGGAAATTTACGACCGGAAAGACTGGCTCGATTATCACGCCTGTCATTCCTGTCATAAATTTTCAAAAATAGTCGTCTGGACTGCAAATGGTCATTTCCCTAGCCGATTTTATGGACTTGTTTCTAGGCTTGTGCATTTATGGGTCAAAGACCGGAGGAATCACCAAATTTGACATAGCACTTCATAATGTAGGATAAAATCAGAAGGTTCAATCGAAGGTTTGTATCTTAAAGGTTAATTAGGCATATATAGTTTACTGAAATTAAGAACTCACCAAAGCACATGCACTCCCAATCACACACACTCACTTCCACACGCACATGAACTCATGTACATACACTCCCGTGGGTTTACATCCAATATAGTAGGTCTACGCCAACATCTAACCATTTCAACACTAGTATTAGAACTCAAGGCATGCTAGTAAGCTGTCGCATATCTTAAGCATAATTTGAATGAAAGGTCTTGATACCTTCGGCAGCAACACTATCCAGTCAAATTAGTATCAAAATTTTACAGCAAGGGAACCTATTTTGTATCTACATTTCGTGCTCTAATGATAAAGGATCGGGAAAGTTGAAAAATATACGATAGATATATTCATCACAAAGTAAGCATGTAAGTGTGCACAATCACATAATAATGTGACGGACAATAGTATAATACAATTTCATAATGCATACACAAAACTATTTGCATTAGGAGAAGTATTTTCCATGCATGGACTATATGACTATCTTGAAACTCTAACCTTTGGATTGGTGATATGTGAAATGGTCATTTGCTGGTCCGGAGGAGTGTTTACGACAATTGGACACAGGAATGATTGACTCGGTTACCGAGCCAGTCCTTCCAGTGCTCCATTGTCGGAAACACTCCTCTCCTAGGCCGCCAATGTCCTTTCATTGTATGTTTACGGTTGTCTTTTTGTATGTATCATACAAAAAGAGAACCGTATACATACAATGAAAGGGCATTGCGCCCACAAGGCCTACAAGACTGACTTATCAGCCCCACCTCAAGAGACTGCAAGGGAAATGACAGAAGCATTTATGAACAGTTTTTACTAAAGGATATCTTAGAATGATTTCTTTACAGGAAATCACTATGAAAATTATTTGAATCAGTCCTGTTTTAAATGTTCTTGTGTCAACAGCGCCTCAAAAGGCTAAACATACTACCTATATAGGCCTATTAATTACCAATTTAACGGTCAAGATTTGTAAATAAGAAGAAAGCGTTGCTCATTGAATGCAATCCATTTGCAGGCCAAAAGAAGACAATTTTTTTTCCAATGAAATTTACAAAAGAGGCTTTCAATTGTCCGGTAAATGAAGGCTGTTTCAACATTATATGGTCAAGAAAATTCAAATTTGTGCATAATCAGTATCCATTTGTAGGCCAAGAGACTATTTTGAAAATTTATCACTGGAATGACTGGCTTGGTGATCGAGACAGTCATTCCGGTGGTAAGTTTTCATAAACTGGTCTTCTCTTGGCCTGCAAATGGGCATTCCTCAACACCACTGTAGAGCCTGCTTTGGCTAGATTTACCATTAAATGGTTAAGTTGACACAAGATGGGTTAAATTCCCGATTTATGCGGTATGAAAGCAAAACAAATTTATGCTATGCTGTGGTTAATAAAAGCAAAATTTTAATATCCTCAAATCGCTCTTCTCACAATTTTCGAATTGTTATTGTTAGCTGTGAATCCGCTTTGTGGTTTATTTAATGTATTTGCCTGAAAACGCCTTACGTTTAAATATTCCAGTGAATTGATGTTTTAATAGCTTTAGTAATAAATACGGCGATGGAATGTGTTTCAATTATCGGATCAACACCACACGCACACGGAACTTAAAAGCATGATGATTTTCATATATGGTACTGCGTTAAGGAAGTACAGACAATTCGAAATGCGTGTCAAATTTTGAATCTGAGTCGTAAAGTGTCATGACGCCCGTAACTTCGCACAAAATGATCTCATATACGTCATTGATTTAAAACTACCTTTTCATAGAACACAATTAATGATCACCCAGTGGTTGATCACTGCTATTTTGGGCCCTATGCTAAACAGATGGACGAGCCACTAAGCGGAGCGGAAGGGGTCCTCCCATGAAAGATTCAGAAATCTAGATTCTCTCAAAGGGCAGCTGGCCTGTTTCTGTATGTATATTTGAACTTTCGGATAACTGCCAAAGTTGCTCATTTAACTCTCGAAGATACCAATGATTCTGTCAACTTATGATGCCAAGATATGATCCCCAGGTTTCTCTCTTAGTTTCTCGGACGGTGAGGCTGAGGCATACCCGGATAGAGGCTTATACTGACTTAACCCACGGATCTAGCAACATATCCATGTTGAATGTATGAGTGTACCTGTGTAAATGAAGGGGTGGAGCTATCGCTCTGAAATTCAAGATTTCCTTTCAAAATTATTTTTATAAATGAATCATCAAATCTGTGATTCCAACATTAGTTCGGTCTCTAAGCCAGATCTACATACCTAAAGGGGTTATCCCCAGCTTGGCGCCATCCCCTTCTCGTGTATTTACGCTAGATACCGTGGTAACATTTCTCAACCTGCACCCACCCTCTCACAAAACCACCATCCCACATGCACCCGTGACCATTATCCCATTCATAGACACACAGTTGGCACTCATTCCATGTGTACTGTTTGAACTTATTACTAATTAAACATATTTAAATGTGATTAGGTGAAGTGTTTTTCTCGTAAAAGAACGCCATAGCTTGATAGCAAATTCAGTCTTCTTGGAGATGTCCCAGATGAATGTGGGCCATGTCCTGTTGAAGGGCAAAATGTTAGGACACATTTTTCACACACCGAAATTAAAGACAAACGACTCAACTATTTGTTTCTGTATCGTTTATTATTTTAGGTATTAGTAGGTAATGCCTATGTAGTTTTACAACCGTCAGATGACAGCAGTACATTGTAGTGATAGTACCTGTATATTTGCCAAATGAGATATCCAGGGTCTTTGAACGAAATTCCATGCAATGGTGCCATCCCAAATCTAAACATGAGTCACCGGGAAAAGGAGTTTTACCACCCCATCTTCCAAAATAGATTTGGTAGCCCAACTCCACCGGAGCCGCAGATACACGCACGCCTATGCTACTTCCCAGTAGTTCTAATGAGTGACCGGGCCCTGTCATCACAATAGAGTTAACCACTGGTAATGCGAATGACTAAATACAAATAATCATCGATATTATTGTTAATTAATAGTATTACTGATATGACTTGGGGTGTTTCTCATTGAGGCAAATGATCGGCCACGCAATTATGATGCAATGGAGCAAAATGTGTATCGATGAATTTGATGAATTTGAGCTGCGGTACCAAGTTCCAAAATCTTCACTACGAGAGATCTGCTGGAACCAGAATCAAAGCTTTGTTGTAATTGCATCAGCACTTAGCTTGAACCACGTGTCTCTCTCTCTCTCTCTCTCTCCCTCTCTCTCTCTCTCTCTCTCTCTCTCTCTCTCTCTCTCTCTCTCTCTCTCTCTGCCTATATCACTCCCCTACCCCTCTCTCTCCATCCCTCTCACCATCTCTCCCTCGCTCCCTCTCTCGCTCTCTCTCTCTACCTTTCCCACCCGTATCGCTCTCTCTCTCCCTCCCCCCTCTCTCTCTCTCTCTCCTTCGCTCTCTCTCTCTCTCTCTCTCTCTCTCTTTCTCTCACAACTATTTGTATAAAAAAGATCCGAACCTGTTGGGAAATATTCACGGTTGTGAAGAATACATTTATCTCAGTTCAAGCCGAGCCAAAAGAAATAGTATAATCATCGAATGTATTTCACAAGATATACCAGCTACTGTAACAGTTGAAGTAATCTAGACCATGTGTAAATTCATGAATATATTTCCTCAGTCAATGATATAACGTCATAATCAACTAACTGACGTGTTGGATGACGTTATAATCATTGCGTCATGAATGACTCGATTTAGTCGACCGTATACGCATAATAGTCCATCAGGTTGTATGAATTGTATGGCTTTACTATTTAATAAATATGCTGCTGAATATTTTGAAAGTAATTTGACCTGGTGCTGTTGCTGCCATTGGCAGCAACAGCACCCGGGCAAATTAGTTTCAACATATTCAACAGCTTACCCGTATAGTTTTCTGAAAATTGATAGTCAGGGAGTTCAGGGATCGATCGGTCCCATCACGGGGGGGGGGCGCATGGGTAGGACTTAACCACGGATGGGCGGGGCATAGCTAAAACTGGAAAGGTCAATTGATTACAGATGGCACTGAAGAAGTAAATGTCGTAAATTAGGTTGGTTGTAAATATTCGGAGAAAGTTCTCTGGCACCGAACAATATCGCCGTAACCGACAAAGGAGCTTGGCAGATTTCGACCCACTGCTCAGTTGGCGTCTCAAACTCTCTATCCGATTTGCCTGATTCCACATGAACGGGACAAAAAATGTCTTCAAAAATGGTTCCTAAATATCTTCCCAGAAGTGTATTTAACAAGTTCAATTTGCAAATTAATTGAGATAATCTATTTCGTTACTTCATTTTAAATTTTAATACGTTCATTGCTATAAATCTGTCTTTATGGATATTGTAGATGTAATACATTAACATGCTTCGGTATATTTTGTGTATGTTGTCCGTCCAGGGATAGACCATACCTTCGACGGACATGTCCGGACAATTATGTAACATAAAGAATAAACTGATCTTTAATGGTCAAAATTAATAACAAATGCTGAGGCACACAATTTAGTAACCTCCCATAGACATTCTTGAAGGAGCGCTCTAACGAATTGTAGAAAAATGTCATATCCCATTCGGTAGATGGTTCTGTGATGACCCGGTAAAGTAATTAAGGTGAATTACTGTGGCCCCGTAGTAAGAGGGTCATAGTGTGGCCTGGTAGCAAGGAGATCCTATGGTGGCCCAGCAATAAGAGTGTCCGGCCTGTATTTCGTCGTGCCAACCACATTATGTTAACGAGTGACCGGAGTGTTCCCGTCGGTGAGGTCGTTCTATTAACATTTTATTAAGCGCAACAACGACTCCCTGTGGAATTAGATTTAATGAGTTGAAAAACTGTTCTCCAATACCATTCCAAGGAAACGTGGGCTGTACGTTCGCAGCCCACGGTTGCTAGCGCGCAGGCACATGCGGATGATTTTAATACGCAATAGTCATGAGCCCCCAAGAAAAGCACGAGTTTAACTTAGTCAATGTCCATTCACAGGGCAAGAAAAGACTATTACCGAGCCAGTCATTCCAGTGGTAAATTTTCAAAAGTACTCTTCTCCCGGGCCGCAGAGATACATAGGCCAAGACCACTACAGATGCCTGTTTTTGCCGTCTTGCCTTTCAAATAGTTAAACTTGACTCATTTCCGTAATTTACCTAAATGCCACACTAAATGGAGATCAGTCCCAGGATTCCATAATGTGTCATTAGTGGCAAATAAGGTGCGCATATTTAAACACCTTTTAATATTTGTCGAGAACCGCCTTCAAAACTCAACATAATAATAAAATCATTAATTAATAAAGGAAAATAACGTAGGCCTATATGCAGTAAAGGATCGGTTTCCAATACTAAATACGTAAACCGACTGACCCAGACGGTTCTGTGGCTCTTAATGCGCCCACTATACACACGATTATTTCACATCAAATGCTGTAACAATTAAACACCTACAACCCTATCATTTCAAATAATACATTTAAATGCGTTACCATTTCACATTCCCTACATCGTACTTCCGGAAGCTGGGTTCAAGAGGGTAAAATTTGAAACCTGGTAAGTATTTTGAAAACAAATTGACTGAAAGTTGTTGCTATCGGTAATAGTAACAACTTTAAGTCAAATTATTTTTTCAAGAGATTCAAGTAACCAGCAGGGCATAGTAACACCACGCGTAAATGCATTCACAGACGCGCGGACACGTGCAGCTGACCAGTTTGTATAAATCGACGAGGCGAATACTACACCCAGTCACGAAATCTTTACTGAAGTTTTATTATTCTCTCTTCTGTACTAAATATTTTTGCCCTGAGGTATAGAACGGTGATTAAGGCACTAGCCTACTCAAAACGCGCGTGGAAAAGAAATAACTCAAATGTGTTTCGGTGTAAATACACGAGATTTACATGTGATTCAATATTTTTAATATTATTACTAAAAATAGGCATACACCGTAGTGCACTGTTTATTTCTATAGCGTGCTGCGTACAAAATATATCCCGCAAGCGCAGATTATTAACCATAGCCTTCAGCTAACTCTTATTGATTAGTTTGAAAACAAGCTAACTTAAAGTTGTTGCTAGATATCATGGCAATATACTTCTAAGCAAGAAAATACATAAATACATACATTTTTCTCAGATACAACGTAGAAAGAAATGTGTTAGTTAGGGTTCACTACACGCCCCCTCCTGCACCCCGACCCGCATCGTTAAACTTCATAATAGCAACGATATGTTTGTAAAGCGCACAGATAGTCTTAGTTGACAGGTCTCCATCATGCATAAGCCTCTCAAATATGATAAAGGCATTATGATTGGTTGAAAGGATGTATCCCCTTCTCATCGCCTATGCACATGAGGCATACAAAAAGGAGCTTTCTCAAAATTGTATAGATTATCATTTACGGATCTCAATATCGGGATTACCGACCATATTTTTACTAGACCACATACTCAGAATGTACCGATTAGTACCCACCCCCGCTTTCCGTTTGCATTCCATTTATTACTGAAGGGTGCTTAGAGCGGTGTATATAAGCAGGATGGACAGCTGAGCTTCTTTAACAGTTTCAGACGAGACACACTTTCACATCCGACGAACCTGATTTTAAAATAATATTATTTCAACGATAAAATAGCAAAAACCTCTTGTGAAATAACGTGGATCGACAGTTTATAGGGATTTGATTTCTTCAACGAAAAACAGGTAAGTTGAATTAAATTAAGTTGTTATATTTGTAATAATTATTTTACGAAATAATTCTTCGCACTTAATATGACAATAAATAGTTTAATTCGCGAATTATATAATAATAATGATAATAATAATTGCTTTGCTATTATAACAGCGAAATTATAATGTTAGCTATATATCAATGCGCGTGTGAGCGTTGGCATGCTCAAATGTTTATTTTACCAATAAAGTCAAAAGATATTTAGGCCTTTACGTAGTATATTCCCATGATCAAATACGTCATGTGTTTGATAACGTCGCAATAAATATTGACGCATCGCTCTGTTTGACTTGCGCGATTGGGTGATTAAATCGAAAATCGAGATTATTTTTCAAATCGTGAATATATATGATTAAAAATTAAATAATCGAATAATCGTGAATAATTCTACTGTATAAAACATTTCAAAACCTAGATTTTAATTAGTCTTTAGTGCGATGGTTTACGAAAATGTACATTTGCTCACTGGAATGCATGCCCATTTGAAGGCCAAGAGAAAACTATTTTTGAAAATGTATCAGTGGAATGCCTGGCTCGATGCTCGAGCCAGGCATTCCAGTGATAGATTTCCAAAAATAGTCTTCTCTTTGTCTGCAAATCGACATTTCTAAACACCATTGCTGCTTTTGTTATTGATATACTTTTGTTGTTATTTGTACACAAGCTGATTAATCGAATAATCACGATCATTCTTAAATAATCTATCGTGATCTCTCAAAGTAATAATCGCACCCGTTTAAGCGCTCTCCTGATAATCGAAAAGTCGATCACAAGTCGATCTTAATAAACATTCTGTTGAAATTTTAAAATCTAATTTCACTGGGAGCTATGTCTGCCGTTATGTACAGCGTCTTCTTCTGCATAGCATAGTCTCACTTACTAGAATATCTTCTTCAACACTTAAACGTGCACTACCTTGCTTGATGCAAACTGCAGTGTCGTCTGCTAAGTGACCTACAATGTCGTCTGCGTCATAGCAGTTATCTTCTGTTGCACAGAGAGTCGTCTGATACGTGCATTATCTTCTGCTACCTACAATACTTTCTACTAGTTCAGTGTCTTCTGCTACGTGAAATGTCGTCTGCTACGCACTATGTTATCTATTGCAGGGTACATTGTTTGAAGCTACACGCATTGCCGTCTGTTTCGTGGTACACGTTTTTTCAGCTATAAATGCTGCAACAACGGTATCCGCTTCATGATACAATTCATGAATCCATTTCCTCAGTCAATCATATGACGTCATGACGTGTGGACTGGCGTCATAATCATTGCGTCGTGAACGACACGATTTAGTCCGTCTTAAACGCTTAATAACTGTGCGCGTTGTATGTCTTTACTATTGGATAAACATGCGGGTGAATGTTTTCGTTTTGAAACCAATTTGACTGGACGCTGTTGCTACTATAGGGCCATAGGCAGCAACAGCACCCAGTCAAATTAGTTTCAAAATATACAACAGCTTACCTGTATAGTCTTCTGAAAATCGATAGTCAAGGAGTTCAGAGATTGATCGATCCCAACGCGAGCGATGTGTGGTGGAGCATAGCTAGAGATGGGTGAGGTAGATCTAAATGTGGAAAGGTCCACTTCTTTGGCTATCTACAATACCGTCGACTAGATTCGCAAATTTGTCTACGCAGTATCGTCTACTGTTTCCAGTCTTCTCTTAGCGTAATAACATTGTCCTCGAAGTGCAAGGTCGTCTTCTACGCGTCTGATATTCGCTAGTATTCGGTATTTGTATAAAATCTGTATTCGAATATTAGGCCGTGTTCTCACTGGAGAGTTAATCGGGAATAACGCCATGCATCACTATGGCAGTACGCCTGTTAGGTCTCTAGTGAGAACACGGCCTTAGTATAATTAGATGAAGGAATATTCGAATTACTCAAATATTTCAGATGAGAGTTGAAAGGAAACGAAATGTCGGCAATCGAGTAAAACACGGATTGGGCAAAACAAGGATTGACAGTTTCAGTTTTAGGTTATTTACACCCAGATCACTAAGTGGCATTATGGCGGCTGGACATTGTGATAATTAACATCATCTTGGTCATAATTCATCAATTGCATTATTGTCATTTATATTATCAGTATCAGCACATTCATTCGCATTGACATTGGCACTAATTAACCCTTTTAAGACGAGGCCGGTCGTAACCGACCTTTTCAGTGGTATCGAGGAGCCCCCCCCCCCACCCCACCCCAACCACCCCACCCCCACCCCCCATTTGTTGGCCAGGAGAAGACGATCGCCAAACGTCCATCACCTAAATGACTGGATCCATGTCTGAGCCAGACATTCCAGTGGTAGATTTCTCAACAATAGTCCCCGCCGGTCCGTAAACGGACACTCGATGTGGACAGATTGTGCTTCTTAACCACACATTTATACATTTAAAAAGGCTAATGATTATATTTAACAGGCCTCGTCGTCGTCGTCGTCGTCGTCGTCTTGATTTGTAGTCTCTTGCATTTGGGTACTTATTTGTATGCGTGATATGGTGTCGGTACTATGTATAGGGTTCGTCAACGTTAGAACTGTTTATTAATTATGCCAATCATGTGGCATAGTTTTATTAACAGATTTTTGTTCTTGGTTGAGAATAGTTTTAAAAATTTAAAGAAGTTTGGTCTATTACAATAATATTTAGGTAGGATTTCTAATCGTTTATATTTTAAAAAATTCGCACATCGACACCATAGGGCCAAACATGTGCTAAATATATGCCAAGATTCCTGGCATTCGGTTTAAAACACAATGAGAAAATAGAGTTTATATATTGCTATCATGCATTTCCTGCATTTCCTATGGATAAAGAAATCCAGGTTCTTGAAAACTATTGGAGGGGTGCAATATAAAATGTATCCCTAGTCAATTAGGAGTTTATCACGTTTCTAGTCGATCGGGAAAAAAATAATTCTAACGGACATTTTGAAAAAACGACATTTTTGTTTTCAACTTCTGCCTGGCCTATGCTTCTTTTTCGGCACCGATAGGTGTTACACGGCATCTTCTGACATGATCAGTGAACGTGTGTGATTAACACTTTAAACCTTGAATTTGGTCGAGAAAATGTAAATTTTGTCAAAGAAAAATAGTTCTGACATTGTAAAAAAAGATTGTGTTTGCTTTTTACAAATTGAGTCATTGCGGCAGACATATGGCACGATTTGCAGCTACTGAATGGACGAAAACTAAGTCCATGTTCACACTAAAGACTAAGGCCGAGTTCTCACTAGAGAGTTAACCAGGAATAACGCCATACTTCAGTATGGCGTTATTCCTGATTAAGTCTCTAGTGAGAACACGGCCTTAATCCATTCTCCAACCGGCAGAGGGTTAATCCTCCGTGACGTCATAACTCCAGACAGATGAATTGCGACGTAAGTAGTACGGTCCGATGGTGTTGCGAAAATGCCTTAATCGGGAATAACGCCATACCCTCAGTATGGCGTTACGCCGCACTAACTCTCTAGCGTGAATACTCGGTTACCGAGCCAGTTGTTCCAGTAGTAAATTTTTAAAAATACTCTTCGCATGGCTTGCAAATGGGCATTTCTCAGGACGCGGGTTCTGATCGGCTTCGTCATAAAAGGGTTACCGTGTTTTATTGCAAGTCTGGTAAAATAATTATATTCATGTATTGCGGTATAAAGGCAAGAAACCTGTTATGTTTGCTATAGATACAGGCCAGCAGATGGTCAAAGTACCGGCATCTGGTGTGATTGACAAAATAATAAAAATATAATAGTAGAGGCTGACTCACATCTTTGCACTTTGTTCTTGACGATGCACGTAGAGACTTAGTGACCCGGTAACCTAGATAGTTGGTCGGAGGATGCGCCTAGTGACTTAGTGACCCGGTAACCTAGATAATTGGTCCGTTAACCTCATACTCGGAGAAACCATAAACAGTCGTAATATGTGTCAAATTCGGTGATACAAAGTTATTTCTGACATCTACAGTGTGAGTAGATATAAAATCCGGTGATTCTACCTTATTTCATTACAGGGTTAAGGCCTGTGTGATCTGGTTTGTACTTCGTGGCTCAGTGACCTAGATATTTGATGCTTTGACATGTGTCTCATGGAACTTCTATCCATCTATAACATGAATGGGTATGCCGAATTTGGTGATTCTATATGCTTGCGTTCCAGATTTATGGCTAAAACGTGTATTACAGGATACGCTTAGTGATCCCGTGACCTAGCTGTTTGACACAGTTTGACTTCAACTTTATGGTTTGCCATGAGATCTACGATGAATAGATATTCCAAATTTGGTGATTCTACCTTCTTGGACGCCACAGATAAACACACAGACAAGCAGGCAAACAAACAGGCAGGCAGGCGGGCAGGCAGGCGGGCGGGCGGGCGGGCGGGCGGGCGGGCGGGCGGGCGGGCGGGCGGGCGGGCGGGCGGGCGGGCGGGCGGGCGGGCGGGCGGGCGGATGGACAGACAGAGAGGGAAACGACGCCAACCGCAATACACACACAGGTGTTTGACGGCGTAATAATAATAATAATAATAATAATAATAATAATAATAATAATAATAATAATAATAATAATAATAATAATAATAACTTTGGCGCTGATACTGATACTGATTTTCTGTTTATAAAAGCAAAGTTTGGAAAATCATAGATTAGTTGAGACTCCCTTTAATACCGGTTGTTAAAATTTAAAATTTGACACCAATCGGATGAGTGGTTTCCGACAGACAACCGCAGACAGAGCGAGAGAGAGATTAAACAAACAATTAATAATGCGAAATTTCAAAAATTCCCCCTAAATATGTAATAAAGTTTAATTACACAGGCAAAGAAAACAATTTACTCAAATCTTATAAACTTGTTTAACCAGCGCATAAATACAATTGTAGCCTATTCTTAATAACTGGTTTACTCCAATTCGTGATCTTGCTAATTTTAATCTCTCTTGGCAGAAATCTTGCCGATTTTATCACGTATTCTTCAGATAATAATTATAGTGACATGGGTATATTTCTGGAGGTTGTTTTGAAAACAATTTGAGTGAAAGTTGTTGGTGCCATAGGCACCAACAACTTTCAGTCAATTTGTTTTCGAAATAAGTATGAATTCATTTTTCACTTACTGGTTAGCGGGTTATTGAAAAATCAGCTGGTAAATGTTTAGGGATAACGCTTGTCATTGATGTTAAAATTATGACTTTCTCCGGGCTATTATTTTTAAACGATGAGCAGGCACATTTACATCCGTATGCGAACTTCACAATCTAAGGCCTTTTTTTTAAACCGTTCTGCTGAAAAGGGTTGATTTTTTTCTTGATGGTTATAACAACGCTGTTTTAACCTTGCCATGCCGAAGATGGCCAAAACTCCCTTCCGGGGTGGTTTTCGGAAATATCGATTTGCCGGCCAAGAGAAGAGATTTACCACTGGAATGACTGGCTCAATAACCGAGCCAGTCATTCCAATGGTAGATCTTCAAAAATATTCTTCTCTTGGCATGTAAATGGACATTTAAATATTTTTATTATCTTGACCAAGTTTAACCATTAAAGTATTTTTAATGTTTGACAAAATGAACTAATACGAAACGCCGACTTATCAGAATTAACGTCGTTAGAAAGGGACAGGATTCTTAATTTATCATTTTACAGGCAACCAAAAATGACAAGAAATAGATTTTAAGTACGAGGACGTATGAATACGGTTATATTAGACCTACCTGAAAATAGAGATACCGACTTGTGTACGAAGAATCAAGCGCGAGACTCTATAGGCTGGACGCTTTGCTGAAATTGTAAACAATTCAGGCAGATAATAAAAGAGGCCAACAGACAAACATATCACCCAGCGGAATGGCATGCTGATTGACTGACAGACTGATTGACTGATAGACCGACATGCTAACAAATCAACGGACAGAGAGACTGATTGAATAGCGGACCGATTGACTTATTGAACGATTGACTGACTATCCAGCCGACCAATTGAGCAACCGACCAACTGTCCAACAGACCAACTGACCGTCTGACCGACAAACTGACCGGACAGAGAGACTGATTGAATAACGGACCGATTGGCTGATTGAACGATTGACTGACTATCCAACCGACCAATTGAGCAATCGCCCAACTGTCCAACAGACCAACTGACGGTCTGACCGACAAACTGACCGTCTGACCAACTGACCGACTGAACAACTGACCGACCAACCAACTGACTGACCAACCAGTTGACCATACATCAGACCCACTGACCGACCAGATGACGTCATAATCAGATACCTCACATGTAGATTGACGTCATAATCAATTACGGCTTGAACATCTTCACTTCAACCATCAATTATATAACGTCAAAATCGACTACTATGTAGGATGGCATTGTAATCCATGACGCCATGAATGCCGTAGGTAAGTTCGTCACGAACGCTTAATTGATGACGAGATATGCGTCTTCGTTTTTTCCCCACTGTGTCTTGTCCTCAGCCGATACCCTTAGCTTCCTCAGGTCCATTCTTGAGTTGAGTGTACCGAGTCCTGCTTTCTTGAGGTCGCCTCGTATCACGCTTAGCAGATTTACGCAATTGGGACATCTCCTGGCTTTGTATTTACTGGCTCCAAGTTCCAAAGTTATTCCTGAATAAGTCTCTAGTGAGAACATGGCCTAATACATACAAAACTTCGTATTCGTTGCTATACGGGGAAGCTGTTGAATATGTTGAAACTAATTTGAATGGGTGTTGCTGCTGCCTATGGCAAATTAGTTTCAAAATATCCAACAGCATGTTTAGTAAATAGCAAGGACATACAATTCGTACAACCTATCCGACTATTAAATGTCTAAGACGGAATAAATCGAGTCATTCATGGCGTTATGATTATGACGTCATCGTATACGCCACATAGTTGACGTCATATGATGGATAGATAACCTGAAAAGGTCCATTTCACCATGATGAGTCGCATAAAACTAGCATGTGTGTCAGCGGTCGGGTATTTTGAAACTAATGTGCCAGAAGCATGTTGTTTCAATAGGCAGCCATAGCTTCTAGTCAAATTAGTTTCAAAATATTCAACATTATACGTATTATATTGTAAAGTGTTTGATGTTGTTTGTCCCTCGGCTTCAGAGGGTTAAACCGACTATCTATTGGTCTATGATACGTGATCCGTTGTCATCTTTCTCGACACAGTCTATCAAAATTATTATAAATTACATTGCCTCGGAGTCATTATTTTTAAGTGTTCGCCCGTTGTTTTCCCCAGCAACAGGTGGGTGGTCCTTATGGCTACGGCACGGGCCATGAGGAAAAACACAGTGACAAATTACAAATAAATTTACGCATTTCATCTTGTTTTCCATATATGATATTCATTTATATGAAGAGGAAGGCGAGGCCTGATTAACAAGTTTCAAAACAAATTGACCTTGAATCGTTGCCGCTTAGAAAGCAACGGATTTTACTGAATTTATTTTCAATATATTTAGTACTATCCATGTTTATACTATTTTATTACATTTTTGGATTTGGGGGTAATAAAATGTTTAATTGCGATTTTAAACAATCTGGGTTTGCTCTGTTTAACAAGAATTGCTATCTTAAATGTGTTGAAGACACACAAAAGCACTTGTGATAAAAAAAAATAAGACACTAGCTGAATTGAAGTACTTACTAGAGCAAAGCCGTGTTCTCACTAGAGACTTAAAGCGATACTAATCACATCTCAAATGCTGTATTGCACAGGTAGATTATGGTTGATAGATTCCATATCATTCATATCCCGTCACATTCCCTGATCTGTATAGCAATTATCTGTTTTGTAATATCGAGTAAATGTTGAACAGTGATCGACACCATTTTGTCTCCTCGAGCTATAGTGTGTGATGTCATGTAAGCGCCAACGCATTACATTCTTTATTATGTAATACTCATCCCGTTGAATATTTTGAAGCCAATTTGACTGGAATTTGTTGCTGCCTATGGCAGCAACAACGTCCACTCAAATTGGTTTCAAAATATGCAACAGCTTACATGTAGGATTGCTTTTATACCACATTGGCAAACTGTAGCTGGCACCGTGATGACTGAGCATATATACCGAGCCAGACACACTTTGTTTTTTCTGATTGGTTGAAAAGTAAATCATGACAGCCAACATAGGCTGTAGAAATGTACTAACATTTAACTACTAAAGCCTGAATATCTTTCCTTAGCGCCGTGATAAAAAACATAAATTTACCTGCATAGTTTATGAGCGGCGTGCTAGATCACCTGGATAGCTATCAAGAGATGGGATTAGTTATCCTTTAATCAGGAATAACGCCATACTTCAGTTTGGCGGTATTCCGGATTACGTCTCTAGTGACGGTCTAAGGCCATATTCACTCTAGAAAGTAATCCGGAGAAACGCCATGCTGAAGTATGGCGTTACTCAGGATTAGCTCTCTGGGACGGGGCATAAGTTAAGAACAATATACATTCTGTAGTCAGATTTAAAACAATGCAACTTAACAAAAAAACTTGTTCAGACCTTATGCGCGTGACTGAGTAAATTCTACAGTTTCTACACATCTGCAGAAATTATACTTTTTTATGGATAGCTGTCAATGTGTCACTTTCATGCTGCCAATTTTGTGTAATTGTAAATAATGATGTTAAAACTTCCACTCGAATTACGAAATACAAAAAGTAAAATATAACAACAATAAGGCCTCTTTCTCATTGCCTAATCCTGTTTAACTAGTTCGTGTACCATGTAGGTTAATAATTAGCCGATATATCGGTTTGCATTCACACTGCTGGGAGATGATAGTCACGGACTGGACGGTGGTGCTACCTGGTGGGCAGTGAGATAACGTGATGGCCGTAGCGCTACCTGGCAGACAGCGCGATACAATGCTGACGTTAACGCTACCTGGCAGATTTTGACGAAAAAGGTTGCGTTCACATAGGGAAGCATTCGCGATATATCGGAAGATAAACCGCCGATTTTGTGGGATTAAATTTCGAAATAAATGACGTATTTATTCCGGGACAAGAGCCAGTTTATTGAGACCGCTAGCCGATATGCCTGCTATTTACCGAAATAGTGGCTGTATCAGGACACGGCCTAAGATTGATTACAGGCGACTGTCCTTTCAAACTATGTCTTTTTTTAAATAGCAGTATTTGTAATTGCGGTGCCTTTAGGGACTACATATGCGTTACCCGCTAGGCGCGTGCATATAAAGAAGTCGTATATTGTAACGAATGCCTCTCAACCCCATTCCCCATTCACCGGATGGGTCTAATCTGTCAATCAATAACTATCTGACCGCATAATCCAGTATGTCAAATGTTAACTGACGTCATAATGGACATTTCCAGTTATCTGTCCATACATCATATGGCGTCATAATCAACTACGTGATGCGTGCCAATCAATTGCTAGAAAAACACAGTAGCGTGATTGCGAGCGCGAGGGCGATAGTTTACTGAATGGAGGCCCAGGAGTTGGCATGCAGTAAATATATGCATATGTTTGGAAATTATCTAATTTTGAGATTTATTTCTCTTGAACATCACATCGAGCCACACAAATTAAGGCTCTAAAAGTATACAATTTAAACAATTTTGTTTTCACGCATTCTGGTGTGATATGCACTTTTAGTGACGTTAATTAATGACGTAAACGTTTACATTTCGCCGATGGAAACGGTGTCTCAATTTAATGACAACTAACAACAGGACTGTTGTTACATATTTTGTAAATAATTCGATCGGAACTTGTTGCTGCTTTAAACAGCAATAGCTGTCAGTCAAATTAGTTTCAAAATATTTAACAGAATACTCCATTAGGGATAATCTCTCATCTTGGCCTGTACCTTTTAAAGTGTTAAGGAACAGTCGCGTGCATATGGGTGGGGCAGATTTCTTCAGCTGAGAAATTTTATGGGAAATATTCTGTGGAAAAACTTATTTTCACAGATTATTTCCTAAAAAGGAATTCTCATTCTGACTGCAAGAAATTGCCTCTCAGAACGTCTGATTTTCACATTTTTCCTAAAGATAGTTATTCCCCCAGAGTTGTACCCAAAATGGGGACAATATTCACCGTTTAATCCTCTGGAAAAAAACTTAGAATCGAAACTATGTCCCTTTAACCTCACCCCACCCAGTCCACCTTTGCGCCTCCACCCACCCAAACCCCTTGACAAATGTCGTGTACGTCCGTGTAGTGGTACAGAAAATGGCAAACGTTTTCTACAAGATTATTAATAGAAGCTCGTTCTATGCACCTTCCCTGTACGAATAATAAATTGAAAACGAATAAAGTGTGCTTGCTTGCTTGCTTGCTTGCTTGCTTGCGTGCGTGCGTGCGTGCGTGCGTGCGTGCGTGCGTGCGTGCGTGCGTGCGTGCGTGCGTGCGTGCGTGCGTGCGTGCGTGCGTGCGTGCGTGCGTGCGTGCGTGCGTGCGTGCGTGCGTGCGTGCGTGCGTGCGTGCGTGCGTGCGTGCGTGCGTGCGTGCGTGCGTGCGTGCGTGCGTGCGTGCGTGCGTGCGTGCGTGCGTGCGTGCGTGCGTGCGTGCGTGCGTGCGTGCGTGCGTGCGTGCGTGCGTGCGTGCGTGCGTGCGTGCGTGCGTGCGTGCGTGCGTGCGTGCGTGCGTGCGTGCGTGCGTGCGTGCGTGCGTGCGTGCGTGCGTGCGTGCGTGCGTGCGTGCGTGCGTGCGTGCGCAAGTACGTGCATAAATGAATGAATTAATGAAAGAAGGAATGAACGAACGAACAAACGAATTTTATTTTCGGACAATTGCCCAATCAGATGTCAAGACTTGACCACGGATATGCTGTTCTGTGCTGGTACGGCACATGAAAAGTGCGACGTATCAAAGTCGTGCTTCAGTCGCGTACCGCACTGGCTTGACTCGAGAGCTTAAAAGCACGACTGTGAGTCGCGCCGTGACAGAAAATTTGATTTATATGTCGAACTTTTGTCGCGCTAGTTAGGTCATTTTCAAGTAAATTTAGCCGGCACGGCACATGAGAAGTTCGACTTATAAACTAGCCCTTATTAAGCTACATAGTAGCCTACACAAAATAGTACACATGATTAGGCGATGAGAAAGAGGCATTAAATTATGTATCTCAATGTAACGAAACGAAATAAATCTTGACATATGATAATTTCATTCGATATAAATTATATAATGTTTTAGTTGTCAACATGAGTTAGGAACTCGTCTCTCTAATTCAATCTCACAACTTAAAATAAATTGTATTAATTCATATGGAATGAAACATCATATGTTAAGATTTATTTCAGTTCACTACATCTAGGCAAATAACATAAGTCTCTAAAAGTATACAATTTTAATCATTTTAGTGTGCGTGCGTGCGTGTGTATATGCAACTTTAATTTGACTGAAAAGAGAAGAATCCGCACATTAGATTGATGTAGACTTGATCTGCTAGTGTATGATGCGTTCTTACATCACATCGCCAAATTAAACTATGATGATGATGATATTGCAGAGAAATATACATATGCACACTGACGTAATGAGAAAATATACAATAAGGTTCTTCGGCGGCTGGGGACCACTCTGGCGCATCGTATCCCCCCAGTTGAACGTATTAGCTCAGCACTGCTGGCGTGTACGCTGTTGGGGGTGCGCAGAGTGAGTTTCCATGCGGCTGCAGCGCTGCGCGGTATGGGATACCCTTTAGGGCATTTTATGTCGGAGCCCTGGCATTGCCCTCTACTGGCAGTGGATCTCTCTGGTGCATTTCCAACTGTATATATGTACTTATGTTTCTGAACCAACACTACACTGCCACCATTATTACTGTATAATATCTATGCAGGGAGCGAGTCGTAACTAAGTTGTAAACAAAGTGTGACTCAATCCGAATTGTCTCTTAGAACAATAAAAATATGTTTAAATCAAATACAATAAGTAGGCCTATGCAATCATTATCTGTATTAGGTTATTAATGTAATATATAACTATTTAGCTCTTTGCCCGCTACATCCAGAGGTTACCATATTTACCCGTAATACTCATATCAGCCAAAAACGGCTTCTTCAGTCGTCTTAAGAAATGTTCATTTGCAGACCAAGAAAATACTATTTTTGAAAACTTAACACAGGAATGACTGGCTGGATAACCGAGCCAAGCATTTCAGTAGTTAATTTTCAAAAATGGTCTTCTCTTGGTCTGCAAATGGACATTTTCTATGAGACGACTGCTGATGTCCACTTGAAAAACTGTTGCTGGAAGATGTTGCTGTCCAATATATAGCAACAGCATAAATTAATATAGTTTTCCATAACATAGAGCGTAGAATCCTATGAACCCTTCAACCGTAATCTCAATTTTCCAGCATATAAAATGTTCATTTAACCATTTAACACTCATACCCAAGAGAAGAGTATTTTTGAAGATTTACCACTGAAATGACTGGCTCGATAACCGAGCCAGTCATTCCAGTGGTAAATTAAAAAAATACTCGTCTCTTGGTCTGCAAATGAACATTTCTCAAGACCATTGCACAAGCCGCTTTTTCGGCGGGTATGAGTGTTAAATGGTTAATTAACCCTTTCATGTCAAAGCCGGCCAAAACCGGCCTCTACAGTGGCCTTGAGGAATGTCCATTTGCAGGCTAAGAGATGATTATTTTTGAAAATTTACAACTGTAATGACTGGCTCGGTAACCGAGCCGGCCATTCCAGTGGTAAATTTTCAAAAATAGTCTTCTCTTGGCTGCAAATGGACATTCAATAAGGAAATGTTTGGATTTTCTTGAACAAATTTGGTTTTTAAAGTGTTAAAAATGGTAATTTACAGGCAAAATGGTTAACAAAAACATTTGTGTTTGTTTTGTAGCTTAATCCTGCTGCCGACTCAGTTGAAGACAGTGGAAATGGAACAAAGGGCTTTACGTAGAGACATTCTCTTAGTATTAGTGATCTCGGCATTCCTGGGTCACGCAAGCGGATTCAGTGCAGGAAGGGAAAGGCGTGATACAAAAAGCGGTGAGTGGATGCTGATAATGTTGAAAATAACGACTACCGCCGTGTTCACCTCACTAGATACTTAACCGGCTTAACCCAATACTGAGGTATGGCGTTATTCCAGATTAACTCTCCTGTGAGAACACGGCCTAACAATAGGACATTGGCGACTATAAAAACCCAATATGAAGAACTGCAGCAGCAGCAGCAGCAGCAGCAGCAGCAGCAGCAGCAGCAGCAGCAGCAGCAGCAGTTTCATTATATTCAACAGTTTCTTGGAAATTGGTACTCAGGGAGTTCAGAGATCGATCGATCGATCGATCCCAACACAAGTGAGGTGTGGTTGGAGCTTAGATAGAGTTGGGTTGGGCATAGCTAAAACTGGAAAGGTCCATTGACAGAGCGCAGCTCGGAAATAACTTAAAATGTTTGCAAAGCAAAATACAACGTAATGTTGACACTTTGAACATAATTGGATTTGAAGATAACGCCGTCTAAGGCAGCAATGTTTTCCAATACAATGGACCTTGCCAGTTTACCCATCCACCGTATGGCGTTATAATGAACTACATGACGTATATGGTGACGTCATAATGAATAACACCATGAATGACGTTGATAAGTTCGTTACAAACTCATAATTGATGACGGTCTAAGCGTTGTTGTACAAATTACATGTATTTACTACTTAATAAACATGTTGTTCAATATTTTGAAACTAATTTGACGGGCGCTGTTTCAGCCATAGGCAGCAACGGAAGCCAGCCAAATTAGTTTCAAATTATTCGACAGCTTACCTGTATAGTTGTCTGGAAAATGATAGTCAGGGATCGATCTATCCCAACACGGGCGAGGAGCTTAATTAGGTATGGGCGGGGCATACGTAAAATTGGAACGGTCCATTAACGTTAAATGTGCATATTCACACCAGAATGATTGAAAATAAAATTGTTAAAATTGCATACTTTTATAAGCTTAAATTATGTAGCGAAATTGAAATATAGGACTCTATTTCTCTTTGACTCCCTCTATTTCAATTTCGCAACTTAAAAAATTATATTAATTTTATATGGAATGGAATCATCATATGTTAAGATTTATTTTTTAAATTACATATAGGCTCGCAGTTGAAGCCTCTAAAAGTGTATAATTTGAACAATTTTATTTTCAGAAATTTTACTGTGAATATCTGCCCGTAACAATATTTAAAAAACGAGTTCATACTAACTAACATGTTTTGGGATTTTTTTCCTTCAACACATTTTACCTATTTATTATCTCTAATGTACCAAATCATTTGGAAAATAACAAATATATTGCTGATAAAGAACAACGGAGGTTTCCAGTTTTAGCTATGCCCCGCCCATCTCCAGCTAAGCTCCATCCACACCTCGCCCGTGCTTGAACCGATCGATCCATGAACTCCCTGACTATAAGTTTCCAGATAACTATACAGGTAAGCTGTTAAATATGTTGAGACTAATTTGACTGGGCAACAGCGTATCTAGTCAAATTAGTTTCAAAATATCCAACATAATGTTTATTAAGTATTAAAGACACAATTCGTACAACGCGTTGGATTATTAAGCGTTTAAACGCGCTAAATCGAGACATTCATGCTGTGTTTGATTATGACGTCATCCTACGCATCACGTAATTAGTTATGACGTCATATTGACGCCATGTGATGGATGGGCAAATGGGCATTATTTACCTCTCATGTATGTAGAAACTGTCTGTGTGTAACTTTGGTAGCTTTCTCGGTAACTCCTTCAGTACTAAATTTCTTTATTACGAATCATCCTGGTATCAGGACCAACATTTTTGGAAACAAATTTATTCTTTTATATTTTTTGTCATTCGTATAGGCTGTACCCATTTAGCCGATTTGATATTTTGCATCGATGGCTCTGATAGCATGACTGGCTCGGACTTCGCTACCCAGAAGCAGTTTGTGAAGAACGTCGTGGAGACGATTCCATTGGACAAAGATAGCGGTATTCTGGCTGGTGTGATCGCGTTTAGCAGTGGTTTACAAACCATCTCGTTCGGTCAGACCATAGACAAGGCGGAACTATTCGCAGCCATCGACGGTCTGAAACACGACCAAGACGGAACACACACGCATAAGTAAATACCTACACCCGCCCACCCACACCACAACCCCACCCCAAATACGCATCTACACCGGATGTGTGAAGGTCGGAAGAGCAGTTTAAACAATGCCCCACAACTTTTAATATAAATACTGCCACACGGCAACCCATTTTCCATGTCGAATCCGGCAAAACCGGCATCTGCAGTGGCCTTGAGAAATGTCAATTTTTAGACCAAGAGAAGGCGGATTTTTGAAGATTTGCCACTGGAATGACCGGCTCGATAATCGAGTCAGTAATTCCAGCGGTAAGTTTTCAAAGAATACTCGTCTCTTGACCTACAAATGGACATTCAATAAGGAAGTGTTTCAAATTTTTTAACCAAATTTAGTTAATGCAGCTTAAATTGCTTTGCCCACCTATACCGCATCCAGTGTACTAATTCTTGACTGACGGGGCCTGGTGTCATAAGCGTCGATAGGCCCATAATTAGGAGATGATCCCACGTGTTTGGCACACTGGTATAATTAGATAACCTTTCGCAAATCTATAAGATATGAGAAATTCAATGCACTGTTAGAAAGATTTTGTTGAATATTTCGAGAATAATTTATTTGACATAGAGAAGAATGGGATGGAGGGAGGGAGGGAGGGGGAGGGAGGGAGGGAGAGAGAGAGAGAGAGAGAGAGAGAGAGAGAGAGAGAGAGTGGGTTATACTGGTGGTAGGGGATGGTGGGGTGGGGTGGGATGTGGGTGGGATGACACAGATGGAATGACGATTCTCACAATTTCATTTTCACTAAAAATCGAAACATCTCTGAAATGAGAACACGAAATGAAATCAATGGATATATTCGATCTGCCACTCTAGTCTATGACGTCATGATCGAGTACGTCAAACGTAGGCTGGCGTCACAATCAAAATGCGTATTGAATAAAATATAGATCTAGAACTCCGTCAGGAACATTGAATAGTTGGCAAAGTGTGCAAATTGTATCTCTTTGCCATTTAAAACACAGTATATTGAATTTTTCGAAACTAATTTGACTGGGCGCTGTAGCTGCTATCAGCAACAACAGCACCAAATCAAATTATTTTTAAAATATTCAACAGCTTGCTTGTATAGTTACCTTGATATGTGATACTGGGAATTTTATAGATCCCAACACGGGCAGAGCTTGGGAAGAACTTAGCTGGAAGTGCGCGGTCATAACTAGAAATGAACACCCCAGGCCCCCACCACCACAGCCTAATAGCTATATATTACTGTTTTCTTTCTTGTAGATGCATAGCGAAAGCAAACGAACTCTTCCAAAGCGACGGACGTGCGAATATACCGAAAGTTCTAGTCGTCGTGACGGACGGATACTCAAAATATCAGTTCCAGACACAGCTGGAGGCGGACAAACTGAAGGCCAATCCGAACACGCTAATAATGGCGGTCGGTGTTGGTGTGGGTCTTAATATGCAAAATCAGGCCAGTGATGACGAATTGTTAAACATAGCTTCCAGACCAGATCTCGTGTTTCGTGTGGCAGCTTTTGATAAACTAGCAAATGTCGCATTGGTTATCGCTACGGAGGTTTGTCCTAGTAAGTATTCGCATTTACTCATCTCATTTCTCAATACGGGTGGACAGAGCCAAAAAAGTGTTCTAAACTTTGTTTTCTAAAACTTTCAACGGTGTTTATACGCACATCCGGTGTAAAGATTTTGAAAATCTGTTTTTGAAACTTTGTTTTTGGTACATTCTCAAAATTTATTTTAAACTTTGTTATAAACCGTTTCAGATACGCCTTTATTGTGATTCCATGACCAAAAAAATTACACTTTTTACGACGATAAACATAAAAGGCGAACAATTTACTGGGACATTATGCAAATTTGTAAATCGCTTTGACTGGCAGATATCGTTGCCTATGGTATTAACATCTGCCAGTCAAAGCGATTTCAAAATATGTAGCTGTTTGACGTTGATTTTCATTGCCAATAGTACCAAGTACGCCGCACTAAGACTCCTTGCTACTTTGTAGAACAGGACTTCTTCCTTCATTGGGAATCCATCCAAAATGGACCTTTCCAGTTTTAATTATTCCCCGTCCATCTCTATCTAAGCTCCACCCACGCTCAGCCCGTGTTGGGATCGATCAATCACTGAACTCCCTGACTATCCATTTCCAGAAAACTATACAGGTAAGCTTTTGAATATTTTGTAACTAATTTGACTGGGTGTTGTTGCTGCTTATGGCAGCAACAGCGCCCAGTCAAATTAGTTTCAAAATATTCAACAAAATGTTTATTAAATAGTAAAGACATACAATTCGTACAACACCGCTTATTCTGTCTTAATTTAGGCCTACTTATCTACGTCATTCTGACGTCAATGATTATGACTTCATCCTACACGCCACGTAGCTGATTATGGAAAACTGGAAATAAATTGGTGAACGGGATATATACATATATATATATATATACACACACACACACACACACACACACACACACACACACACACACACACACACACACACACACACACACACACACACACACACACACACACACACACACACACACACACACACACACACACACACACACATACACACACACACACACACACACACACACACACACACACACACACTATATATATATATATATATATATATATATATATATATATATATATATATATATATATATATATATATATATATATATATATATATATATATATATATATATATATATATATATATATATATATATATAGCAGTTTATATGCGCTATATCTAAGACGCATACATCCATAATAGAGGAATCCTATCTGTCACTCAAATATCTGACGTCATAATCAAATACGTGACATGTTAGCTGACGTCGCAATCAACACAAATCAGCTCCATCAGCAAAATCGAAAAGACTGTCACTAAAGCGTATGACTTATATATCTTTGGTGAATTAAAAATTTAATAAACATCCTGTTGGATATGTTAAAACTAATTTGATGGGGAGCTATTGTTGCCATAAGCAACAACATGCCCGAGACAAAATATTCTATAGCTTACCTATATAGTTACCTTGAAAATTTGAATCTGGAAGTTTAGCTTTCGGAGTTTCAAATCGATCCCAACATGCATAAAATGTGGGCGATCAAAACTATAAAAGGGCGGGACATAGCTAGACATGTAGGCCTCTATTTTATGTTCACGCCTAGACATCACGCGCATCTGGTAGATTTGAGAGCGATTCTTCATCATTTTGCGCATGTAGCCTAAGAACAATAAAACACGTGTAAATACCGCGATGCTGGCGTAGGCTGGTAAATATGGAAATCATATGCTACTGTTAGTTATTCATGGAAATTATTTTTATATGCGAACTGGGCCCTAAAAATCTATCTTCAGACAAATTTACTTGGGGGCCGAATTTGCAAAACAAAACGAGATCGATAGATTTCCGGATTTTTTCGGACTTTTCCATTTTTATTTTTTTTTCGGGATCGCGCTCAAAGTTGTGGCATCCTAGTGTATGGGCACACCCTTTCCAGCGTTAAAATTTGAGATAAATCGGACTAGCAGTTTTCGAGATATCTACAGATCAAGAATTTAATCCAATCCGGATCCAATTATTTTATCTGGACCACGGCCAACGTCTAGAACTTCTTTGCGTTAATATTGGAGCCAAATCGATCAGTAATTTTTTTTAAACAGCCCTGAATAAGCTATTGTTACTGTCTGTCTGTCTGTCTGTCTGTCTGTCTGTCTGTCTGTCTGTCTGTCTGTCTGTCTGTCTGGCTGGCTGGCTGGCTGGCTGGCTGGCTGGCTGAGGTACATAGATAGTGGTTTATTGAGCCGCTACCCGCAGCTAAAAATATTCAGTACTAGTTTAGACAGGTACAATTGAGCATGACACCGTATGTGTAAGTATGCGTACGTTACACTCGTCGTAGCTGGTGGAAATTGTGAACGTTGGCTATGCCACTAGTTTAAGGTGGACAACGGTAGCAGAAAAGCGATGGCAAAATAAGTGTCTTGAAACAGCAAATAACACATGACATGCTGGCGATATATTATTTCTCACGCTTGACTTTCTTTCTTTTTCAGCAACTACCACGACTACGACAACACCAACTACCACTCCAACAACGACACCAACTACCACACCGACAACGACAACAACTACCACACCGACAACGACAACAACTACCACACCGACAACGACAACAACTACCACTCCAACGACAACACCAACGACAACACCAACGACAACACCGACGACAACACCGACAACAACACCGATAACTACGACGCTAACGCCGGAGACTACAACGGTGCCAGATCCGAATGAGGGTGATACTAGTAAGTATAACTCGCAGTTTTTTATAAATGATGATAGTTGTCAAATCTAGACTTGATGTATACAAATCGTTATATTTTCTGGGTGGAGCCTGAAAACATGGCTTATAACCGTTCTTGTGTCAACAGCGCCTCAAAAGCAATTAAAACTGATGCTTATAGGCCTATAATAATTAACCCTTTTAATGGTTATAATTTATCAAACAAAACAATGACGCTTTTGTTCACTAAATGTCAATTTGGAGGCCAAGAGAAGACTATAATTTACCACTGAAATTCATCAAACAATACCGCAGCTTTCTGTTCTCCTGCTAATGCTTATTTTTTTAGACAATTGTCGATGTTGTTATAGACGAGTTGCAATCCCGGATTATCCACTAGGCTACGTAGGTTATAGCCTATGGCCCAGCGCTTAAGGGGGCCACGCGCTTTAAACCAAAACACAAAAAGAAATTTAAGGGGTTTACCTAACGGCTACCCAACGCAACGAAGAAACAAACTCGGTACCATCTCCACTACAGTAATGCGGTTGTCTTGATTACTGTCCATTTGCAACCGGGCCAGTCATTCAAAAAGAAAATTTCTATGGACCTGCAAATGGACATTGGCTATGCAAAGACGTGAATCTTATTGTCCCTTTAATACCCCTTAGATGGTCGTGCCGGCCAAAAAAAGAACTCTGAGGAATTTCCAGGAAGATAGAATGCTATTTTCGTAAATTTCACTGATAAATTTGCAAAAATTATTTTCTCTTTGTCTTCACAGATTATAATTCTCTTGAAAAATCTTGACCAATTAATATTAATAATAAAATTATGCTAAATAGGCCTCCGATTGCATCTTAGAGCATCTAGATTTAAACATCAAACCCTTAGGTTCTCCAGCCTAGGGCCTCGCACCAGATTAAGCCGGCAATGACGACTTGAAAATCCAAGTCTGTTAAGAAAATTCAAATCAGTTTCAGTTTCAGTTTCAGTTTATTTACACCCAGATCACAAAGTGGCATATGGTGAACAATGATTTTACAGGATTTACACGTTATGGCGGCTAGACACTGTGATAATGGACCTTTCCGGTTTTAGCTATGCCCCGCCCATCTCTAGCTAAACTCCACCCACACCTCGCTCGTGTTGGGATCGATCGATATCTGAATACCTTGACTATCAATTTCCAAAATAAAATACACAGTTAAGCTGTTGAATATTTTGAAAGTAATTTGACTGGGTGCTGTTGCTGCCTAAGGCAGCAACAGCGCCCAGTCAAATTACTTTCAAAATATTCAACAGCATGTTTATTAAATAGCAAAGAATTACAATGACAATTTATACACCGTGTCGGACTCTGAGATTTGATGACGGTCAATATGGAACCTTTTGTGACGTAATGATTGTGACGTCGTCATACACGCGCTGGGCTGATTATGACGTCATACGAGGTCAGTTGATGGATGGATACTCTGGAAAGGTGAATTATCTCTAAAGTTGGTTCAGTTCGTATATGGCTTAATCTGAGAAGTCCATTGCAGTGAATAACCGTCCTTACCTTGAGATGTTCAATGAGCAAATAAAATGCACATTATGAGAGACTTTAACCATTTATCCCTTAAATTTGGTCACGAAAATTGAAAATGTCCATCTTGTAGACCAAGAGAAACTATTTTTTTTAATTTATCACTGGAATGACTGGCTCGGTTATCGAGCCAGTCATTCCAGTTGTAAAATTTCAAAAATAGTTTTCTCTTGGGCTGCAAATAGGCATTTCTCAAGACCACTGCAGAATCCGTTTTTGGCTGATATGAGTGTTAAACAGTTAAGACGAATGCTCTCCACTGGTTCAGCTCACAGCGTTATTAGTTTTAGTTTTTGGCAGACTCCAGCTCCTCTTCAAATAGTATGTTCATTTCCCACCCTACACCTCACCCATCCAAAAAGAACAAATACTGCACTTTGTTCGACCTTGCGATCACATTCATCCATTTAAAAACAATGTATCAATTTAATTTATCTTTAAAATGAACCAACTTGTCAAGATCAAACGCGTTGAACGGACATATTAGAAGATACCTCATAGTACCGTTTATGGTCATGTAATGCCAAACCGGCAGTTAACTATACTACACCATCCCGTCATGTAGACCTTCAGTTTCTATAATAATAACATATTTCTATTATTTCCTTTCCTTACTTCTACAGATCCTTGCGACGATTGTAGATACGTGTTCGGGGTTGGCTATATGCCCCATAAGCAATACTGCGATCACTTCTGGCAATGCTTTAAGAACGGGGACGAGCTTATCCCGATGCTTCAGCGATGTACCATCGGTGAATTCTGGGACCAGGAGAAGCTTATCTGCCGACGAGCACACAAGATCAACTGTCAGTCAGGTATGTTCAACCGTATATTTGAGATGCAGGTTTTTTGCTGTTTCAATATATTTGAATTTTGTTCAGATTCACGGTTTTGATCATGGCTCAGTGGGTGGGGTGATGTTGTAACATCCAAAACATCAATTTGTTACGCCACCGAATACCCCTATGTCCACTTAACCTACGGATTCTAGGTACACGGGTGTATTGTAAACATGAATTAATTCGGTGCGATTTTCCCTAAATTATACACAAATTTGTCCAAAATTGGCCGAGCCTTTGCATGGCGTATGACTTCAATACCATTGTGATTCTAGTTGATCATAGGAACTGGTCAATCAGTCTTTAACTCTTTCATTGCTAAGACGACCACACCCGGCCTCTGAAGTGGTCTTGAGGACCAAGAGAAGATTATTTTAAAGGTTTACCGCTTGTATGACTAGCTCGCTTACCGAGCCAGCCATTCCAGAGGCACATTTACCAAAGAAGACAATTTTCTTGGCCTGCATATGGACATATTTTGACTTTCCTGACCAAATTTGGTCATTAAAGGGTTAAACCACGCGAATTCAGCAAAGGACTGTTGATTATACTTCGGAACAAACGATACTAGATGGATTCAATCTGTTACTTAAGTATCTGACGTCATATTCAAATACGTTACTGGTTAATTGACGTCACAATCAAAATGACATGACATGGAGAATGGAAAAGTCCGTCACAAAAGTGTACTAATGGACACCCCGCCCATCACTAGCTAAGCTCCACCCACACCTCGCCGTGTTGGGATTGATCGATCCCCGAATGCCCTAGCTATCAGTTTCCTGAAAACTATACAGGGAAGCTGTTGAATATTTTGTAACTAATTTGATTGGGTGCTGGTGCTGACTATGGCAGCAACAGCGCCCAGTCAAATTAAATTCAAAATATTCAACAGAATATTTATTAAATTGTAAAAGCAAACAATTTGTACAACAACGCATAGACCGTCTTCAAATATTCATTATGATGGCATTCCACACATCATACAGTTCATTATGACGTCATATGATTGGTGGGTATGTGTTTGATGAACTTACAATTTAATAAACATTCCGTTGAAAAGTTTGAAAGTAATTAGGCTAGTGCAGCAACAGCACATATTGTTTCAAAATAGTCAGCAACCTATCTGTAAATTTACCCTGAAATTTAGATTATGAGAATTGTGGATTTGGAGTTTCAAATCGCGTCCAATACGCGCAAGAGTGGGCGGGGCTTATGTAGTAATGTGGCAACACCTGTGGCCAAATCCATAACCAGAAAGGATGGAAATAACAAATGAAATTTATTGGTAATTTCATACAATATTAAATAAACTACCATCGGTAAAAATGGAAATGAATCAGGATTATTTGAGAAAAAGCATTTACTAAATCTAGGAGCGCTTAACTTGGAGCCAATTAGTGGCCAAGCTGGTGCTTCTCACTCCGTCGTGTGTCAACTATGCATGCAGGTATACTGCATAGCCCTACCTGAATATAACGAAAGCATGCCTGAATTTAGTTTTGTAAGCGGTATGAACAATATTCTCTATAGGCGCCGATGTGATACGATGACCACATACTGCTAATTCACTATTGATCCTTTTGCAAACGTTATATTTGAAATTTACTTTTTCTGGTAGAAGCAAAAGGTTTCGGTCAAAATGATTTCAAAATACACTGCTTGTTTCCATGGTAGCAATAAGATGCCTACTGAATATTTTAATTTCGTGTAACTGAATGTAGGCACCGTCTCTGGAAGCAACGGCTTTCAGTCAAATTGTTTTAAAGCTAGAAAATAGTTTACCTGCAGGAAGTAGCTTAACGCGAATATAATATAATATAATGTTATTTAGTCCCTCGCCATAGACCAGAGCGCATGAGGCCAACTTCGTCACTAATAGGTTCCCGCCAGAATGCCATAAATGGTATTTAACTGCTTTTTCTAATTATTCTGATTTATTTGTATTTCACTGGTGGATTTAGGTTGATTATTATATAACGCTATCATTCAAGAGCATATGTTAGTTCCCTGATCCCTTCCTTTAGCATAGCTTCTAGGCCAGTATGTTGAATATTTGAACCAGAACAATTTTTTCGTCCTCTTTAGATTTTTGTAAAGATGGCGCAATCAGGTCATGGGCATATATAGGTAACTGTAAAGCGTACTGGGTGTGCGGAAATGGGCGTACAACCGAAGCCAGATGTTGCCCAGGCAATAGCTTCTACCGATCAACAAGCAGCTCCTGTGTCCTGGCGCCAGGATTGATATGTGACGATACTTGTCCCTGGGATCCTATTCTGAACTACAGTCCGACCCATGATCCAGGTAGGTAATCCACCTACTACTACTACTACTACTACTACTACTACTACTACTACTACTACTACTACTACTACTACTACTACTACTACTACCACTACTACTACTACTACTACTACTACTACTACTACTACTACTACTACTACTACTACTACTACTACTACTACTACTACTACTACTACTACGGCCGTGACTGCGGATGCGGCTGCTTCTGTGGTTGATCTAGCTGCTGCTGCAGCAACTGGTCTTGCTGTTACTGATGCTGCTACTACTACTACTACTGTTGTTGTTGTTGTTATTGTTGTTGTTGATGATGTTGTTGTTGTTGTTGTTGTTGTTGTTGTTGTTGTTGTTGTTGCTGCTGCTGCTGCTGCTCATATGAATACTAGATAAATGTTTTTAAACCACAGCATGTGACAAGTGACATCGTCTACATTGTTGAATAGTGTGGCCCGGCACTATGTTCACAATATTTTATTTCTATTCCACAGCCAGTGGTGTGCCTTGCCTGAAGACTGCTGTAGGTGGAGAGAGGAAGTCGTACTTTGAGGATATTGGTGGGGGAATTACCATAAAACGAGATTGCGCCGCTGGTTCCCTGTTCAACAGTAACACCTGCTTGTGCTCGGACTGGGTGGCAGTTGCACCTACTCCAGATAGTAAGTTCTAGGTGATTTTTCATTTTTTCACAACTCACCAGGACGTGACGTTTGATATATTGTAACCAGAAAGTGACGTTTGAATGTTTGATCTTTGGGAATCTGGAATGACGTCTGCTATTCTTCTAACCAGTGATTTTGCGCCATCCTTTGAAGCATAAAAGTCGACTTTGAAAACGCCTTTAGAATTTAATCAACATTCTGTTGAATATGTTGTAACTAATCAGACTGGGAGTTGTTGCTGCCTATGAATATAATATGTTCATGTCAAGTTAGTTCCAAAACACTCAACAGCTTAACTGCAGAGTTTCATTGACATGGAGATTGTTCTAAGTAGTTTTCAAATGGCTACATATAAATATGTTCTAGATACATCTGTATTTTGGTGGTTGGGCTTGGTTGTTGTGGCGGGTGGTGTGTGTGTGTGTGTGTGTGTGTGTGTGTGTGTGTGTGTGTGTGTGTGTGTGTGAGTAAGTGAGTGAGTGAGTGAGTGAGTGAGTGAGTGAGTGAGTGAGTGGGTGAGTGAGTGAGTGACTGAGTGAGTGAGTGGGTGAGTGAGCGAGTGAGTGAGTGAGTGTGGGTGTGTGTGTGTGTGTGTGTGTGTGTGTGTGTGTGTGTGTGTGTGTGTGTGTGTGTGTGCAAAGTCTCAAACGTACATGTCTCCAAATTATTATTATTATTATTATTATTATTATTATTATTATTATTATTATTATTATTATTATTATTATTAATTGCTAGAATGCGTGCCTGAAGTGTATCTTCCATTTGACACGGATTTCAAGGATGCCACCTCATACATGACGTCAATTAATGTAGATGGAGCTGTCAGCATCGACAACAGTCCGTCACTAGGTGCAGTAGGCGGCGGTGCGGCCAAATTTGAAGGAAGTGGACACTTGCTGATTTGGCGATTTAGTAACGACGATCTCGGGACCAAGTTCGTAATCAGGTTCCGGTATAGGGAGTTACCTCGCCCGGATATAATCAGTGTTTTGGAAGGAATCGTCGCTAATGGAGACTGCCGTGACGACTGGTCGGTGTCGGTTAATATGGATAGAAACGCCAGAAGTACCATAGGACGCGTGGTCACAAATACAGGTGGAATGGTCGAAACTGAAGTGCCAAATGTAAGTATTTCAAACGGGAATTGAAGGATTCGAGTATCTGACGTCACAGTCAAAATACGTTATCTGATAACTGACGTCACAATCAAATAGCGCAGCTCTGTCCTGAAACTGGAAAAAGTTCGTCAGTGCGTGCCTTGCATTTCTTTGTTGAATATGCAATATGCACTTTAATTTACCTTTCCATGTGTATCCATCCACCATAAGACATCATATGACGTCATATCTAATTACGTGACGTGTATCATGACGTCATAATTATGGCGTCATAAATGACTTGATATAGTTCGTCTTTAACACTTAATAGTTCGACACGTTGTACGAATTTTATGTCTTTATCATTTACGAAACACTATGTTGAATATTTTGAAACTAATTTGACTGGACGCTGTTGCTGCCAGCAACCGCAACAGCCCCAGTCAAATTACTTTCAAAATATTTAACAGCTTACCTGTATAGTTTTCTGGAAATTGATAGTCAGGGAGTTCAGAGATCGATCGATCCCAACACGGATGATGTGTGGGTGGGGCTTAGCTAGAGATGGGCGAGGCATAGCCAAAACAGGACATGTTAATTGCATTTCTTTGTTGAATATGCAATATAATTACCATTATACTGAACATTTTAAAACTAATTTGATTAGGAGCCGCCATAGGCTTCAAACTCGCGTAGAAAGTGGGCGGGGTTTAGCGAGACTTGGGCTCAGGATAGTAGAAATGGATGTATGTCCGTGTATCGACGTTTACATACACGCGCACGGCCGCACGCACACCTTGAATACAATCTGGTACCGCTGCTGAAACAGACATAGAAATGTGTTTGCAACAAAAGAAGGATTATGTTGAATATTTCGAAGTGCCGTCCTCTCTCCCTTCCTCCACCTACCCATCCAATGTTCGTTCGTTCGTGCGTTCGTTCGTTCGTTCGTTCGTTCGTTCGACCTTTCGTTCTTTTATTGGTTCGTCCGTTCAATCGTTTGTCCATTAGTCCGGGGTTTCCCCCCATTGATTCCTTCTTCCATCCATCTACTTATTCACTTATTAATTTATTTTCTCCAAACAGGGTCCAGGTTGGAAGGAAGTTGAATATCGGTACGATGGTCAGAGTATATCTATCTCGGTTGACGGCAATGTGGTATCATCTCAAGCCAAAGGTAAGCGGACTATCTATCCTAAAACTTAACCATTTCACACCAGAAACTACAAATTCTTTATAATGCAAGAAATAATCTGTTGATTATTTTGAAGCTAGTTTGACTAGGGTCGTGTTCTCACTGGAGAGTTAATCGGGAATAACGTTATACCTCAGTATTGCGTTACGCCGGATAAGTCTCTAGTGAGAAGACGGCCTAGGACCTGTTGCTGCATATACCATCAACAGATTACAGTCAATTTAGTTTCAAAATATGCAACAGATTTCCTGTGTAGTTGTCTTGAAATTATAATGGTTATTAGGTGAATAACATAAAAATATTATGTTTTAGAACAAAATTTCACTTTTTGCTATATCGGTGCCTACAATAAAGATTCGACAACAATGATTCATACTCTGATAGCCGGGCTGGTACTGGACCAATAATGGGCCGTATTGGCCCGCTATTTGTCCAGTACCCGCAGAGTAAGACACGTTCTCATGCACTTACACATTGACTTAACTCCTTAACCCGCGAATTTGTTCAAGTAAATTAAAATTTTCTCATATAAAATGCCCATTTGCAGACCACGAGAAGACTATTTTTGAAAATTTACCACTGGAATGACTGGCTCGATAACCGAGCCAATCATTCCAGTGGTAAAATTTCAAAAATAATCTTCTCTTGGTCTGCAAATGGGCATTTCTTAAGACTACTGCAGAAGCCGGTTTTTTTGCTGATATGCGTATTAAACGGTGAAAAGGTACTAGGGAAACTTCCCAACGCTATCAACAGTTAGCTTCCACTATTGTATGTATATGCATAATTTTTTAATTTTGTGGAATTCATCTTTACACATATTGCATTAATCTTCTCCTCCAGGTAAAATCAGCGTTGTCCAAGCACCATTGCAGATTGGTAGAGGGTGTGGCGAACTAGAAGCGGATTTTTATGGTCATATTGATGAAGTAAGTAGTATTTTGACTATTTGATAATATTCTGTGCTTCGGGAATATTGTACTGGAACACTAATATACTGTCCTATGTAGGACCTTGGAGACAGACAAATGGAGGAATTCAGGATTAGCTATACCAAGCTCATCTCTATCTAAGCTGCACCAACGCTTTTCGCGTGCTTGGGATCGATCGATCTCCCTACTCTGCGAATCTCAATTTCCAGAAACGCATACAGGTCAGCGGTTGAACATTTTGAAACTAATTTGACTGGGTGCTGTTGCTTCCTATGTTTATTAAGTAAAGACATACAATTCGTACAACCTACCGACTATTAATTGTTTAAGACGGACTAAATCGAGTCATTCATGACGTAATTGATTATGACGTCAGCCTACACGTTGCGTAGTTGATCATGACGTCATATTACTGATGGATAAACTGGATTCTTCAATTGTGTCCGTTGTAATTTACTTTAACAATTTTTGGCTCAATTTGGTCAATAGAATCAAAATAGTTTGTAAAATTTACCACTGAAATAACTGGCTCGGTTATCGATCCAATCATTTCACTAGGAAATTTTCAAAAAGTTGGATTCTCTTGGTCTACAAATGGGCATTCCTCAAGACAATTGCAGAGGCTGGTTTTGGCCGGCTTCGTCATGAAAGGATTAACGTATTGAAACTATATTATTATTATTATTATTATTATTATTATTATTATTATTATTATTATTATTATTATTATTATTATTATTATTATTTTCAGCTCCGAATCTACAAGTGCTTACCGTAGAAGAAATGGAGTTTATTTTCAAGTGCCGTCCGTCCTAGTCCTACTCTTAACTGTACAGCGGAACGTTTTCCATTAAAAACAACAACTTAGTCAATCTCAACATGTGCTTCAATTATAAATCATATTCGAACATTTTAAATCCTTCACCTGCGAAATTCCAATGGTACCATAACTTCGAGGAACTCTACTGATAGTGCTGAAAATTGTGAAAAAAATGCGACTGAGAGCTCTCGGTGCTGAAAAGCGCAACAGCTCCAAGTTAACTTAAAGGTGGTCACAAACGAGAATTAAAATTTAATAAAAATCGTCAGAAATAAAAGCTGTTATCATATTTTAGCCCTTTGAACCAGAAAGCCAAAAAAAACACCAGCACCATTGACAATGTTTATCAATATTCTGTTGAGTATTTTGAAACTACTTTGGCCGAGAGCTGTTGCTGCTTATGGCAGCAACAGGTTCCTGTCAAATTAGTATCAAAATACGCAACACCTTTCCTGTATGTCGTTTTGAAAATACGATTCTGAGAAATTAGGATTCAAAGGGTTAAGATCTAAAAAAGATTGAATACATGTTCACAACCTCTAACATATTAAAATTTCGTTTAAACATATCCATTTTGACCCGCCATAAAGTCTGTGATATGACCTCATCGTGTGAATCGTAAACAAAACAGGTTCAGATTACACCACGTGTTTTCTTATTAGCCCAAACTGGCGTCTAAAGTTAGGAAACTGGACATCAGCTTTGATGTCATTCACGTTCTTGCGCATCTTATTAATATGATGGCTTATCAATCATCAAGTACTTAGGCGTAATTGACCTTTCCGGTGTATCCATCCATCATATGACGTCATAATCAAGTGCGCGACGTGTATCATGACGTCATAATCAATGACGTCATGAATGACGTAGATATGTTCGTCAGGAACGCATAATCGGTGACGGATTAGGGTTGTTGCACGAATTGTGTGTATTTACTATTTAATAAACATGCTATTCAATATTTTAAAACTAATTTGACAGGGCGCTTCAAAATATTCAACAGCTTACCTGTAGACATATAGCTTTCTGGAAATTTATAGCCAGGGAGTTCAGGGATCGACACGAGCGTTGTGTGGGTAGAGCTTAATTAGAAATGGCCGGGGCATAGCTATAACTGGAAATCTCCATTCACACGATGACGTCATATCACAGCAATCATTCACGAGATGACGTCATACTTTTCATAGAAATTGAAGAAAATAACACTCCATGGCGAAATTTACTTTTTAGGAATTCGATGATATGGAACTACTATATTTTATTTTAATGGAATCACACAAAAGCATCAATTGGTCTGCTTTGACCCTGCTCTGTGTGTGCTCCCATTTAACTCACAAATATTCAGGAATTATCGTCTCATGAAACAAGGAAACACCGCGATCTTGGAACCGTTTACAGGTTATGGATTCTATGAATTTAACCAAGAAGGACACTTCTGAACGAATTGAAATGTGGGTTTTTACTTCCGGATAAGACGGCCCTATGCTTGTCGTCTGCCGATCTGACAGAAATCCTGCGTTTTCTCGCGGGTATCGTGAGAGTTGTGTGGTGTAGATTTGGCATGTTTGGTTATTGTATGCAACCGGAATTTTCCCGGCGAAACCATCTGAGAGCTGCGGGAAAGTATCAATCCATTGGTTAATTATTGTTACATATGATTATTGACCATTTATATGACGAAGATTACGGTCTTCTCAAATCGTAAGAGAATCCATATCGAAGATAATTTTTTAGATAAATACAAACATTGTTGTTCTTAGTGCTGCGTTTTATTTACGCTGCTTAGTCGACATTCATCCCCGAGTTGTGTATTTTAATATACATATACTTATTAATTTATATTTCGTGCATAAATATTGTAATTGCTATTTATATCACAGAAGTCTTTCCAGAACACGCCCGCCATTAGTAATGTACAGTACGGCTCAGAAATAACCTCACATGTTTACAAGTCTAAAATAAAAACTTACTGTCGAATATTTTGAACATGATTTGATTTGAAGACATTGCTGCCCAAGGCAGCAATGTCTTCCAATCCAATTATGTTCAAAACATTCAACAGAAAAGTGCTTACATCTGGTTAAACTTTTGTTTTGTTTTAGAAACATTTAAACTTATTATGAGCTGTACTGTATAATCGCCGTATTGGGCTCATTCACCCATTCAACGTCAATGTCCTACAATATGGAACTAAGTTGTTAAATATTTTGAATCTATATTTGACTGGAAGCAATTTAGTTTCAAAATATTCGACATTGTTACCTCATAAATGAGTACAGGTAGAAAACTTGTTACGACTTTCTACTTCCCATTGCAAGTGTAAAATATTTAAAGCCGGTGAAATATCTTTATAATATGGGAATGGTGAATGCGATATAGCACAGACGATGCTGGTAACGTGTGGCTTGCAGAAATTAAGGAACCGCGATATTAGCCTAGACAATATCACGATATTATCATATAGCGATATATCGATCAATCGCAGATGCCAATGCTGGGCGATGATTTTAGCGGGTTTGTCGCGTGCGCGGGACACAGACACGCGTTGTTAATAGTAGGCCTATCAAAGAAAGTTGTCAAGCTTCAATATTTTGAAACGATTTTGAATGGAATCTGTTGCTGCCAAAGGCACCAACAGCCTCAGGTCAAAGTAATTTCAAAATATTCAATGCTCTTTTTTCAAACGTGGGCGTTTCTGGAAGCATTATTACAAGCGAGCCTCTTTATTCGATAAAGTATTGTCCATATGTATATTAGCATGGTCATAGTTTTAACTTATTATAATATTTAATTGCATTGCCGTTTATTAACTTATGTAAGTAATTCTAGTAAATGTTTTGTTGTTAATAATAAGAAACTTACACATTATGTGATTAAATTACTGTATTTATGTAAGATAAGTACATAGGCCTACGTGTAAATAATGTGATATAGATAAGATGATTATTTTGACAATGCTATGTTAATAAAAACTGGTGAGATTTGAACTGAATAAATGAATTTATTTATAACTAAATGCGTATGGAATTGTATGATGAATGAAAAGTCCCACATCCTTCGCCATAGAAATCTGGGTATGGCCGTGTTGGGATCGTTCGATCCTTGAACTCCCTAACTATCAATTTCCAGAAAACTATCAGGTAAGCTGTTGAATATTTTGAAACTAATTTGACTGGGTGCTGTTGCTGCCTATGGCAGCAACAGCGCCCGGTCAAATTAGTTTCAAAATATTTAATAGCGTGTGTATTAAATGGTGAAAAACATACAATTCCTACAACAACGCTTCGTCCGTCATAAATTAGACATTCGTGACGAACATATCTACGCCATTCATCCTACACGTCACATAGTTGATTATTTACGTCATATAATGGATGGATGAACTGGAAACGTTAGCCACGCCCATTTGTAGCTAATTTCCTCCCACGTTTTACAAATGCAGGAATCGGTTTATAGAGGCTAGGTTAAAGCCTGAATTGCCAGAATATGGATTTCTAGGTAACGGACAGTTCCAGTTTATCCTTCCATCCATCATATGGCGTCATAATCAACTAGGCGACGTGCAGGATGGCGTCATAATGAATGGCGTCATGAATGACCTAGATAAATTCGTCACGACGCTTAACGGACTATGCACCGCCCATCTCTAGCTAAGCTACATCCACATTTCGCTGGTGTGTTGGGATTGATCGATCTCTGACCTCCCTGACTATCAATTTGCAGAAAACTATACAGGTAGGCTATTGAATATTTTGAAACTAATTGGACTGGGTGCTGTTGCTGCCTATGGCAGCAACAGCGCCCAGTCAAATTTGTTTCAAAATATTCAACAGAATGTTTATTAAACGGTAGAAACATACAATTCTTACAACGTGTAGGACTATTAAGAGTTAAAGATGAGGCAAATACAATCATTTGTGACGTAATGATTATAACGTCATCCTACACGATATGACGTCATCTGTGACGTCAGATGATAGATGGATACTCTGTAAAGGTGAATTGATGATGACGGCCTACGCGTTGTTGTACGAAGGTATGTCTTTAACATTTAACAAATATTATGTCGAATCTTGTGAAACTAATTTGACTGGGCGCTGTTGCTGCATTAGCCAGCAACAACGCGCAGTCAAATTCGTTGCAAAATATTTAACAGCTTACCTGTATAGTTTTCTGGAATTGATAGTCAAGGAGTTCAAGGATCGATCGATCCCAACACGAGCGAGGCGTGGGTGGATCTTAGCTAGAGATGGGCAGGGCATAGCTAAACCTGGAAAGATCCATTATACAAGTGAGAGTGAGATCTCGAAAATTTTGAACAATAGTTTATTAAAAATTGTAAATTTAACAGAAACATAAAATTCGTACATTTGGCAGACTATTCGAGCTTCACGACGGAGTTAGTCCAGGAGCTCAATGGTTTGACCCACCACTAATTGCAACAAAAGGTTTTTCACTTGTTTTTGGTTCTAAGCCCATCGATATAAGCAATATTTCAAGTTTACCGAAAAATGCAATTATTGGGAAAATATTTTTCAATTTAAAAAAAAAATCGCAAATTGGGGGTAAATACCGCAAAATAAGGAACAATATCAATTTTCTTTTTTCATTGAAGTATGAGAATATGCATATTAAATGAAAGCTCTAAACTGACGTTTAGGAGCCAGATATTCCATTAAAATCGGGTGCTTAAGGCAAACTTATAATATCCGTCTGTAATCAGAGAATAGGAAAAATATGCTGCTGTTAGTGATGGCTCAAAACATTCATTCAGGGATCCTATATCCACAGTTACGACGTCGATAATTGAATTATTTTGTTCCTTTCAATTTCTTCTCCACGTCACCAAGTGAGATTACCGATACGCAGAGCAAATTTGAAAACTATATCGCAAAAGGAATATAGGAGACTCGGAGTCATCAGTTTCCGTCACTTGTATGCATACACAAGTCGTTATCCTCTTCATCCAATGCATTTAACAAAGATTCTGGCATCTGATAATTGGCACTCAATCCTCTGCATTCTGTGCAACCTGAGCTACATTGTAATCTATGTGTTCGGCATGAACATCTACGTGTTGTACAATTTCCGTTACATTTGCATCTGATTACCTCTAGCAATCGTTGAGGCGTGGGTGGCAAGTCTGTTTGCAAAGGTACAAACTTGCCATTGCTATCTGCCCATCCCCACTGGAGTGGATTTAATTCCATGCTGCCTTGCCAAACCTTTACCTGATGATAGACTCTTAGTGAGTGGTACTTTGCAGCTCCTGATGAAGGAGGCAGTGAACGTTGCTCCAGCCGCTCCACACATTTGGTACTCGTTGCGACATTTTCACAAAACACCCTATGCCTGAGCACATCAATGGTGGCATTAATTCCCATTCCATGGAAGGTGTTCAGCCCGTCGATGCTCCGAATGTTGTGGTCCACATTATCAGCAACAAATTGAACAAATTGTCCTGGTATATATCCAGGTATATCAATGCCTTGGAACAACCGCTGTACCTCTTTGAAGTCGCTATTTTTTTTCCAGGCACGGTTTTTTTCGATATGATTTTGAAAAAAATCGAAATATCGCGAAAATTTTACTGTCACGTCGTATTCTGCCGATTTGTCACGTGCTTGTAACGTAGCCTTCTATTACGGCAAGCTGTTCAATTTATTTCCAAACCAACATCTTTGCGAGAGGGGTGGGCTTATATTAGGAACAGGTCAAGAAAAAGTTGAAGTTCATTCTTTAAAATTGTTTTAAAAGATGGACAATAATACGGAAATTAAATGCAATTTACCGGTATAATTTCTTGCCGTACTGCATACCTCAAAACCAGGATGGCGTGAGTGAAATTATTACCTGGGACGGTATAAATATTGTATATTTCATAACCATGGTTTATAAAATCAAAATTGATCCTAAATTTGACAATAAATGGCGTCGCGAAAATATTTAAATCACGTGGTATTGGTTGCTCTCCGGCTTTTGGAGGCGAGAGGTGGTGTGTTCACAAATGTAATAGCTAAATGAGACGGTATGCACGATTAAGTCAGCAAGGTGAACTATCCGAGATGTTTCTGAAGGCTAACTATTATTAGTAAACGGGTACTCGGTAAATGCGGATCAGATCTAAACGTTAGATATCTATGGATCTAAAGGGCATTCCTAATGGCACGTGATTTGTACATTTTCACAAAGACGACATGAAATGTCAAATTTTTGGATTAATTTTGATGTAATAAACGATGATTATAGCAGAGTACGCAATATTTAGGTAGTGCAATGTAATAAATCCACTCCCGCAATGATGGGCACCTTATACATTAAGTCAAGGTATAAGGCGTCAAAAATTGTACCGGGAATCTGTGTCCAATTTTCGTGTTATTAACAATCGTTCTTTAAGCATCTTGGCGACTGGATTTAAAGATTTTTGCTGATATTTACAAATTAGAAGTCATATTCGACTAAAACTAATATGAAAACTCAGCGAAGCCGATATGTCTATATAAGCCAACCCGTGCAGTCCAATTCAACCGAAGACCAACTCACCCTGTGGATTCATATACCATAAAATAGGCTACACGATATATCGAAATATCACGATTTTCTCACCATGATATATCGCGATACATTCTAGGACAATATCGTGCAAGCCTACCTCTTTCATACATTTTTATTTCTTTGTAAGAGCTACGAAAGCCATGCTGAAAGAGAGCGTAAATCAGGAATCTGGATCCAAAATGATAACGGAGCTTTATGTCGAGTCCTATTTGTAGTGGGGCTAAAATGACTCTTGGTCTTGCAGCTTGTACTGTGGGCTGACCAATCGATGCAACTTCGCGACTAGTATCCTTTCCGAATATAACCAGTTGCAGAAGAGACCTCAAGGAATGTGGAATGAATTCCAAGGCTTTATTGATATCTGCTAGTTCTGTTGCTGTGGGATACATATCATGTGATGTGGATATTGCTTTGATGTCATTCTTAATTAGTCCAGCATCTGTTCTTATGATACGCATTTTATCTTCTTCAGGATCATCACACTTGGGAGTGGAGTAGAACTTATGTAATATTGCAGTGGCCGTGTCCTTGAACGTAGCAACGTTTGACTTCCCATTGACTTCAGCAACAGTACGGATTTTTTTACTAAGATGTTCCTGTAACTTTGATTTCATGTGAAAAGGTCTGCCATTTTATCAATGAGGCTGCCATCGTCGTTTTCTTGCAAGTATTGTGTTACTCCAAGGAAGGCATTATGCCTGTCTGCATCTTGTGGCCTACCTTGAAATTAACGTTTACGGGTGTTAGTGCATGGTGCAGATTCTTTCCTAGGCATATGTTTCATTGTTCTAAAGTTCACACAACATGACCGGTAGTACACGGCATCTGCCGCGAACAAGTCCTGGACATACATTATAATCATGTTCCAGCACTTTAGTAGACCATTCATCCCTGCGTATCGAGCAAACTTCTTCTAGAGACTTTTGGCAGTACTTTGTTTTAATTTCACAAACATCACTACCTACTCGCGTGCCATCCCGTATAACAGCGTGTCCCCAACACAGGCAATGCGCTCTATAACTAAATGTGTGCTCATCAGATCGTAGGGTGTATTCAGTTGTCACTTTTGTTTGTACGAACTGGTTTTGCTTTAGTATTTTATTAATGTACTTTCGTCGACAATCTGTATGAACAGTCTGACCTGGTACAATTTGTAAATCTTTTCCTCTGGCTTCGCTGGCACGAGAAATACATTGAGCACCTCTTTCTGTAACAGAAACAGTTTCTTGTCCATTGTCCATCGACTTATTACATAGGGCACATTGTTGATCTATAGCCATCTTGCATTGAACTGCGAGTTTTGATAGTTAAAATAGTGATTGCTATGTACAGTATACTAAATGGATTGAATTTACATAACACCATACAAATACAGCTGGCGTGTTCAGAGCTGTATATTAAGATTAATAGACAACTTACAGGTTAACCAGTATTTATTACATATCAATAGAAAACATTACACTCTTTTACATATTTTGTTTATTTGGGATTTTATTTTGGATAGTCGTTATACAGCATGACATGGTCAACAGCTAGGAACAGCTGAAAGTACACGCATATTTATGAAACTGCATACGATATCACAGCAGACAACAATGCGTTAATTGCTAAATTCGATATAAGCGAAAATGCATTTCCAATTTACTTACATTAACACGTTTTATTAAATTATCCTGGGCCGTATATTATAAAACCAAATTAATAATCATTACATATTTCGATTTTTGAAAGTCAAGTTATTCAGAATTTGTGATTCGTAACTTACGGGATCATTGTTCCTCGTATTAGTATATGAGCTAGATCGGATAAAGAGTCGTGGAAAATTTAATAAAATAAAAGTAAAAATAGAACATTGAAATATTTAACTTCATGATGCACGTCGTTAGGCTCATCAGCCGACTCATCCCCACCCCACCCCCTATCCCAGTGTCAATGCAAGCGTGTATATCGGCTATATATTACGGCGGCATACATCATTCTGCCACCGTGTTACAGACTTATTATGACGACATACCTGTCCGTATGTCGACATAACTGCACGATTAAGTCGACTTATTTATGTCGACATAATATACTATATAAATAGGCCTACCTAACTCGCCAACATGTTACGTTATTGCCCGCATCTTCCAGCAACCTACAACTTATTTATGGCGACACAATCTTTTCTAATGACGACTTTTTTCTTAATTATGTCTACATAATGTTTTCTAATGTCGACTTAAAAGGCCGCCATTCAGCCAGTTCAACCAGGGACAGAGACGAACAACGGTATGTGTGCCATATGCAGTATGTTGCCAGCATTATTCATTGCTACATAACCATATAAATGTACGTGGGTGGGGTTGGGGTGGGTGAGGGGCCAACTATACATTTTCTGGTCTTCATTTTACCATTTCACTTATAGAACTATTTAAATCTCATTTTCAAAGTAACCATACAGGAAAGTTGTTGAATATTTTGAAAACGAGTTGACTGGACACCTTTGTTGCTGGCAGCTATGGCTTCCAAGAAAATTATTAAGCCGGTATTAGAGTAGATTATATCGACGTAATTAAGAAAAAGTCTGCATTAGAAAATAATAAATGACATAAATAAATCGTAAATTGATGGCAGACGACGACAACAGCAATAATAATAAGCAATAAATACGTCATCCCACAAAATCGGTGGTTTATCTTCCGATATATCGCTATTGCCTCCTTATATGAACGCGGCCTATTCTCTCAAGATTTGTCCGGTAGCGTTACCGTAAACATCTTCTCTCACTGTTTGCCAGGGAGCACTATGATCAGCACGTTATCTCGCTCTCCACCAGGTAGCACCACGGTCCAGTCCAGGACTCTCTTCCAGCAGTGTGAATGCAATCCAATATATCGGCTAATTATTAACCTAAAAACATGTTACTGTTCATAGTAAATGGGAGAATTGGAAGCGATACCACCGTTGGTAAACCTACTACAACTAATAATATTGTTCTCGATTACGTTATCGGAAACCGTAAATTCATTGAAAAGATAGCGGAATTTATTGTGGAAGATTTTGACCCGATATTATCAGACATTCACTCTGCATTGAATATAGCAATCCATGTAAACCACCACCACCACCACGACCACCACCACCAACACCACCACCACCAACACCTCCACCACCACCACCACCACCACCACCACCACAACAACAACAACAACAACAACAACAACAACAACAATAATAATAATAATAATAATAATAAAAATAGATGGATACCAACTAAAAAGTCCCAGTTCGTACAAAATATAGATTTAAATACAGTAAATGCAATTTGCGAGAAAATTAATGAAGCCGCAAATATAGACCCACGAGATAATCTGAATGAAATTGTGAATATGATAGGTAAATTATTTGACAGCAGTGCAGTAAAAACGCTTGGAATTAAAGGGAAATATAAGGGTAAAATAAAATCAAACAATAAGCCATGGTTTGGAAAGGAATGTTCAATAAAACGTAAACAGTACTATGAGGCTAAGAAGAAACATAACACTAATAAAACACCGTACAACAGGCAATGCCTTAAACGCGCGAGTAAAGCGTACAAACTGTCAATTAAAAAATATGCCGAGCTTTCCAGAAATCAAGTACAAGCCAAACTAAGGGAGCTACATAAATACGACACCAAAGCGTTTTGGAAAATAATAAACAGCAAAACCAAATGTAAGGGCGACGGTGAAAAATCGATTTAAAGATTTTAAGAAAGTAAATGAAGGTGACAATGAAGACGAAAACGACCCGGTAGAACTAAACATCATAGCATGCCCTGAGCTTGATATCTCAATATCTGAAGATGAAATAAGGAAAGCTATACGAAAAACTGCAAATAATAAGGCCAGCAGCCCAAATAATATAGTAAATGAGTATATTAAATCTACAATTGATATTATGATACCTATATATGAAAAGTTATTCAACCAAATTTTTGACACCGGAATTATCCCTGAAACATGGCTCATTGGTAAAAGTATACCAATCTACAAAAATAAAGGCAGTAACCTTGACCCGTCTAATTACCGACCAATAACATTATTAAGCTGTTTAGGAAAACTGTTTAAATCTATACTAAATGACAGGTTAAAAACATTTACAGAACAACATGAAATTATTACAGAATCGGATTTAGGAAAGGTAGATCCACATTGGACAATATTTTTGCACTACATATTATTATTGAATTATTGTTTTTACAAAGAAAAAAATTGTATTGCTGCTGCATAGACTTCGAGTCATCTTGAAGTTTTCCCATTAAGATTGGAGTGAGGCAAGGAGAAAATCTCTCACCCATATTATTCTCTCTTTTTATCAATGATCTAGAAAACTATTTAAAAGAATGCGGAAATCCAGGACTTACATCGTTAAGCCAATTGGCTGATGACCTCCATATGTATTTACACTTACTAATTTTGCTTTATGCCGATGACACACTCCATATGGCAGATTAACCGGCATCTTTGCAGAAAGCATTAAATACTTTCCACGACTATCGCCAAATTAATAGATTAAAGGTGAACCGTAGCAAAACTAAAATAATAATCTTTTCAAAACGTAAGAAAAAGAATCAGTCACGTTTTCAACTTGGGGCACAGGAAATAGAAATAGTAGATGAATATATTTTTCTTGCCGTGCTATTGAAGTACAATGGAAACTTCTTTGCATGCAGGAAACGTAATCTAAAACAGGGAACAAAAGCTATGTTTGCATTAATACAAAAGAATAACAATTTAATCTCCCCATTGACCTACAATGTATACTATTTGACTCAATGATCCAACCCGTATTACTGTATGCATCAGAAGTATCGGGATTCGAAAATGTAGGCCTGTTTGAAAAGTGTCAAACAAAATAGTATACGGTTTTGTTAAAATTAAAGCAAAGCACGCCAAATTCAATGATTTACGCTGAGCTTGGCAAATTCCCCCTGAAAATTATAATTCAATGTAATATAATCCGATATTGGGCCAGTTTAGTGAATTCCGGTTATAGCAAGCTGTCATCACTTCTATATTTTTGCGCGTTGGAATATATAGAAAAATATAATGTAAATATCAAATGGAATAATAATGTCAAGACAATCCTCAACACAACTGGACTAGGCAACCTTTTTAACCTAGACCATATAAACCAAAGCATGTTGTTCGGCAAACAAAAACATTTTTAGAGAACCAATTTATAGACAACTGGAGAAACGATATCAACAGCTCGAACAGGTTAACATTTTATACACTGATAAAACAAGACTTTAAATTCGAACCATGCCTAAAAAATCTACAGAACAGAGAAGCCCTAATACCCTGCCATTTTCGAACTCTAAATCATTATTTAGCAATAGAGGCCAAGCGATGGGTGGGAATTGAGAGAAGCGAGCAAGTCTGCGAACTCTGAAATGTCTTAGAAGATGAAATTCATTTCCCTTTCGAATGCCCACAATTTGAAACCGAACGACAGAATTTATTCCCCATTATTATACAAGAAATTATACAGACGACAAAATTAAGGGATTATTCCAGATATGCAACAAACCTGTTTTGTATAAATTATGTAAACTAATACCCTACTCAAAGAAGAAATATAGACACAAACAAAATCAAAGAAATTAGTAAACAAGCAGGTGGTAACAACAACAACAACAACAACAACAACAACAACAACAACAACAACAACAACAACAACAACAACAACAACAACAACAACAAAGACGACGACAACAAAAACAACAGCATAATGATGATGATGATGATGATGATGATGATGATGATATGCATATTTCTATCGCCACAAATGTACCATACCTTATTTGCCTCACATGCCATTTTGTAATGGCCTAAGTGAATAAAGGGAAACTGAAACTGAGCGAAAGTCCTTAAAAATGAAATTAGTTATAGCTATCGAATTTGACATCGGCCGACCGACTCCAGCAAACCTGGACGATGCGCTCGACACACGACTACTCAAGAACTATCGTTAAAGGTGTTAATAAGGTAATCGCAGACGGTTTTCTTCTTAGCTGCACGGTCAACGCATGCGACTAATCAAGGTGTGTATGATATACCTCATATGCTACAGTTGTAGCCTGAGAGAATAAAGGTATCCTGACTTGACTTGAAGACATTTGATCACTATTTGTCTCAGTCCGGCACCGCCAAAGGAACCGTACTATCAAGGAAAAGCTTCAAAAAGAATTTCGCACAAAATTACAGATGATGAGTCTTCCGCCTGAGTAACGAATTCATCCAATCCAAACTCTGGAAGAGGTAGACTTTTAAATCTGAAGCTATGGATGTAAATCGTCACTTTTATCCCGGATTAAAACAGCTATACTTAACATTCGCATCAAATAGTGTGTGTGCACGCGCGCGTGTGTGCATGCATGCGTGCGTGCGGCGTACGTGCGTGCGTGCGTGCGTGTGTGTGTCTTCGAGATTGGCATGGGGTGAGATATTAAAATGTATACATCGTCTGAACCATATATTATGGCCTGACGAATTCCATATCCTCATATCCATACCACGTATAATCTTCCGAAAGATACTGCAACAAGAAAAACGAGCAGAAATTTTAAACGAATATATACTATTGAATTTACATATCAAAGTTGTGACCTCCCAGTCTCATATTAAAACATGATTGGATCCGAAAAGAAGATTGGAAAATCGAAGTGTGACGCGAGGTATCACGTAAGTTGTGTAGGCCTTACCAAAGAGAAAAATCTAGGAAAATGGTATTGCACTAATCATTAACACTTTCAGCCATATTGACCATAGTATTACGGTTGATGAAATATTCTGCTAAATATTTTGAAATTAATTTGACTGTAAAGCGTGGCTGCCTGTCTCTCAGGCAAATTCGTTTCGAAATCTTCAACATTTTTGCATATGACTATCTATAGACTATGTAGAGATATATCATGAATGAATGTTAAACACATACAAATTAATCCGTTAGGATTCAAGCACACGCATGCATTCACAGCGGTGTTGTGAGGGTGCGTCTGCATATGTGTGCATCATAGATATAGATTTACGCAAGCAACATCGCAATCTACATAGTGGCAGACATAAAGCCAGCTGATGAGTTTCATAGCATTTCATAGGATAGCACTGTGGACTCTGTGGACTGTGGCTTATTCAGTCTCTTTGTCCGCCTCTTCAGTTGTGGATGAAACATAACCCTCTCTCACGTGACTTCCAGGCACTTTATTGTCTGCGATAAAGTCTAATTTCATCTCCTTTTCCTTCAAAAATTGATCCAGCCCTACCTCGAACTTAAGCACTGATGTAGTATTTACTAGAGTGTCCGGTAGACTGTTCCAGACATCCACTACTCTATTTGTGAATGAGTAATTCCGTAAATCCAACTGACACCTCTTTTTTCTAGCCTTAGATTGTGTCCTCTTGTTGTCTTACTTTTAGATATTTCCAGCATATTTTTGGTAACTATTGGATCGTATATTCCATTTAGTATTCCAAATACCTCTATCATATCTTCTCTTAGTCTTCTATATTTGAGTGATGGAAGTCTTAGTTTTCTTAATCTATCAGGATACTCTAGATCCATCAGTGTGTGAATCAATTTTGTCGCTCTACTCTGTACATTTTTCATTGCCGCTATGTCATTTTTGGTGTACGGGGCCCCCAAACACATACAACATATTCCAGGTGAGGTCTAACCAGCGCTTTGAAAAGGCCGTTGAACATGCCTTCATCTAGGAAGCTGTAGGATCGCCTGTTTTCGTTATTTACCTGTGACTGTATGTGTTGCTTAAATGACAAGTTATTGTCCACTGTGACGCCTATATCTTTTTCTTGTGCCACATTTTCCAGGGTCACCAAGTCACCATCCTGATTTTGTAGACAATAACCATGTGTGTTTTCTTCTTTTTTTGTTCCACTCTGTACCGTCATAGCTTTGCAAATCTGTTCGGTTTTTCTTATTCTTCTTATTCTTCTTCTTCTTCTTCTTCTTCTTTTCGATCGGTGGTATCACACTTGGAGAGCCGTTCTCAAGATGAAATCTGTGGTTTTCTGCAGTTCTTCCAGTTCGGTTTTCCATTTGGTGTCTATTTTGAAAATGTCTTTGCTATAAGCTGCCTATGATAGAAACAGTTTCAGCAATAAAATTAAAAAAGGCACGCTGGTATTCTTAAAATAAAATCTGTGTATTTACACATGTATTTGCATTATTGTCCTCCACGTGTCAATCACATACACGCGCCGATGATTAAATGATTAACACATAACACAATGGCCATTTACTTACACAATGGCAATTTATTAATAAGCTGGGAGACCGCGGGTTATTAAGTTGTTGTCACCCGTTTGCTTGAGTAGTTTTGTGGTTATTGTCCAGATTTGCTGGAGTCGGTCGGCCGATGTCAAATGCGATTGCTATGACTATAATTTCATTTTTTAAGGATTTTCGCTAGGGTGTGGCCGTGGTCAGCAGGATGCTGCTCGTCAACCACTGGACCGAATTTGATAATTTTTAGATCGCTATATTCGCACATCAATTTTATAATTGCACAGTAAATCCCGTTACTTGTGACCATGTAGTTATTTATATATCTTTCTTCATATATATGCATAAAGGCCCCTAAACCGGCAAAAATCGCATATTTCGCTAGAAGGGTGGTCGTGGTCAGCAGGCGATTTCTCTGGAGTGGACGGGCATAATTTAAACATTTTCAGATGTTCCAACTCACAGATGGATCCTACAATTGCATAGTAAATCTCATTACTAGCAACCATCTAGTTTTGGAGATATATTACATGAAGGTGGAAAACACGCTTACAAAAACCGTTGGCTCGCTAGTGGGTGGCCGTATTCGGCAGGTCATTAGTGATAATTCATTAAAATTTCGTTTAGGGCGTCACATTTAGTAGACACTCTCACATTGTCACATTTGCGCAGCAAATTTGGTGACAATCGTCCCAGTGGTTATGGAGATATTCTGCCTTAAACTTCTTTTACTACCGTTTTTCCCGATCTGGCTCGCATTTTATACCCAACCACTGTTAAATCTAGTTTTTGATCATGCATGCTTATTCGAAATATGGCAGCTAGGTAAGATAAACCTGATTTATATAAGTAAAGGCGAGCAAACAGACCCATTGGACTTCTCTGAATTCTGAATAATAGACTCAAAGAATACACAGAGAGAAACGAAATTATAACAGAATCTCAAGCTGGCTTTCGGAAGAAACGGTCGTCATTAGATAATATTTTTTCCTTATATATTCCTAAGGAACTTTTGTTTGCGCAGAATAAAAAAAGCTTTTTTGTTGGTTTGGTGATTTTCGGCAAGCATTTGATACAGTATGGCGAAATATGGGTTACACTTTAAAAAAAATAACATATCAGGTAAATGTTTTGAAGTTATTTTTAATATGTACACATCGATAAAATCATTTATTAGCCATAATAGAAAAAAATCAAACTATGTTTTATGCAAAACCGGTGTACGACAAGGAGAGCCCCTACCATCAATTCTCTTTGCTATTTTTCTAAATGACCTAGAAAAACACCGAAATAATGCATTGACCCCTGTATGGGAACTGGCTTATGAAAACCTGGATCTGGTTTTTTTAAATTGAATTTATTCTCATGAACTCTACAAATTTATTAGAGTCTTGGAATATGTACACAATTTGCAATAATAATAATATTATTATTATTATTATTATTATTATTATTATTATTAGTATTATCATCATCATCATCATCATCATCATCATCATCATCATCATCATCATCATCATCATTATTATTATTATTATTATTATTATTATTATTATTATTATTTTTATTATTATTATCATCATCATCATCATCTGTTCCGTTCCTATACCTGGATATTCTACTATATGTGGATGATACAGCGATCGTGGCAGATACGGCAAACAACCTACAGAACACGTTGAACATTTTCTATAATTATTGCTCTAAATGGCGACTAAAAGTAAACTACTCAAAAGGCACGGCCAAGGTCTTCTCCAAATGAAAGAAACATATTTTGACAAAATTCCATATTGGCTACCATGAACTCGACATGGTCGATGCAGACATCCTTTAGGAGTAAATTTTAAATATAATGGAAACTTTTCGGAGAAATTTGAATCAAGGAACAAAAGCGATGTATGCTCTAATTAGGAAAATCAAGGAAAACGATAGACCACTAGATTTACAATGCAAATTATTTGATATCATGATCACAGCTGTCCTTCTCTCTGCCTCTGAAATTTGGGGTTTTGAAAAGACAAACATGATGGAATCAAGTCAATTAAAATTTTACAAAACTATCCTCTTAATGAAGAAATCAACGCCAAGTGCTATGACTTATGGGCTGGTGGGAAAATATCCATTAGATATCCTGATAAAGTGCAATATGATTAGATTCTGAGTCGACCTTGTTTACTGTGGGTACGGCAAATTGTCCTCTGTATTATACTTCACTGCTCTAGACATCTCAAGACAACATGGTTTCAAAATTCAATTGATTGAATGCATCGACGCTATTTTTAACTAGGTAGGAATTGCCAATACCTTTTATGAAGAACACATAGAGAGAAAAACGAACAGTAAAATACGTTGAAGATGCCTTACACCAGCATTATGTTATTAAATGGAAATCGGAATTAGAAACATCAAGTAGACTAACATTTTACAAGATCATTAAAGAAGATTTCTTACTAGAAACCTATTTAAAACAATTACCATATAAGGAAGCAATAAGTATGTGTCACTTCATAGCCCTGAACCACAGACGACAGATAGAGTCAAAACGCTGGGCAGGTACGGACAGGACGGACAGACTTTGTGACAGACGCAATGTTATTGATGATGAATTACAAGTGTTATATTATTGTAGTAAACACGCAAATGAGAGGCAAAAATATGTATCCCAATATTACATTACCGACGAGAAAATTAAGACATCAAAAGACGCAATTACAACTTTCAAAAATGAAAATATGACAAAAATGTACGCTGTAATGAATATGGTTGTCAACTAATAAGTAATTATCGGGCTCGATTACTGTTTATCACCTTAAATCATCTAAAGTTCGCTCAACATGATATACATTGGACTGGGCAAATGGCTCCAGTAACTTCTTGCAACTCGAGTGCGAGCCAATAATATTAACCCTATCAATCCGAAAGGCCAACACACCAAAATCCTTCAAGATATTATGTTGGGTATTTTCAGGCTACCCTGACTGGGTGCCGTTGCTGCTTATGGCAGCAGCATGTTCCTGTTGGATTTGATTCAAAACATTCAACATTTTCCTTGTATAGTTGCGTTGAAATTGGGATTCTGGGAACTCACACTGTTCGAATGGTTAATATGAACTTATGAGTATTGTTATGTAGGTCCTAAGCATGTATATATGTATAGCGCATGGTATAATTAATTGCATATATTGTATCCATACAGTCAAAACAAAATGGCTGCTTGTTTCCCTCCACATGTCATCCATATGCAATAGGCCTATTAAAATCATGCACATTACACACATAACTAAAGAAAATGAAAATATTTCAAACATGTACTCCCCACTGAATATGACAAATGATAAGTTATTATCGGGCTAGAGCATTGACTATCATTCTGAAGCACCCAATCCTCGCCCAACATGAAATTCACTGAACTGGTCCAATGGCTCCAATACCATTAATATACTGTAAAATATACTGAATATTAACCACTCCAAACCAAATGGCCCCCGCCAAAATCCTTCACTATATGCCGATGGGTATTTTCGAGCTGACCTGACTTGGAACTGTTGATTTTTTATGACAGAAACATGTCGGTTCTGTTCCAAAATATTCAACAGTTTTCCTGAACAGTTACTTTGAAACTGTAATTCTGGAAACTCGCGGCTTGAAGGGTTAATATGAACGTATGCGTATTGTTATGTAAGCCCTAATGTATATTATCGTTATAGCGCATTATATAATTAGCCGCATATATTCTATCTCCACTGTCATCTCAAATTGTCTAGTTATTTATTTCCGCAGAGCACATGCCCCCCACAGCTAGCATAAAATAAACATATTTTAATCTATTACGTTATATGTAAAATAGCTCCAATGCCATAAATATTGTATGTAATAACTGTTACACGCCTACCCACCATCACCCCGCCCACCACCACCCCACCCAACCACATATGCTAGTGTAATAGCCTGGGAGAAATAAGGCGAACTTGATCTTGAACTCAGGCAATAACATAACTTGTGGGCGAGTTATTTATATATATAGTGTATTATGTCAACATAAATAAGTCGCCTTAAACGCGCAGTTATGTTGACATCTGGACAGGTATGTCGCCATAATAAGTAGGCAACACGGCGGCAGATGCATGTCACCGCAATATATTAGCCTACAGATTACATGAAATAGTTCAACCAGATTAGGCAATGAGAAAGAGGCCTTAATCAGGAATAACGCCATATTGACGTATGACGTTATTCCTGATTACGTCTCTAGTAAGAATACGGCCTTATTGTGATAGGGAATTTCAAAACTTTGGTTGTGATCTCATTAAAACCCCGGATCATGATCTGATCAAAATCTGGATCTATAGATATTTCGAAAACTACTTAAATAATCCGATTTGACAGTGTGGATATGACAAAACGTGATAGTGAGCGCCTGCAATATTAGTCTAGTCGTAGGAGTCAGTTTTGGTGGGTCAACCTAGACAAAATTTCCACCCTAAATTTGTTTGTGTCATTCGATTTGTAACGTCACCTAGAAGCACATACTAAAAATCCCCATCAATCCCTTTCGGGCGGAATTTTTGGCGAGGGTTTGAATTTGAGCATGTTTTTATTTTCTTCTCAACCCGCTTTTATAGATATCTTAAATCTATGTTCACGATCTTCTTTTAAAATCATATCTAACATCTCATTTGTCATATTACCCTTAATAATACATTATTAAGGTCTCTCATGATAGATTTAATTTGAATTTGAATTTGAATATCTGGTTGTTTATAATTTTAATAATATTTGTTCCAGGGCAAGTTTAGAAAACTCGTTATCAAGTAAATCACGCGTCATTTCTGCGAACTAATAATTATATAGAGTGTGTATAATGACTTGACTTTATTCTTCTTCTTGAAACAATATCAAATACTCGTGATTTTATATGCCTTAATACCCCCATCCCACTAATTAGACAGTTCGAAGTGTGGAATATTGCCATTTATTCTCATTGACTTAAACTCTCGAGTCCTGGGATTTGGGCTTCTACAGTTTAATTAATTAAGCAATTATGCGAATTTTGAGGTCATATTCACACGACACCAGCATCATTGACCCGACGAGTGGAATTGATTCTACTGATAGTGGCAGCGCTCATCCTCGTGGTATACACGAGGAAAACTACGTGATCTGCTTGCAGCCATTTGAGAAATGCGACCCTCCAATTCCTGTGAGGAGAAAGGGTGTTGAAACACTAATCCGTTTCAGCGATATTTGAAATGATGAAGAACTGCACCGGTATATGGTTAACAAGAGTGACGCTACACCCATGGGTAAAGTGCTTATTCATGCCGGCTGTAGAAAGAGATACACTGACCCCAGGAAAACCAAAGTCACACCCCCCCCCCACCAAAAGATTACAATCCTATACTCTACATCCATTCGACTGGAACACTGATTGCCTGTTATGTGGGTGGGGCGGGGGAGGGGTGGTGGGGTGGAGAGGCGATAATAGATAGAAAGCATTCAGAGAGGGATGTTATCAGGTCTGGGAAGGCATTAGCGTTAAGGAAAAGTATATAGGAACAATGTGACAGTAAGTCCGATCACTGGTCCCTTGAGATCCGCACTCGCCTCGAGAATTGTATAGATTTAGTGTCAGAAAAAGCAGTTTATCATCGTTCTTGCTACAGGAAGTTCATGCGCACATTGTCGACCTCACAGGTCATGGCGCGACCTGCTGACAGCGAAATGGGGGCATTAGTTTGATGTATTGTGCAATTGGCTACAAAATGTTTGTGAATTAGAAGTATACACAATTGTTGATCTTCAGGTGATGATGGTGGAGTTAGCAGTATTTTGTCTGAAGACACTGAAACGAAAGCTCAACGAGCATTATGGTGGTCATGTATTTTTCGCTGAAGTATTGGGAAGGAAGGACGTTGTTTGATTTCGCAATATGGCAAATTACATTATCAATGAAAAGTGAAAGACATGAGAACTCTAAACAAGAGGCCGATCGAATCGTAGCAGTTGTTGCACGAATTATACGTGAAGAAGTGCGAGAAGCAACTTTCACTAGAGAGACCTATCCCTCAAATGAAGAAATTGGCGATAGGAAAAAGGGGATAGAATTTCTGACACCATGTCTTCGTACCCCCGTCGAAAGAAATGATACCTTCACGTGGTGCCAAACAGAGCAGTATAGGCCAAGTAATTTTACAAGCTGTGAAGCCGAGAACTGTGATCACTCCAGTATTGCTCGGTTTAGGAGTAGAGATGGACCATGTTTTCGGATCGAGATGGCTTATTGAAGAACTTCATCAGTTATGATTTTCAAATATCATATGACGAAGTAAGTCGATACAAACAGTCAGTTATGCAACAGGACAGCATAGAAAATGTGTGTCCTCCACCAGACCAAACGTTCACACAGTGGGCGTGTGACAACGTAGATCATAATATTCGAACACTCACAGCGGAAGGTACATTCTATGGAATGGGAGTCATAGCAATGTATTCTGCAGAGCATCATAGCTCAAATATCTAACGACGTATTGTGCGATGCGCTAGAGACAATTTGATCATTTGGTTGTTCACAAAGGCATTTCAATATACCGGTACATTGGTCCGTCTCTCCCTGCCCTTTAAATGTTATATTTGTGCCGATCCTCGCCTTGCAGTTTCCACGCATCTTTCCACCAGCAGTGTGCTATTCAAATGTGTTGTGGCAAACTGCATGGCTCCTAAGCAGATCAAATGACCCGACGCCAAACTGGTCCGGCTTCATGCAACATATCTTCAGACCACCTGACGGAGAGACTGTGGACAGGTCAGAGGTACTAATACTGCCAATGATCGACCTGAAGCCAAATGATGAGACATGCGTCCACTCCACGCAGTTGTACATCCACGAACAGGTAAGCCGCCTCAACTTTCCAACAGCCTGTGTAACATTCGATCAGCCACTTTGGCTAAAGGCAGTGGAGATAAAGGTTGCCAAAGATCTGGACAAAATAGGCTTGCATCTCGGAGGGTTCCATCTGCTAATGAGTGCATGTAGTAGTATCCTTCATACGATGAAAGAATCTGGAATAGAAGAGGCATTAGGTGAAGTGTATGGTCAGAATGCAGTGACCCATATGACGAGTGGCAAAGCTATTGCTCGAGCTCTGCGTGGTCTTTGCCTAATAGAGGCAGCACTAACTACAAAAGTGCTTGCTTCTCTACTCCCTCAGAATTCCATCGACAGTGAAAGGGAATGTCGATAGAAAAATACAGATTTTGAATCAAATGAGTCTTTCTTTGTTGAGCCAAGTTCCAGCTGTACTGATGCACGCATGGATATGGATAGGCCAACTGATGTAATAGCAGAAAACGTCAAAGAACTTGAGAAGCTACTGAATGGTGTTGTTGACCTTAGCATTAATCCAGACAGGCTTGCTGACTACAAAGAACTCGTCACACTGGATGAAGAAATGGAAAATGTAAAGACATCATCAAGTGCTCGATCCAAGACTGCCAAATTATTGATACAGTTTCTAGAACACATCAAATCCATAAAGGACTTTATCAGCTTTGAGAGGCTCGGGATGTGGGAAAATCATCTTGGTGCCATGAGCAAGTTTCTCAGCCTCTTTGCAGCAACTGGGTGCTCGCCTGTATCTTCAGAAAATGCAGAAACTATCTACTTCTCACCATGGGGTGTATAGGAAATTCGTAGAGAAAGGCTACCATACCGTTCGAAAAAGTGATCGTCTATGGTCTGGACTGCGGACTGATCTCGTTATAGAACAGGTTCTGATGAGGACACTGAAAAGCCGTGGTGGACTGATTCGAGGAAGGGGTATGACGGAAAGCATGAGGCATCAGTGGTTTTCCACTATGCACGCGTGTGCTACTGTTGTGCATGATGCCATGTCAAATCTGACTGGGAAGCGACACCTTACGAGCGATCAACATGTGGACATGAGAAGAACTGGACGTTAGCACGATTTGTGAGACATGAGGAAAATTATGGAGTGGTTTCAAGTGCATGGCACCTTTGATGCCAATATCCCACCACTTCGATCTCTGGCCAGTGGTCTGAGTGGACGGGAAGAGGATGGCATCAACTGTGATGAGAAAGTTGGTAAAGTGTTACAAGAGAGCATGGATGGTAAACAATACCTTCTGTTGAACCATCCATGAAGAAGTCTCAGATGGTACGCACATTAGGTTACCTCTTCTTTCCTTCTTCTTTTCGATCGCTGATCATACCGCCAGTCCTGTAAGTGACTATCGACATGATCATAAGCGTTAAGTGCGTGGATCCATGGTTTATTAGAGTGCGCCGTGTGGCCTGGAACCTCCGTCTTCAGCACTCGAGGTTTCTGTCAGGGTTACCTCACCCTTACCTCCTTTAGTCGCCTCTTACGACACGCAGAGGATACGGAAGGTATATTCTAAGCCCCACCTACAGGGCATGTTAGGTTACCTTAAACCGGGAATCAAAATTGATAAACAAACTGTGCGAATTGATCCAACGGTTTTGTTCATGCGATGTACTACACTAGTGCAAAGAGAAGATGAAAATGTTCTTCCTTACTTTAGACACGAAATGACTGCAGTCCCTACTCGTTATTCAAAGTTTTTTCCATGCAGAAATCGGAACTGGCTAGAAAAATAAAGATTGATCTGACAACCATCTACGAAACTAAGTCCCCATTGCCAAAACACAGCATGCTTTTGATAGATGGGGGCTGGTTTCTACATTATATAAGATCGCCAAAAAATACAACATATGCCCAGTTGCTTGAACAGTACACTTCATATCGTGAACACAAGTACAGAATGAGTTACATTGTGTTTGATGGATATGAGGATGTTCTTTCAACCAAGGACCATGAACATGGACGACGGCAAATAGGCAAGATCTCTACTGATATATTTGTGAACGTCACAGCGAATGCTCATGTTGATCAGGAGGCATTCCTCTCGAATAAATGAAACAAGACCCAGTTAATTAGCCTTCTGTCAAGTCATCTTCAATCGCTTCGAAGCTAAGTACGAGAGATGCAGATACACTTATAGTATCAACGGCACTGGACTATGCTAGAGATGGTCAGCCAGTCATAGGTGTTGCTGAGGACACTGACATCTTCATAATGTTGCTGTATCACTGGGACGATAGATTGGCAGACATGTTCATGAAGAAGGAAGTGAAACGCTCAAAATGTCGGCAATTGTACAGCCTCAAGGAAGCTGCTGATGCCGTCCCAGAAAAGATACGAAAGAGTATTCTTATAACTCATGCCTGGAGTGGGTGCGATACAACCTCGGCCACGTTTGGCCATGTTAAGACGAATCTTCTTAAGGTAATGTCCAAGTCCAAAGAGGTACAGGATTTGTCTGATATAATCGGGAGTTGTGACACATTACAGGAACCAGTTGGCAGTGCAGGAATTAGCCTATTCCGTTGCCTGTGTAGTGGCAGTGAGAAAGGCATGTTTACTTCTCTGAGATATGCCCGATATATGCAGATGGCTGTGAAGGGAAGTAAGATAGAGCCACAACGACTGCCATCAACTGAGCGTGCAGCTTACTTCCATAGCCCCCGGCCCAACACCACCACCCCCACCCCTCCAGGTGGCTAACTCTTGTTAACGATGAACTGGACCACAATGATTGGGGATGGAAAGAGGAAAATGTGTATTTATGCCCGATAATGACAACTCTTGAAGCTGCTCCATCGAAGGTACTCAATTTCATTCGTTGCGAATGCAAAGTAACAACAAAGAATCCGTATGGCACCAAGCAATGCTTATGCAGCAAAAACGGATTGAAATGTGTGATCGCATGTGCAGGGTGCTGAGATCAAATTTGCAGCAACATCGACCATCTGGTAACAATTGATGAAGAAAATGATGGTTTGGATTTTTAATCTCATGTCATCGCAGGGCACATCCCGACCTCCAAGCGTGTGTTAATGAGCATCTCTATACTATCCTCAGTGATAAACTTGTTTCTTTTTTCGCTGACACATGTGCATCTCAGCTGTTGAGTGACAAGAAATATATTTTATTTTTTCACAGTTGTATTATTTCAGATTGTTGAATCTGGTGTTTTGTTGGAAAATAGCAAACGACGCTGTTTTCCTCTACGTTATCAGATTTCACATATGATGTAAAAATGGTCCTCAATTTAAAACCCGTGTAAAAAATTCCGCCCAAATGGGATCAATGGGTATTTTTAGTATACGATTAAGGGTTAATATCTGCTTCGAATGACACCACAAAACCTTAGGTAAGAATTTTGTCACGGTGCACACCCCTCAACGACTAGGCTATATCTGGCCGTGTTCTTACTAGAGAGTTAATCCTGCATAACGGCATATACATCACTATGGCGTTATTCAGGATTAAGTCTCTAGTGAGAACGTGGTCTCTTAATTTGTTTTCGTATATGTCTAAAGGTGCACACTCACACCAAAATGCCTGAAAATAAAATTGTTAAAATTGTATACTTTTATATGCTTAAATCGTTTAACTTGATGCAGTGAAACGAAATAAAACTTACGATGATTTCATTCCGTATTGATTATTTTAAAAGATTTAGTTATGAAGTTCAATTAGGAACTCGTGTCTCTAAAGCCGTGTTCTTACTAGAAACTTAATCCGGAATAATGTCATACTGAAGTATAGCGTTACTCCCGATTAACTCTCTAGTGAGAACACGGCCAATTCAATTTCACAACATAAAAATCATATTAATCTATACGTAATGAAATCATCATATGTTAAGAATTAAGATTTATTTCGTTTCACTGCATCGAGGTACACAAATTAAGCCTAAAAGGTATACAATTTTAACAATTTCATTTTCAAGTCAAGCGCCTTGGCGTGAATGCGCAATATATGCTGAACACGTGCAGTTTTTGTGCAAAGACACACAAAACGCCTGCGGAATTAGATTCACAAATATCTCATATTGTATATACTAATTACTTCCAAAGCAATTATCTTGACATCTACACATCAAAGTCACTGCTCCATTACAGTTGTGTATATGTGCCTTGCAGGAAAAGATAACCTGTTTGTATAGGCCGAGTTCCGTAAACATTATCGTAAACATTGAAAAATAAAATGCCCATGTCCTATCCTATACACGTCGTTGTTAGTGAAGATTATATCACACACACACACGCACGGACACACGCACGCACTCACTTACGCACGCACGCACGCACGCACGCACGCACGCACGCACACAAGCACACACGCACACACACCGCCACCCCACCCACCCCTCTCCACCCACCTCTCTCTCTCTCTCTCGCTCGCTCTCTCGCTCTCTCTATCTCTCCCTCTCTCTCTCTCTCTCTCCCTCCCTCTCTCTCTCTCTCTCTCTCTCTCCCTCCCTCCCTCCCTCCCTCCCTCCCTCCTCCCTCCCTCTCTCTCTCTCTCTCTCCCTCCCTCTCTCTCTCTCTCTCTCTCTCTCTCTATCTCACTCTCTCTCTCTTTCTCTTTTTCTCTCTTCCTCGCTCGCTCACTCGCTCGCTCGCTCGCTCTCTTACTCCCTCCCTCCCTCCCTCCCCCCCTCTCTCGCTCTCTCTCTCTCTCTCTCTCTCTCTCTCTCTCTCTCTCTCTCTCTCCCTCTCGTCTCGTTCTCTCCATCTCTCCCATCCCCACACATTCCCACCCATTCCACTGCCACCCCCTCTTTCTCCCCTCCTCCATCTCCCTCCCTCGCCCGAGGATGGCTTTATATTGAGCATTGTGCAACAGGGTGAACAAATAATTGGCGGCTGCAAATGTCAAACTAAAATGGCGTCTTCAAGAAGAACTATGGTCACTAAATTCTTGTAACGATTTCTTTTGGACCTTTATTACGTCATAATAACTTTAAGTAGTCCCATTAACCCTTTATTAACAAAATTTTATCAAGAACATCCAAATTTTCTCATGGAAAATTTCTATTTACAAAACAAGAGAAGGCTATTTTTGAAAATTTACTACTGGAATGACTGGCTAGATAATCATCGAGCCAGTCATTAAAGCGGTAACTTCTCAAAGCTATTCGCCTCTATGTTTGCAATTGACCATTTCTCAAGGCCATTGCAGAGGTCGTTTTTGGCCGTTATGTATCTTTGATTGGGCATATTTAAATATATATCGATAGATAGATTGATAATTTATTTCCACAATAGGCCATCGGCCCATGGGTACACAAATTATATAATTCAGAAGCGGACAATGTGTGAAACAGTAGTAAAACTAAATGTATAATTATATATTAATATACATGTAATCTTACTCTCATAAATATCGTCATTTATTCAATATTAATCCCCATATCATGATCAGTTACAGCCCCGCCCCTCCCTCCATCATTCCTCTCTTTACTCATTAACCATTCCGCCGGGTCATCTCTCCTCGTTTCTTAATATAGTCAGGCAGCTTAGGACTGGATTTTGATGAAATGGGGACAGAACGGACAAAAGCAAAATAATTTGACCAAGCCCTGCCTAGGTCAAATGCTTCACATTTTTTCTAGGATCCACAAACAGAAATCATTATATCAGTTTTTATAAGCAAAGGTGTGATATCTATTTTTTCTGTGCTCTGAATTAGCTAAAATGTCATGTTTTTGCAAAAGGATGCCTAACCACTCAATAAATAAGCTATATATTTACATACTATACATGTATGAATACGGGCATGCGTGGGGTACATATCACAGGTTATATGTTTAGAAAAGGTTTTCTTCATTAAATTATTTGAAAAGAAGAGGGAGTGTAATGCCATAAAACGAAAGAATTAACCCATGAACAAATGGTTTATATCACACCCAATCTAGTAGTTGCATGTTAATTACATAAGGTAAATAAATAATTAATTCTTCCAGGGGTTGTTAATTTATTTAGTTTTTATGATAGTATTCAGCCTGGGGTAATTTTAGAAACGTTCAATCAAAGTAAAGTGAAAACGTCTTTTTTCAAAACAGAATAAAATTAATACACGTGTTACTGGTCATACACATTATATAAGTTTAAATTGTTGATTGACGACACAAAATGGATTGGACAGCATGTGTGATATGTCAAAACATCACAAGTGAAGTGCTGAGGTGTCCCTTAAATGCCTCAGGCTCAGGAGATAAGTCTAAGCCATACAGAACTTTCCTGACCAATGTCTCAGCATTTAGAAAATTGAAAAACTACCAGTGAGTCTGCCTTTTGAAGATACTATAACTGTTAATGATTTTATAAATCATGAGGTTCATTGGCACAGATTTTGCTATGGATAATTCAGCAGGAGTAAGGTTGAAAGGGCGGAAAGAAAGCGAGATATAGATGATACTGTGACAGCCAACGCTGTCGTTGATGAGAAGCGAAGCAGAGGCCGTCAATCACTGTCAAATACCGCATGTATATTCGGCACAAAAGAAGGAGGTCATCTTCATGAATTCAGGACGCTAAATGTAGATGAGAATGTGAAACGGATGGGTACAGACCGACAAGACACCACACACTATTAGCACGGATTGCAGGTGGGACCTTATTGCACTTGGAGCGAAATATCATATAGCTTGCCTTGCTGAATTAAGAAATCGTCACCGTCCACTGATAAGACAGAGTCATGAATATTCTGAAACACGAACAGATGAAATGACAACTCCCAGCAAGAGCATTTATAGAGCTGACAACATCCATAGAAAACTCAGTTGTTGATGGAATCTTCCACTTTCGATTTCCAGAGCTCCGTCAGCTATATGAAAACCGTCTTCATGATCTTGGCATCAAGAAATAAGGCTCGTTTCAAGGAACAGGTCCTTGAATATTTTCCGACAGCTCCAGGAACAAAGTGATGGAAAGAATGTGGTTTTTGTTTTCGAACAGGGAATGCATCAGATGATAAATCAAGCAGTAACGTGTGATTATGAGGGGTATGCCGCAATTCTTGCAAAAGCTGCTAAAATTAGACATGAAGACATCTTCAAGACTGATTGATTCCACTTTGATGCTTCATTCTCTCATCAGTGTTAACAAAACTCTGTGCCTCCTACCCTGACGACCGTAGTATCTATGCTGTTAAATGGCGCTGACATAAGGTAACAGTACTCAAGAGATTGTCAAATGTGTCTTACTATTTCGCAGATTGTCCTCTTCAATTGTACGAAAAAAACATCCACTGCTGGTAAATCACGTCACTCTATGAGCAATGAACCACCACTGCCTTTGTACATTGGTCTGAAAGTACATACACATACTAGATCCAAGAATGTGATCACACTACTGTATGACTTGTGTCTCAGTGTAAGTTATGACAGAATTTTAGAGCTTGAGAGTCAGTTGGCAACTGCAGTATATCAGCATATTCAAAAGGAAGGTATTGTTTGTCCTTCTCAATTACGTTATGGTCTGTTTACAGTGGGTGCCTTGGACAATTTGGATCACAATCCCTCAAGTACTACTGCCAAAGGGTCATTTCATGGCACGGGCATTAGCCTCTCTCAATCTCGTATAACATCGAATATGGGACAGTGCCGAGAGACAATTACACTTCCTTCTGCAAACACAAAGAAGTGGCATTCTCTACCTGAGAGTTTTACTACAGTGCCAACTGTTGCTCTTAAAGAGGCCACAGTAGAAGTGCTAAAGACAAAAATTGCGCATATGATGAAAAACGATGTCGAACAAATACATGCAGAGATGAAAGTCGAAAACCTGTGGTTATCCAACGCACTGAAATTTCTCAAGAAGGAGATAGTTGCGAAAGGTGATGCGGTAACATGGTCAGCCTACCACGCGTCTCTACAAGATGACTCTAACGTTGATGATAAGAAGAAAGCGCTAACACAACTCTTACCACTGTTCTATGAAAAAACGGTTACATCCGCCATGATCAAACATGGCATGAATATCTCTCAACAAGCAAGACAATTTCTCAACCCAGGCCAAATTCCTGTGATGGCATGGATGCCCCACAGTATGCGCTGGCTAAATACATACAATGGTACTGGCCTCAGACATATGGGGAGGACAATTATGTTATCATGTTTGTGGGGGTGGGGGTGGCTTCACATCGAAATGGTCATATGGAGTATATTTATTGACTACCTGGAGAGCCCTGGTTGGACCACTGCACTGACACAGGCATGCATTGCCTCGCCAAGTACAGCAGATTCCTTTCTTCGCTGCTCACATCTCACAAGAAAACGACGAGCACACCAAATTATCGCTTTGCCATTGGCCAAGCTTCAGGAAGATGCATTTGCTTCCACATCGTAGCCCCAAACAGATGAAGAGAAAGAGATTTGTAGACTCGAAATGATCCGAAAGAGTCAAACATTCCAATACTGGGATATCATACTCAAGATCGAGCTACTGGAACTCATCTATATACGAGCTCATCACGAAGCAAACTTCTCGCTGTATGTGAATTCACTGAAAGCACTATGTCCTTGGTGCTTTGCACTCGATCATCAAAATTATGTTCGGTGGACATGAAAAATCTGCCCCCTTCCATCATGGAAGAATTTGCACGAAATGGTCATTGGGTTGTTTGCAAGACTATCCACAGATTTTCAGCCATGCCTATTGATCAGGCACATGAGCAAAATAACGAAATGGTGAAAGATTATGTGGGCGTGGTTGGACTTACACAGAACCCATCAGCGTTCCGAAAGTGGATGCTAGCAGGACCTGAACAAGTCAGACTTCATCAGGAATTCGAAGAGAGCTTTGCTGAAGAGACAAAAAATCACCTCCACCACGAGAAGGGCCTTTCTATTAAGAAACACTTCAGACAACGAGCTCTAAATTTGGCAGAGACCATGAGTGAAATGGGGAATTCCATTTCTCAATGACACACCAGAGCTACTAACCCTGGATAATAGCAATGTTATGAATGAATCTGTTGTTAACACTGTCCGCACTGTGGAATTCTTAGGCAAAAATCAATACGATGACAGAGGTAAAGTCCACATTGGAAAGAAATCTGACCTGCTAGCTTGTCTCATCCAAACAACTGATACAGAAACAAGATCTAGATAATATCGACCTGTTTGTTACTTCTGGTCCGCTGTGTTCCAGAGAAAGGTTAGCTAAGCTACAGCCTCCAAGCACATTTGACATTAAAGTTCTAGACAGAGCCGCTGTTGTGCATCTACTATCTCCAAATAGAACCGCAACCTTTGATGAATATGCCAATTATATTTTTCTTCCCTACATCATGAATCAGTTGGAAGCCTCCAAAAGAGTGGATTTCGTATGGGGCACTTACATTAAGGCCAGTATCAAGGATTGTACAAGGGGGAATAGAGGTACCGGCATCAGGGGAAAGGTTGATGGTAAAAACAAAATCCCTGGGAACTGGCCAGATTTGCCTTTCTCTCTATCAAAGTTGCTGCCCATGAATTTTCCCCTCAGAAATAGGTTGTTATTACATCTCGAGAGTTATCATCAGAGGAATCAAACACAGCATGCAAGAAAGTGATTATGAATAAGCAACACAAGAATACTGCTTCATGTGCAGGATGCTTTGCTGAATAACTCTGCCACGTGTCTTGTTCGTACTGTGGATACGGATATTATCGTTATCCTAATTGGGAAGTTTCACCACTTACAAAGTATATGACCAGCTGCAGACATATGGGTGGCTTTCGGCATAGGGAAATGCGTCACCTATTTTCACATCAATGCAATCACCCAGGCACTAGGAAAAGGCACCTCAGTGGCCTTACCAGTCTTCCACAGTTTCACAGGTTGTGATAGAGTCTCTGCATTCTTCGGAAAGGGAAAGAGATCGGCATGGGATGCCCGGAAGTCATATCCTGATGTCACATTAGCTTTCAAGTTTTTTGTAGAGAATCCATTCACTAAGCTGGATGTTGATCCACAACAACAAGTACCATCACCTGAAGGATGCGGATGGACAATTGAGAAAGAAAATTATTCATGGCTCCCAGTGTGGACAACGATTCCAGTTGTTTTCCAAAGCGTGTAGAGAGTTGGTTAAATGTGGTTGTAAAGGCAAAACTGGCTGTGGTGTCAGGTGTGCTTGCAAGAAAGCCCATTGTGCAAGAGCAATCGCTCCAAATAAACACACACTCAAATTAACATTGGCATTGTTATACACATTTCTGTGTAGCGTTTGTGATTTCTAGAACACATTTGATGCAATAACAATAACCATTTTCTTACAGTCCAGCTTTTATCTAAGCTGCCATTAGTTGGATATTTGCTCGAAATGGCAATATTAAGATGCAAAATGTATCAAAATGGTGCATGTTGTGATTTCTACATAAATAACTGACCATCTGTTGATTTAATTGTTTTTTAGATTACACACATGTCAGTATTCTATTCACTTTTCCAGTTTCCCCTATTATTGCCAGACATAAAATGAAAATGTCACGTGACAACCGCCAAGATTGTCAGATTTGATGGATCCTAGCAACCAAGTAATTGATAGGACCTAGCAAAGTATCACAAGTTTGGTGCTTTTGTCCAGTCTGTCACCTTCCTTCCATTAAGCTGCCGTACTTAATACGGAAAGAAACGAAAGTGAAAAGAGGAGTATGACCAGGTCATTAAAATGAAGTTTTAAAGACCCTCTCATCACCGATAACCATTCCTCAAGATCATCTCTTCTCGTTTCCTAGCACGAAAAGAAACGAAAAGGAAACGAGGAGTGAGCCCAGGTGACTGAAAAATAATCGTCATTTTCCATTGTCTGCTTTGTCAACGGTACACGTTCGCGCCAGAATGCTCAGATAATTAAATTATCAATACGGCTCCAGCCTCTCAAATCGTGCACCTTTATATGATTAAACAAAATAGCTTCTACACTCAATAACATGCAGTAGATTCATTTGAAAGGATATCATAACATGCCAAATACTCAGGTGCACGATTCAAGCATCTGAATTGCACAAATCAACAATTCTACTCTTAGGCATTCTGGCGCGAATGCGCCCCACTATATATCTAGTAACCTTAACATTAACATCCGTGGTGATGGTGTCGTCGTCGTCGTCGTGGTCGTCGTCGTCATCGTCGTTGTCATCGTCGTCGTCGTCATCGTCGCCGCCACCACCACCACCATCATCATCTCCACCACCATGAGAATCATCATCATCACCACCATCACCATCATTATAATCGTTTTCGTAATCTATGCCCATTGAGAAGGGATTTCACCAATAAAAGTAAGCTGCCACTTCAGATCACATCCACAGCCCTAGTTTAGCAATGCAATTTTTACTAAACAAGCATGGCTGATCTGATCCGAGGCAGCACCATCCTATGATATTTTATTCTGAAAAACGGCATAACTTCTTTTGGGTTTATTGCTAACTGTAATAATATAGATTGCCACATACCAACCTCTATTAGTGAGCTGTATAGTGCCACCCATCTCATATGACCCATCATACTCCACCCACCCAGCCACCCCAAAACCCCACCCACCTAATACCTATTCTTCAATGGTTGTGACAGGAGAAAATGTTTAGACCATATTTCGATTACGTACATTAAAGGCATGGTATATAAAAGATGCTAGATTTCTCATGGTAGATGCGTTGATACATTGCAATAATCAATGAATTTAAACATGCTGGGTCTTGTTTAATAATATGGTCTTATGAGTTTTTTTCCGTAGTTCGCGATACATAGGACAGCGTATTATAAAGTAGTATTCGTCTTCTACATCATCGTTGCAAAATGTGCAGTTTCTATCAGACTGGGGTGACGGTGTTGGCTTGTGCCATCTCCCTGTTTCCATGTGTAACCTATATTATCCAATACGGAGTCTCGACAGTGTATATCTATGTTTAGTTATTTTTACCTTGTCTAAATAACATTTATAAATTAATTCCCCGCCAAAATGCTTATACAACCGTGTTTCACTGCTTATTTCCAATTGGGCCCTCCACTCCTGCAAATAATTATCAAATGCCCTTTGTCTGTATATTATGATAAATCCGTTTTTATTTATTTGCTCGCCATGTTTCGTCAAGACCTTGTTAAACCCTCTTCTGTTAACATATCTTTTAATTTGCCTACACAATGGACCTTTCCATTTTTAGCCATGCCCCGCCCATCACTAGCTAATCTCCACCCACACCTCGCGCTGTTGGGATTGATCGATCCCCAAATGCCGTAGCTATCAATTTCCTGAAAACTATACTTTGTAACCAATTTGACTGGGTGATGTTGCTGCCTATGGCAGCAACAGCGGCCAGTCAAATTAGTTTCAAAATATTCAACAGAATATTTATTAAATAGTAAAAGCAAACAATTTGTACAACAACGCACAGACCGTCGTCAAATATGCGTCCGTGACGTACTTATCGACGTCATTCATTATGATGTCATTGTACACATCACGAAGTTCATTATGACGTCATATGATGGGTGGGTACTCTGGAAAGATGAACTATTACAATGATTATTACCCATCAAATCATTATGTAATATATCATAAACAATTTTAACAATGTGTCGGGTCGGTTGTCTAAAGTTTTTAAACCGATATTTTAATACTCTAATTTCCCTCGTTAACAATAATGGAACTCTACCTAGTTCCCCATAAACAACGCAGTTTGAAGTACGCTCTGTTTCACATTTAACAGCTGTTTGCAAAAACGTAAATGGCATCTTTCATTGTCGAAACCCTGATGACAGCCCACCACTCCACTATCATAGCATAAAATCGGATAGATTAATTTACCAAATAAGCAACATATTTTACTTACTGACAGGCCTTAGGGCTTCACGGTATTGGAAAAACGAAAACCGGTTATGGTATCAATTTCAATACCGGTATACCTTTCATACCGGTATTACTCATATGTGCATTGAATGATGTTGTAGGGGGTACTTTGGGCGCCATAGCATTTGTATATTCTACATAAAACATGTGTTTTGTTGTCATTTCCCCACCCCCAAATCATCGTTGTCGTATAACGTATTAGTGTTTGAACGACATACATATGACACCATGCTCGGACATTAAATACTATTCTCAGTTCGAATTTGTTTCCATAAATGAACAAGCGGCACTATTTATATTATCATCTATATACAAAGATAACAATATAAATCGCGTTACTTGTGTATTTTGGAAGCAAAGTCGCGATATTAGTTCATAAAATGTTGACTCACGTAAAATATGTGCAAGCCGGAAGTGACCCCGTAAAGTGCGCAGAATGTTTACGCGCACTTGATAACGGGTGAATGATTGACAGCTACCATTAGTCAGCAGAAATAACAGCGAGCCACAAATATTAAATGTAAATTTTATTCCAAATATTTAAAACAAATCAACAATATAATCAAATGATAAACCTTTTTTGAAAATGTACCCTTGGAATGACTGACTCGGCTATCAAGCCAGTCATTCCAGGGATAACTCTTTTCAATAGTTTTTGCTAGGCCTATTCACTCGAGAGCACTATGTTTACTAATCTAAATGTGTGATTTTAGCACTTAAGAATACAAAACACGGGGGTCACGAGTACAACAATAGGTCTCTTATGGTTCTTAGGTGTAGAGTTAATTGCAAATAATGCATTTGCACACCAAGTGAAAACCTATTTTGAAAATTTCCCACTGGAATGACTGGCTCGGTTATCTAACCAGTCATTCTAGTAAAAAATGTTCAAAAATAGTTTTCATTTGGTCTGCAAATGGATAATTCTCACTGCTACAGCATTATTGTTTTACAAAGTTTGACATATTTCCTGCCAGAAAAGATAGCATGTTGACCTTATCAGGTTTTAAGCAAGCACGTTTGGGGTTAACAATCTGGCCTGCTTTGCTAAAGAGTCGTTTTGAGGGACAGCTTGTGGCAGTCACACAAAGATACTTCTTAGCAAAGTTGGCTAAGGTCGGATAGCTCTTTTCATGAATTTTCCACCAGTCTAGTGGATTGGAGTCTTGGTCTGGTTCAGGGGCACCTAAATACAATACAAGTTCACTATCTACTGGGAGAGTGTCTACTGAGCTACATTGATTGTCACTTGATTTCTTGGTTTTGACAAACAAACTTGCTACGGTTTTCTTAGCTGGTGTGTGTTTAACATGGACATCGTTACTGATAGACACAGGCTTGACATGTAGTGATACATCCATACGAATTTTCTCCTTCACAGTGTGGTACTCCTCCTCGGTCAGATATTGATTCTTGAACTTAGGATCAAGAAAGGTTGCCACACATAGAAGTTCATTAATTTTATCGTCATTGTAACGTTTTGACAGAGATTTCTTTATCGAATCTCGCATCTCGGTTGTCAAGTCATGAACAATTACATCATCCTCTGTTGGCGGATTGAGAACATTGACATTGATGACGTTAAGCAGAGGTTTCAATGAAGATACACTAACATATTTCTCCTGTGACAAAATATCGGTAAAGTCTCCTACACTTTCTAGGGCACTACACACTGCTTCCAAAACATGGGAATCCTGCCAAGTAGGGGCTAGTTGTTTAGTCTTCCGATCTAAATTTAATACTCTGGTAATGGCTGGCTCCTGCTCAACTATCCTCTTCATCATGGCAAACTTGGCTCCCCATCTAGTGGCACAATCCTGTGAATAGATAAGATTAAGACATATTCATCTTAGGGCTTGCAAATGAACAATTTAGTCAATGTCCATATATAGTAACTTAGCCAGTCATTCCAGCGGTAAATTTTCAAAAAATAATTTTATCTTAGGGCTTGCAAATGAACAATTTAGGATAACATATCTAATTCTAACAGAATAAAATGGGTCAATGTCCTCATCATAGTAACTTAGCAAGTCATTCCAGCGGTAAATTTTCAAAAAATAATTTTATCTTAGGGCTTGCAAATGAACAATTTAGGATGACATATCTAATTCTAACTGAATTAAATGGGTCAATGTCCTCATCATAGTCATCTTGCCGGCTAAGCGGTCAAGCGTTACTAAGGCAACAACTACTGGCCTACTATAGAAATAATACACCACATACTGCGCTTGACTGATCAACCATTTTCATCCCAAACACACATAATAGATGAATTCTGCTGAATATTTGAATAATTATTTTACTGAAAACTATTATAATGATTCAGTTAAACTATCACTACAAATATTCAGCAAGAGTACATGTAGGCCTACTATATGTAAACCACAATATATAGATAACAAACTTACTGTAATCAGCTGATGCTTTGGCAATCCAAGGGTTTCCTGCGCCTCCTTGAGCTCGCGTCGCTTCTTCCAGCTGGTAGAGAATGTCGACACAATCGTACGGCATACACCTAACGTTCTCGATATACGCTTATCGTTCATTGCACCATTTACTGCTAGATGCAAATTGTGGCCAAAGCATGACAGGTTAATCCAATCCAGATCTCGTAGAGCCTTTTTTATGTTGCTGCCGTTATCCGTCGTCATGCACACATGCTTGTCAGCGCTAAGTCCCCAGTTTGCAAAACATTCTGTCAAAGTTTGTCCGATGTTATCTGCCGTATGGTCATTTGGAAAATACAATGTTTCTAACACACGAGCCTGTAGGGTCCACGTCCTATCGATGAAATGGACGGTCAGGCCAAGATACGGCACCATATTTTCTGATGACCAAAGATCCGTGGTAGTAGCAAAGTAGTCTGCACATTTCAGTTCATCGACGATCTTATTGCGCACCTCAATATAGAACTGCGGAATCGCAGTATCGCCAAAGTAATTACGACCAGGCAATTTGTACCGGCTGTCAAACTGTGAGAGCATGTTAATGAAGTGATCGTTGTCTACTGTGTATATAGGAATCATACCTCCGGCTAAGTATCGCGTCACTGCTTCAGTCAGGCGTTTGTGTCGTGGATGCGATTTCTCGTAGATCGTTCCTTTACAGAATGACTCACTTATCTTCTGCTGCTTTCGCGGCGTTGTCTCTGTCTCGTCAGGCCTACAAATATACTGATATGTTTATTTAATGCAAAAATTGATACCTGTGCCTGCTCATCTAGGCATCTTTGCGCCGTATAAAATGATCCATTTGTAGTAAATATCATACCAAGTATTTGAACTTCCCAACTATCTCTATTTCATTTGCTCCATACCAAAATTTTTCATTTTGTCTTAACCGACCCCCCTCTTCTAACATTTTAGTTTTCTCTATATGTATCGTTAACCGCCACCTCTTACAATAATCAGCCAGAATATGCAAGCCTTTCTGTATATCGTCTACTGTTTCAGACAGTCCAATGCTTTGCTAAAGTCCACAAACATACAATATAATTTCTTTCCCTTATATAAACATAGGTATACACAAATTCACAAAAACAACAAGCTGGTATTGTACCCGTATCTATGCCAACACAACACAAATTACAACTGTCATTAATACGTACTGACGGTTGTTCTTGCCATGTTAACTCACGCTGCAGCCTACCGTTACGTCAACCGGAGACGGTATTCGGCCGAGTTTTAGATATTCGTCTTTAGGCCATGTCAGTTTTTATTTTCAAAGGCGTGTTCCTTCGCTGAATAACTGTAGTTGTTCAGCAAAGCGTTGTTTCCAATTATTCTGTGTTCTCTAATAGCGCATTATTTTGTAATTTCTTTATGTGTATGGGGTACCTTGTCCGATGTACCTTTCCAGTTTTCCCATCTATCACATGACGTCATAATCAACTACGTGGCGTGTAGGATGGCGTCATAATCAATAGCGTCATGATTGACGTAGATAAGTTCGCCACGAATATGCTACTGATTATTTTTAATCTACTTCGTCTGGGCGCTGCTGCTGCCTTGGGCAGCAACAGCACCGAAACAGCACCCAGTCAAATTGGTTTCAAAATATTCAACAGCTTACCTGTAGAGTTTTCTAGAAATTGATAGTCAGTCAGTTCAGGGGCGATCGATCTCAACATGGACTAAGTGTGGGTGGAACTTATCTAGATATAGGCTGGCACAGCTCAAGCTGGATTCCGCCATTCTTTTCACATATCGCACATACTCTAAATGTATTTAAAACATATTCAGAAATATTGCCTATATATTGCTATTTTGCCGCCGCATAACTTTTGAGGAAACGAAAAGTAACACTAATCCTCGAACAGCATCTGATTTTACGTGGTGATTTCTTCGGCTGAATAATGTCACTTGTTAATGTGTCGGTCGTATGTAGGGTGCGGATAAACCGCTTACAAAAGCATAAATTCACCTCTCTTTTATCACGCAACAATAGATACATATTATTCAGGTTTAAGATGTTGTTGCTGAAACTGTTTCTATCATTGACAGTAACACCTTCCAGTAACATCGAATTTAACAGAGGACTGATAACGCACCGTAATAATGCAACTCGCATGGTCAGCTTCGGACCAATACCGGCCCAGTACGGCCCGATATTCACGCAGTACGGCCCGATATTGGCCCAGCACGGCCAGCTAGTGACCCAGTGTCGGTGCATTAACCCGCATTATCATGATATAGTCAATCAGTTTGCAAATAAACGGTAACTCAATACTACAAATAATTCACTAAAATATGACTGCGGTAGTCCTATTTATTCTAATTATAATTTCTTTTTTTTTAAACGTCTATTTTGACATGAATAGTGTGAGCGTGTGAATATGAGTATACTTAATAATTTGTACAAAGATAATATTTTTAGGCATTTTGTGTTTAGCGTCCCTGTCATGAATAAAGTGTCTATGTTTCTATATTTTAGTCTGTCTATTCTTTTTACTTTCTTATAGCCTAACTACTTTTTAAATGATACTTCTGTCCGGTGAACATCCGATAATTCGCTGACAGGTGAACCTGTGAACTGGTCAAACCGGTCCATGTTCTGAAACGTGTTATGCGGGCCATGGGCAAGGCGGTGAGGCGTAAGTGGGCGAATAATAAATCTTTCAAAATATTACAGAACATTACACTTAATATAATTACCAGGTATGGCGTTATGGATGTGTTGATGTATGAGTGGAATATAACCATAGGCTCTGAATGAGCTAGAGACATAGATATCGGTTGTCGACTTATGAATTCAGACAACAGCAGATATGCCGAACATATCCCTGACTCGCCACCACATCATCACCATCATCATCATCATCATCATAATCGTCGTCGTTATCGCCAAATATATTCTTATTGGACATATTGTATTTACATGTACACGTGTTCATTTTGATAATCAACTCGAACAAAGTGATTTGGCAGGTAATTGTGAAGCATTATTTGGGCCAAGAGCCACAATTTTGCGCCTCGACCCACCCACCCCAGCCCCCTTGCCCACTTCCACACTTAATAGAACATGTGTGCCCCTCATTCGACTATGCCAGCTGTTGCAACATCACTGCATGGCCGGCCAATAAGGAGTAGGACATAAGTCGCCCATATCAAGCAAGCCATTTGAAATTTTGTGACGGGTCCATAAGATCTGTCAGAATTGGTGCCTATTGTCGTGTCTGGAAATGTGTTGAGATTAGATGCTCTGAGAAGCTATCACTTGGATTCAAAGTGGTCGACGTCGTTGTTTGCTTCATATGTTTACCCTAATAGAGGAATTTATTTCTAATAACGCCCCGCCCATTTCTAGCTCAGCTCCGCCTACTTTTGTGCTTGTGTTGGAATCGATTTATACACTTTAACGCTCAGTTCGCAGGATCCCAATTTCAAGGCTGTTTGCACGTGTAAGCGGTTGAATATTTTGAATCTAATTTGATGACTCGGGTGCGGTGTTGTTTCTGCCTATGGCAGCAACAGCTCGCAATCAAATTACTTTCAAAATATTCAACAGAGATTTTATTAAATTGTAAATTCATCAAAATCATGCAATTCGTACAACAATGACGGATTTTATTTTTAAATTTCATGACGGAGTTATAGATTTTATTTGTGACGTCAGCTAACAAATGACGTCAGTAGTTATGGCGTCAGCTACATGAGTGACAGAGCCGATCCCTCCATTCGACTATCAATAAAAGAAACAGATCACATACCGGTATTCGAATAGACCAGCAGGTAGGCCTTGAAACTCAAAGATTCATTGTATGATGTACACTACATAGAATTCCGTTAACCCTTTTACGGAGAAGTCGGCCAAAACCAGCCTGTGCATGGGTCTTGATGAATGTCCATTTGTGGGCCAAGAGAAGGCTAGTTTTTAAACTGTTACCACTTGAATCACCGGCTCGATAACCGAGCCAGTGATTCCAGGGTAAATTTTTCAAAAATAGTCTTCTCTTGGTCTGAAAATGTGCATTCAACAAACAAATATATTGACGTTCTTGACCAAATTTATGCGAGATTCTCCTGTAAGAAACCCAAGCTACCTATAGTCTATAGCGTCCCAAGAAATAAAGCCTAAATATGTAGGCCTACGCAGTGTTACTTTTACGCGCATGGGGACACTGTAGAATTCCAGTTTATCAATCAATCATATGACATCAAACTCAAATACGTGACGTGTAGGATGACGTCCAATCAATTACGTCATGAATGTGATAACTAAGTTCGTCACGAACGCTTAATTGATAACGGACTAACGGTTGTTGTATGAATTGTATTCTTTGCTAGTTTCAAAATAGTCAACAGCTTACCTGTATAGTTTTCTGGATATTGAAATTCAGAGAGTGTGGGGATCGATTTAATCTAAAATGGGCAAAGCGTGGGCGGAGCGTAGCTAGAGATGGGTGAGGCATAGCTAAAACCGGATTTCCCCATTTCTCGAGAGATCGGCGCTTCCATAGTCTAAATAATCTATACACTGTTAAATATTTCAAATACAATGAAAACACTATTTCGATACGCTATGCATCATAGGCCGTGTTCTCATACAGCCACTAACTATTTCGGTAAATAGCCGGTATATCCGTCAGCGTTCTAATTGAACTGTGCCGGAATAAACACGTCATTTATTTCGAAATTTAATCCCACAAAATCGGCGGTTTATCTTCTGATATACAGCTGTAACGCGCCAATACCGAGGTTGGCCAATGGCGCAGGGACCAATATCAGATTTGATATCGACGCGCACATTGCTCAACGGCGCAAGGCCAATAACGAATTTGATATCGGCGCGCCCGTTGGCCAACCGCGCAGGGGAACAATATCGAATTTGATATCGGCGCGCCCGTTAGCCAACGGTGCGGGTGACCAATATCGAATTTGATATCGGCGCGCCCGTTGGCCAACGGCGCAGGGGACCAATATCGCGGTGATATCAAATTAAATATTGGTCCCTGCGCCGTTGGCCAACTGGCGCGCCGATATCAAATTAGATATTTGTCCCCTGCGCCGTTGACCAACGGGCGCACCGATATAAAATTAGATATTGGTCCCTGCGCCGTTGGTCAACGGGCACCCGGATATCAAATTTGATATTGGTCCATGTGCCATTGGCCAACGGGCGCGCCGATATCAAATTCGATATTTGTCCCTGCGCCATTGGCCAACGTGTGCGCCGATAGCAAATTCGATATTGGTCTCTGCGCCGTTGGTCAACGGTGCTTCGATATTAAATTCGATATTGGTCCTTTCGCCATTGGTCAACGGCGCAAATTCGATATTGGCGCGTTACATCGCTATTGCTTCCCTATGTGAACGCAACCTATTCCCTAAAAATTTGTCAGGTATCGGTACCGACAGCATTTTCTCTCACTGTCTGCCAGGTAGTGCTACGATCAGCATTTTATCTCGCTCTCCACCAGGTAGCGCCACCGTCTAGGCCAGGACTATCTTACCTACATAGTACACGAGATAGTTGAGCAGGATTAGGCAATGAGAAAGAGGCCTAAGGCCATGTTCTCGCTAGAGACTTAATCCGGAATAACGCCATACTGATGTATGGTGTTATTCTGGACCAACCATGGTTGCGGAGATCTAATGATGTCTTGCTGACTTATTTGCATTGCCAAGTAGCATGCATTATTTTGGTAGTCCCGCCATTATCGCTGTGTTCCAAATTGACAACATTTTTCCATGAGATGTGCAATATCATTTGGCAGATGACACATATGACGCGTAACCGTGAACTTATACCAAAGTTAATTTTGCCTTGCTTCTTTGTGGCGTAGTCGGTGTAGAAATCGTGTATCATATCATATGCTAGACCTTTTCATCATTGTAAACATTGCTAGAGTATTCCAGATTCAAGAACCTACCACACATTGGCTGGCAAATGTACAGTCCCAATCGGGTGTGACCACGAAAGCGGCCCTGTGACATTAGTTTTAAAATAGTCAACAGCTTACCTATCATATGATCCTGTTCTCCGTCATCCGCCTACAATTCCCTGAATCCTATGCACAATTGCATGACATGTGCTTTAATTTTACGATATTGACGCATTTGTCTAGGCGTGATATTAAACCGTATTTAACAATAAAATTACAAGGATGTGGTCCTAAAAAGTCAAAATGTGCAAGGCGATTGTTCTATAAGGACCTACATAGATCCTAGTTAGATTCATGGCCGCGAGTATCTATTCACATGGCAGCTTCAGTCCTCCCATTCTCACCTGACCCCAACACCGTGGATACATTGCTAGATGCTAAGCATGCCGCTAGCACCCCCCCCCCCCCACACACACACATATATATATTTATTTATTTCAACATATCATCGCAAAAATCGAGAAATTTCAACGAATTGACCCAGGTGGGCAAACGCAGAATTGGGGTTTTTTCTAGGTAGCAGGGTGGGGGTGGGTTGGGGTGGGGGTGGCGGGGGGGGGGGGGCGGGGGGGCGGGGGGGTGGATAGGTGGGGAATAGAACAGTGGATCTGGGATGGGAGAAACTCGTCATCTTTTAGTTAGCGTTGTGGTGGAGCTTGGTACCTTCTGTGGATATTTCTGAAATATCTACGGAAGGTACCAAGCTCCACCGCAACGCTAACTAAAAGATGACGAGAAAAAAAAACAATTCTGCGTTTGCCTACCGGGGTCAATTCGTTGAAAACTCTCGATTTTTGCGATGATATGTTGAAATAAATGTGTTCCCATGACTTGCAAAGTATTTTGCTATTGTTTTGACTGGAAGCTGTTGCTGTTTTCATTGCCACTAGTGTCAGTGTGTGCAATGTACCTTTCCAGTTTACCCATCCATCATATGATGTCATAATCAACCACGTGACATGCAGGGCGCCGTCATAATCAATGACGTAGATTAGGACGTCGTGAACGCATACTTGGTGACGGGCCAAGCTTTTTTGTACGAATTGTATGTCTTTATAATAAAATAAAGATGCTGTTGAATATTTTGAAACTAAGTTGACTGAGCGCTGGTGCTGCCATAGGCAGCAACAACACCCTATTAAATTAGTTTCAAAATATTCAACAGCTTACCTGCATAATTTTCTGGAAATTGATAGTCAGGGAATTCTGGGATCGATCGATCCCAACACGAGCTAGGTGCGGGTGAAACTTAGCTAGAGATGGGCGTGCATAGCCAAAATTGGAAAGATCCGTTGTCCCGAGCCACACCACGCAGTCTACCAAGACGTCTTCAAACAGTGGAACATACGATGATACAATATATTAATATCTATTTTTATGTTGGGCTGTAGCAACTGATCATTTTAGACTAGTACATGTGGGCTGAAAACGTTTCTTTAGAAAACAGGCGGTCAGATAATACAAGGGAAATAAGAACTATATTAAAACACGGTGAGACTCATTCTACCACGAATTAGGCAGCTTTATCTATCATGCCACAAATTTCACACACCGACAGACAGACGGATAGACAGACATACAGACAAACCGATTTATTATATATAATACTGGTTGCTAGTAAAAACTAATAATCAAATTATATTTGCAAGCATACGTGATCAAATCTTTTAATAATGAAATATCTGCAACGTCTTTCTTTACAGCAGCGAAAACATTTGCTGAGCATCAGATAATGGGAGATAATCATGTGTGGCATACACGTGTACTATCTTTATGGGTGATAACTCTGTCAAGATGATTTGTTGTGTATCTTATAGTGGTCTTATTGTTATCGTCGTCGTCCTGCTGATGCGCATGCCGATAATATTGATTCTGGTGCTACTGTCGCTGCTGCCGCCGCTGCCGCCGCCGTCATCGTCGTCGCCGTCGCCATTGTAGTTGTTGTTGTTCGTGTTCTTGTCGTTGTTAGTTGTGGTTGCGCTGTCGTTGCAAACGCTGCCGTTGTTTGTGCTACTGATCGTATTAGTGGTGAGGTTATGTCTGACGACGACGACGACGACGACATTGATATCTCGAAAGTTGGCAGATGAAACACACATTTTGGTGGACTTTATACCTCAGTTTGGCGCACTTGTCTTGCTGGACGCCATTTTAAATGGAAGTGACATTCTTTCGGCCGATGAGAGTGTGGAGTTGACGACGAGGATACGTCGTTTTATAAAACAAACAGGCAGATTTTGACATTAGTCTGGTTTCCAGGTGAGAGAACCTTGCAACGAGGGTTATAAAAGTTCTTTTTGCATATTCTGGACCAAAGAGTTCAAATTTGGCGAATGGCACCCTGGGGCATTTTTTATTGCAGGACATCTAGGATGACTGATATAAACATTGATTCCGATGGCTTTTTGTATGTTTGTTAAGGATTTTAAATAAAAAGGCTAACAGAAGTTACTAATTAAGGCTATTTAGTTTTACTGGGACGATTAGAATTCATCCAAGGACAAATTTCATAATTTAGCTTGACTGTCTGACTGCTGAGGTGTTTGCAGACAACATTTTTCAGGGGCTATAACTATGAAACCTGTGACTATTTCAAACACAATTTGACTCGAAGTCAAACCGTTTTCAAAGTAGTCAACAGGAGTTATAGCAAAATAACATCATTTTCAAGTGGCTCGCAGCAGTAACAGAGTTAAAGTGCAAGAAAGCGGCAGCCATTTTAAATTTACTTTTTCACCATAGCTATGTGTTGACGAGCAATAAAGAGCTACCAGAAACCATTATTCCTCATGTTACAGATAGCAAACAGTAATTATTACAGAAGAAATGAAATGCTGGTGTACATATTGGAAATGATGTTGCCCAAAGTTGTTGCTGTTTGAAACTGCAACAGCTTACAACAACATTATTTCCAACATGGACACCGGCAATAATGTGAAAGGAATAGAATTTGAGACTCTTATAAATTTCTATGAATGAATAGTATTGGGGTAATAAATCATGCCTTTTTTTCTTTTCAGTAACTGACTGTGGCGTCTTTGTGTAGCTTGCTCCAAGACAGAGTGTACCCTTACTTCTAAAGCCAATCGTATTCTAAGTATCATTGCTGCAAGCCAACAGCGAGGTGACAATCTACACATAGACCTAGACCTAGAAGATCGATTATAGTCAAATCAAGACCGGAGAATCCAGTGCCACAAATCATGCGTTTCCTCGTACATCTCCAAAGTACACATCCTTCCGTCATTGAAAAAGCGTTGAATTCAAGAACGGTCGGCAAGTGAGCCCCCTCCACGTAAATGTCGGTCATTCCAGTTCGATTTTAGACACCAATGCTTGATATGTGGTGAACGGTGCTTGCCGCGAGATACGAAACATCTAAATAGATGGGATGCTGTAGTAAAGTTGCGGACAGTTGATCGACCCGGTAAAAAACATTCAAGGACGTCCTCCTTGAAAAGTGTGATGAGAGGGGTGGCGCAATTTCAGATGAAACGAGAATCAGACTTTTTGGAGCATAATTAGATCTCCATGCCGCCGATGCTCCATACCACAAGAATTGCTATGCATCATTTATGACTGGTACAGACCTCTCTGCGTGGGGTAAAATTAGTTCACATTCTGAGCAGACATGTAAGAATGAAGCCATATCTGCTGTCACGTCAATTAACAGGAAAAAAAATTAAAGTCACGTATGGACATCAGTAGAGCGCCATGAAATATATCTCAATCTAAATATCACATCTTCAACATTATCACGGCGACAGTTCATCAACAACCTACTTCACCATCGTGGGAATGATGTCTTGGAAATGACAATCAAAGGGTGTGCATTATTGCGTTCAGGCAGTATATTCCATACAAGTTATGCAAGGTTGATGATGCTGATGATTCTAATGATAGTGTAGACAATGTAGTTAAACAAATAGCTATTGGTGCAAAGGGAAAAACCCAACCATGTGACTATGACTTGAGTCAGTTTGTTCGACAGAAATCAATGCACCTAACTAGTCAGATTTTAATTGTGCTTGTATCCAAACTTATTTCGAAAGGTGAAATCACAAGGACATCGCTTATTATTTCACAGACGATTCAATCACACATAACAAATTCTGTGACGCCAACCACACTTAGACTTGCTGTAAAGCTACATCATCGATTTGGTTCTAAGGAAGTGATATCATTGCTCCATGAGTATGGTTATCTGGCTAGTTATGATGAAGTTTTGAGATTCCGATCATCTGCAGCGAAATATGTGGGAGAGCCACAGCCTGAGGACTTAAGAAAATGCTTTGCCTATCTCGTCGTAGTGTCATCTCCAAGTGAATACACCGAGTGGTAATCGTGAGACACGCGCAATGGCTGTAGAGTTCACACAACCCCGTAATACAGATGGTAACATAGATGATGATGCCCACATTGTGATACCACGGCTGTCCAAGACAGAAATGGCTGTCGTAAAATTTAGTGAACATTCTGCAGTATCATTTGAACACTATAAACGTCCTAAAGGGCCAATTCTCCCAATATTGGCATCGCAGTCTAGTCGTACAATTAATACCATACTACAACATCAAGATAGACTTTCCATAGCTCTGGGTGCAGATGTTAGATGGCTGTGTTCGGTTGTAAACAGTAATGATGAACCAGAGTGCGAGTAGGCAGGTTATATGATACCTGAAGCAAGGCAAAAAGGTTCCCCAGGAAGAGCTACCAAGTATGTCTTTGGACCTTTAATAGATGTCACACAGAGTCACCCAGACACAGTCCTCACCACCCTACGCTTTATAGAAAGGTTCGTACAGAATCACCACCAACAACATGTGCTGGTCGTTGCAATTGTATCAAGTTATTCTTCATAGTAAGGGGTCTGACCCTACGAGATGGAAACAGTTTATTCCACGACCAGGTGGAATGCACACATTAATGTCGTTCATAGGTAGCATTGGGAAACTTATGAAAGGGTCAGGTCTTGAGGAAATCCTCAGTGCAGTATTCAGAGGTGTAGTCAGTATAATAAACGCCAAGGCGTGGGCAAAAGCAATTAGACCATTCAAAATGGTAGTGACGTGTCTTTTAAAAGATGTCCTTGTCTCCGGTGTGATTTCAGTTGAAGAGTTGGAGCAGATGATGGGCATCCAACAGGGCAGTTATGGGTAGAGTGCTTGATAATTCCAATGAGCAGCATGCTGTTATTCATCAGAGCAGAGCGGGAGAGTAACTGGGCCCTTCACCTATATACTATAGAGAAACTGATTCCATATTTCTTCGCGGCAGGCCACTGGCAGTATGCCAGATACATCACATGGCACTGCCTTGAGATGAGAGAGGATTTACCTGATGTTGTTCAAAGTATGTTCCAGGATGGAGACCATGTTTGCAGACATCGAGCTGGTGTATGGAATGTGGTTTTCTCTGACTAGTTTGGGGGAAAAACTTACATCCGCTATGGCTAATCAAAAGGTAAACTTGTTGGAATTTACTCTCTCATCAGTACGGGTAGCTTGGTGGATTCTCTCTAATAACGTATGTAATATGGTGTCGTTTGCAATGGACACGTGATGAAAGTGATGACGAATATGATGTAAGACGGGATATACATATGGAAGAGGGAGAAAAGCGGAAGCTCGATTCTCAGGACAGAGACAAGATTTACAGGGAGTTTCGGCATATTAATCCTTTGCAGACAGATTCAGATGAATTGGTTAACATTTGTAATGGCTGTGTTGTAGATGATAAAGTGAATGTCGCTAATGCTACATCTATTGGTGAAGAAATGACAATACAGTTCAACATGCTCTAACGGGGAGTGGTGCAACAAGGTACCCATCGGTAAAGGGAAGTTGTTAGGCTTAAAGCTGCTACCAACGGTCAATCTGCAATCTGTTAGCAACCAAACGTGTGCAGTAATAGAGATTATCAAGGCTGGAAGACACTTCTTTTCCTTGTTGTATGGCTCTAAATCGGATGCCACCATGGGAGAACTTAGATACAAGACATCTTCTAGTAGATCAGAGGCACCCAAAATTAAATCATTATCTCCAACAGATGATGCATTGCATCAACACGTTCTCCAAGCACATTTACAAGTGTTACTATGGAAGTCTGCACATGAAACGGCCCTTCCTAAGTTAAGCGTTCAAGACCACGATTGGAACATTGTCAATGGAGCCCTAGAACCTATCTTCGGTGCAACCTTACTTGCCCCTCCAGACCTGTTAAAGGTCGTGTCTTGTACGTGCGTTTCAGACAGAGCATGTTCACGTAATATTTGTAGTTGTAAATCTGCATGTCTCTCATGCACTACCTATTGCAAGTGTGAGGGTCTAGAACAATATAACAACCCACACCCCGAACACTCCCTAACCGATGACGAAGAGGATGACTCTGATAGTGACAATTAGTTTATGCATACTGACAATTAGTTATTCATAGTGACAATTAGATACAATTTCCAGCCAAACAGGTGTATAACGGACACCTCAGGGGCCTTCAAAGAATGGCCACTAAACACAGGAGATCACTTAAAGGATATATAGCCTTAACCGTATCGCTGTTAATTTTTGCAGATATTTACGGGCGGTATAGCGACATTTTGAGTATTTTGAAAGCAATTTGACTGAAAGTTGGTCTTTAAGCCATCAATAATTTTCAGTCAAATTGTTTTCAAAATATTTAGCATGTGCAGAATTACTTTAATTTGAATTTCTTATCCTGTGCCTCGCAGCAGTGAGACAGTTAAGAACACAAGATGACGTTTTAAGACAAGCAGTCTTGCAACCATCTGTCTCAAAACCGTCATCATCTGGCCCCAAACGCAGGTGTCCATTATAAGCAGGTCTAACTGTATGGGTGGGTGAGTGTGCATGCTTGCCTGTATACTCGTATATCTGACGCATGACAAATAATTTACAGTTGAATAAAATGGTTGACTTTAAAATGTATTAAGTTGCTCAACTATTGTTAAAAATATGTTTGTAAAATGGCTCGATTTAGAAAGTAGCTAAATTCGAGATGGCGCCATTTGCTTTGATTTGTATGCAAGAAAATGTAACCAACTATTTCTTGGGAAGATATTTCACCCAATTTTAAGGTTTGGTTTATTTTAATTCATCATTTATTGCGATATAATAATTATAATCAAAATTTCATTGAGAAAAAATTCCTAAAATGACGTTAATGGCCGCCATCTTAGACTTTTGCTAATATAAACAAATGCCCAAAGGTTCCACGGTGGCGCCCGCCAGATATGTTTTCAGAACATGTGCCTGATATCGAATCTCCAAAAAACGTTTTATAATTTGTCTGTCTTATAGAATAATGTACATTTGGTAAGCATATTTTCAAGACTCCAACCATATCAGAAGAAATGATGCGAATGGCAATAGACTAGTTATTATTGTCATCATTGTTTGCAGTATGTTCTTGTTATTGTTGAGAATGTCAATATCCTATCTACCATTCTACTATTGTCAATAGGGCCTTTACTGTATTTGTGTTATTGAACACTAATGTTATTCTTATTAGTATACTATAAACATCTCTCTAACCACCCTTCTCTCTTGCCCCCCCCACCCCCCCCCCTCTCTCTCTCTCTCTCTCTCTCTCTCTCTCTCTCTCTCTCTCTCTCTCTCTCGCTCACTCTACCCTCCCTCACATGCTCCCTCCATCTCTCTCTCTCACACTCTCTCCCTACCCCACCCCTCTCTCTCTCTCTCTCTCTCTCTCTCTCCTCTCTCTCTCTCTCTCTCTCTCTCTATCTCTCTCTCTCTCTCTCTCTCTCTCTCTCTCTTCCCCTCCTTCTCTTTCTCTCACGATAATCCCTCTATCTCTCTCACTCACTCTCTCTTTATTGTATAATCACCGTTTCCGTCATCATCGTCATAATCATTACCATGCTAACATTCTAAGTGCTTAGTTATCGAGTATTAAGTATCCATTTACTATACAATACATAGGTCTATATTCGGTATAAATTGCAAAACCTACAAAATCATTACGCCTATTATTAGATGAAAGGTCAAGAGGTCGTGAATATAGCAACTCAGCTATGTAAATGACTGTCGCTGATGCACTCTATGTACGCAAGAATTTCAACGTAATTATCTCGCTAATGATGTATTTACAATGGCCGACAATCAAACCTTCTTAAACGACGACCGGTCCTTTAGATCCCAAATATAGTGGGTTTTTTAAGACAGGTGGTCATTCGACTATATGTCTTAAGAAAGCTACCTTCGTTAGGCTACAAAAGGCATATCCTATCAGCACCTTGTATTAAGAGACCACCTGTTCCATAATAATATATTGTGTGTACTCCGTAAGGTGGTCGCAAAAGACAGGTTTCACTGTAATTCATGAAAAATTGCGAGGAATGACCATTAATATGAAATAATTACTATCTACAGTTCCGTTATGCCTCTATTCTCTTCCATGTAGCGTTTTGCGCAATTCCATTGCCCAATTATCTTCGTTGAAACAGATTAATCAATGAAATTGTGAATAATTTCTTCTCGGAAGAATATAGACTGCCGTTTGGGCCATTTACAGATATATCATTCAAGTGCACATGCTTGTTGATGGGGATCCAATGTTGATGCAAGGCAAACAGATGTGTTGGTTTGGTGTAGCGGTTAGCTCTCATAACTACGTAACCGGAGAAGCCGGTTCACATCTGATTGGTGTGTTATCTCGCCGTTGTTGGAAACGTGGCCAATATGCGCCACGCATTGCCTCGCGCATATCACAGATCAGGGGCGTCGTGAGCGGTATGGCAGACAGAGCACTTTACTCGGTAGCTATTTAACCTATCAGACCAAATACAGCAAGTAATTCTTTACGATCTAAAAATTATCTGTTGAATATTTTGAATGAAATTTAACCGGAAGCCGTTGCTGCCTCAGGCGGCAACGGCTTCCAGTCAAGTTTCTTATAAAATATTCAACAGATTTTTTTTTATTATCAAGAATGCATGAAATACCTACTCAGAGGATCTTATTTTAACCATTTTTGTTAGTGATGAACCACCGAAATCCCTTTCCTTGGGATGAAGAAATACCTTCTTAGACCTCCTCAAACATCGCCCTACCCAACTCTAGGAGCTGGCGATGCCCATGCAGATAAGAGTACATCAGATAATAAGGCTAGTTGTCTGAGAAAGAAACTTTGTACGAGGCGTTTTTTAACATTTTCGTTGTCTTACTCTACCTTGGCAACAGATTTTCAAAACCAGCTCATAACACTAGACACATTGTTATATTTAAACCTTGCTGGTGTCAACTGCAACTCTTTTAATTAGTCTAAGTCTTACACCTCTTTATCAAGCGAGAAGGCGTAGCCACAGGTAAGTGGCATGACTACAATGCTAAGAGAATATAATTTCTCATGTAATTACTATATTCTCTTTATGTTTTGATTGCATTTATCCTGATGTACATCGTTGATAAAAGCAGAATTAAATGACATAGGACTAGAAAATAAAATCTTCAGAAAAATATGAATTTCGGTACAAAATAAGAGCTCATTATAACAGTGCAGCAAATATATGATTTGACACACCACTGATTGCAACAGAAATAAAAAGTTCTTTAATTTTGACAATTGGTGTCTACATTTTAAAAATCCAAAACAATCAATTCGGTAGAACCATTTTTATTTGCAGGCTTTATTCTGTTGATGTAAATATTTTTCATTCATATTCATTATAATTCCTACAAATTCCAGTAGTAAATACGGGTCCAGCTAGGGGTACTTCAACCCATCATTGTTTGAATCATGTGACTATGGATGCAATGAATAAATACGACAAGTGACAGCTTCCCATATTTACACCTATTATTTTCGTTTTCTATCACTAATTCACATTATTCTGCTATTTCAATGTAAAGATGTAGACCACTCTATTCAGAACAGACAAACACGACCCCGCCAAAACTACGGACCTTGCCAGTTTTAGCTATGGGTCGCCCATCTCTAGCTAAGCTCCACCCGCACCACGGTCGTGTTGGCATCGATCGATCCCTGAGCTCCCTGACTATCAATTTCCAGAAAACTACATAGATAAGTTGTTGAATATTTTGAAACTAATTTGACTGGGTGTTGCTGCTGCCTATGGCAGTTTCAAAATATTCAACAGCATATTTATTAAATGGCAAAGACATACAATTCGTACAACGTGCCTGACTATTACGCATTTACGACGGACTAAATCGAGTCATTCATGCTGTAGTTGATTATGACGTCATCCTACACGCCACGTATTGATTATAGCGTCATATTACGTCATATGATGGATGGATAGCCTTAAAATGTTCATTAGGTGGTGTAACAGACTGCACACTATCTATGAGTTATGTTTCTATGTTTCTCTAATTGCGTCAATGACTAATCAAAATTTGTATGATATGCTATATTTTTAATAGCAATCTGCCTTTGAAATGTTCAGTAAATAAGCAGTAAAAGCCAAGCACTTCTTCCTTTGTGATATCTTCGGCTTCTTCAGATAGATTCTCACATATTAATTGCATTCGCAACGCGCCAATGAACAAAGTCTAAGCTTTATGAAGCCACATTGCCTTGTCCTACGTGCTGTCTTTGTATTGGACCTGATGATTTCAAATTATTCCGTAAGTGCAGGCAACTAAAAGAACGAATTGCATTTCTGGATTAATCATGCAAGACAGTTTTAACAGGAATTAATCACTTTCCATTCCCAGTCTTCGGCATACAGTCATATATTATTCCATGATCGAGCCTGGTAATAAAGTCGAGGAAATTTTACTGTTGCAGGGGTAGTGGTAAGTTTTTTGGGTGAATGGCGTCTTGGTGTCACAACTAGTTTTTAAAGATATCCGATAGTTCTTGTGTTTAGATTACCCCTACCTGTTGACTTGCACTATCGCCTTGGTCGAACATCCTGGTAACATCCTTCGCGATGTCTGGTAACCCTTCATCCTCAACGATTATGGCTTTCTCAGATTGGTCATTACTCAGTGATTCCGTGTCCATTGCTGAAAGCCGATGCCATCTTCTTCCTCAACGAATACAAAAGTTTCCCCAATGCCATTAACATCCATTTCTAGCTATGGCCCGCCCATTTCTAGTTACTGTCTACCCACGCTTTGCACGTGTTGTGTCCGATCGAACGCTGGATTCCCAAAAGCCCAATACCAAGGTAATTATACAGGTAAGCTGTTGAATATTTTAAAACTAATTTGCCTGGGTGCTGTTTCTGTCAATGACAGCAGCAGCCAGTCAAATTTGTTTCAACATGTTCAACAGAATATTTATTAAACAGTAAATCCATCAAAGACATACACTTCATACACTTAACGTTATGGCGTAGCATTTCTGCCGATTATGATTGTGAGTTGTGACGTCAGCCTCTATTATGTAATTGATCATAGCATCATATAGTTGATCGATATATCAGGTTTATCCATTGGAAACTATTTATTGCCACGCACATATGCCAGCAGAGTTGTATGTAGAAGAGAATCAACAAGTACGTGTCCCGGTAAGCATTTTCACTCATCATGTGTGACACACCATTGCTTGCAAAGATGGTTTCCTAAGATTCCGTGAGACCAGATCTCATCAATCTCTTAGAACAAAACACTGGGTCACACTAAAGGGATAGTGGCGAAAGTTTTGGAATTTTGCAAATCGAGATTTGTTTCACGAATACAGCAAGACATCAATCACTGACCGGATATTAGCGAAAATCGTGGCATTATGCACCTCCAAATATAAATTTAAATTTGTATCAAGATCACAATGACTTTGACCTCCGACGTCTGAATGTATGCGTACTGGTACTGGTTGGTGTAACTGTATGGCAATGCTTAGTTAATTAGGCCAATTCTGAAATAAAGCCAAAATGAGCTAAGCAGAAGAACCTACCATTTACTGTTAACGTTTGCATTTTACACACGTCAAATATGTGCATGACCTTGTCCTTTGACCTCAATATCGGTGTACTTCATCCCATAAATACAAGGAAGCGTGTGTCCACGTTTAGTCTCAATAAGCTCACGCAATGCTGAGATATAAAGCAAAAATTTAACCGTAAGAAATGTTTTATACCAAATTCACAGTGACCCTAACCTTTGATCTCATGCTATCAATGGCAGTGTGCCCATGACATAAAAAAGCAGGTGTCCAAATTTAGTCCCAATATGGTGAAGCCATGCGGAGATATAAATAGATATCTAGAGCTATACCAAAAACTTAAATGTAAAAATATAGTTTTAAGCCAAGTTCACAGTGACCTTGTACTATGACCTCATGGCCCCAATATCATTCTGCGCAATCGCATTGATGAAAGGAGGAAGGTATCGAGGTATAATCCCAATATGGTGAAGTAAGTGAGATGTATATGTCGATATGTTGAGCAAAACCAAAATATCTACAGTAAAAATGTAGTATTATACGACGGTCACAGTGACCTTGAACCTCGAGGTCATGATCTCAATATGATTGTGCTCAATTACCTCGATATAAGGAAGCATGTGTCCAAGGTTAGTCCAAATGGGGTGAAGACGTGCCGAGATATAAGACGATATGTTGAGCTAAACCACAGACTTAACCGAGATTGGACGCCGACAAACAGGAAGATACACCAACAGACATACAAACAGGCAGACAGAGAGACGGAGTAACCGAACCCTTCGATATATTGGTGAAAATCTACGTTTTCCGCAATAATAAATGAATGTCCGCTTGCTGCTCCTATTAGTTGAGGTAACTGTATGACCATGCTTACTTCCGATGACGTGGCCAACTCTAAAATAAAGGCAATATGAGCCGAGCAGACGAATGTAACTACTACTGTTGGGATCGATCGATCTCTGAACACCCTGACTACCAATTTCCAAAAAGCTACACAGGTAAGCTGTTGAATATTTAGAAACTAATTTGACTGGGTGCTGTTGCTGCCTAAGGCAGCAACAGCGCCCAGTCAAATTAGTTTCAAAATATTCAGCAGCATGTTTATTAAATAGCAAAGAATTACAAAGACATACAAGTTATACAACGTGTCGGACTCTTTGAGATTTGATGACGATCTATATGGAACCTTTTGTGACGTAATGATTGTTACGTCATCATGCACGCGCTGAGCTGATTTTAACGTTATACGAGGTCAGATGATGGATGGAGACTCTGGAAACGTGAATTTATTATGCTCACCACGATGGATGTCACTTGCGGTGCAGAGATGAAACATCGGGTTTAAGAGAATGAAGGCATGCAATGTAGGACTAAATCCAATTGATCCGTCTACTTCACAAACACGCTGCATGGGTATCGACCATGTGTAGGCTATACCATGTGTGGTAGCGTTACCATCCAACCTTTCTTCTAAGGATCGTGATTCTCAGCAGCAATATGCATTAATATGTTCCTTTTCATACAAGATTGTATGGGAGGTACAGCTGGTTCTAAATTCTTTGTCAGTAAGGACTACATGTATATCACTGAGGACTGCATATTTTCTTGACCAAACCATTTTGGTTTTATTACACTATTTATGTCAACAGCACCGCAAAACGCTCAAATTGCTACTTATATTAATTAAACCAGGACCTTTTACCTCCGTGAATGATCATCTAAGCAGGCGAGAATTTCAATCCAAGCAACGACTTGATGCCACGGATGACCACATTCTCAAGTTAAATTTCGGATTTAATGAGAAATTCATTAATTAGCCTAATTAAGTAAATAAGTGGCAGTTGCGCAAAGCAATATGGATGGAGTAAAATAATGTGTATGAAATGAAATAATGTTACTTCTCCAAGCAACATAGCTAGTTAAATATATTTGACTAATTCTAGATAGGCATTTATGGCCGGTTTCGCACGCAAAGCTCAAGCCACACTCAATGTGATTCATGGATTAAGGGTAGCTCCTACTACTACTACTACTACTACTACTACTACTACTACTACTACTACTACTACCATCACCGCAATCGCCGCTGCCGCAGCCGCCCATACCGCTGCTACTGCGTCTGATGTTGTGTTCGAATCTCGCTCAGGTCGAAAATTGAACAATGTAAAAATTACCTTCCAATGATGACTGCGCTATATCCTAGTATCGGTGCGTAGTCAAAGGCAGGGCTCCTAGGACTAATGCTTGACAAAAATAAAAACTACAAACATGCGAGTGCCTAGCGATATGGCAAGTCTGGATTGCACCCGATCAGTGAGTCGGGTAGTTGAAATCTGGTCCGGTGAAAGAGGATTTATATCTTCTGGATGGTGGGTCAGTCGGTAGACTACCAAATGCAATGTATCACGTATCTTTAAAATACCTTAAAGAACCAATGGTCTCTTCATATACATAGTGGAAATAGATATTGCCAGAAGGGACATATCTGCTAAATTTAGTTTTAATCCATCAACAATTAACGACGCAAATCTATTTCCCCCTTAATGAACAAGAATTATGGCCCTTGTTTAACTGCATCGCTACTTCATATTCATAGCTCCAGTAGATATTGCCTAAAGGAACATATCTCCCAAATTTGGTTTTAATCCATCAACATTTGACGAAACGTGCCACAATTGTTGACTGTTATCTAATTAGTTACAATTAGGATTAATTATTATTAGTTATATTTGTCAGCGGCCATTTTCCAGGAGGTCAAACAAAATATACACGTACTCTCGCCAGTAACAGGGACTATTAATTTTATCTCCATGACAATCTCGTAAAAAATCTGCCTAGGTTATGCTGCGTCTGATAACGGCATGTTATGTGTGCGTGCGTACGCTCCTGAATATGTGCACGCGCGCGTGTGTGCACACATTGAATTGGCATAGTTTCTTGGAAACGGTTGTGCACAGAAATGTAATAATAGTAGGTTTATATGTGAATTATCATGATATATGCCCGCAACATTTTCATCGCAATACTGCAAAGCTGGAAATCGTCGCCATGGGCCGTCATATGCCACGTGTTTCTGTAAAAGAACGTGCTGGTTTTTAAGTGCTCCATTCATAGCTAATTACTGCCAGAGCCGGATTAATGCAAGGGCTAACGGGGGTGGCGGGGAGGGGGGATATATCCCCGGAGCCCCGAAAATAAGGGGCCCCAAATTAAAAACAATTATCGCATTTTACCTATTTAAGTCTAGTATCTCGCTTTTACAGTCATGATATCCTTAAGCTCTTGATTATTTTGAAACCAATTTGACTGGAAGCTGATGCTGCCTGAGGCATCGCCTGCTTTCAAGCAAATTATTTTCAAAACATTCAACATCGTTTTGACACATACGTAACGAAATTATTAAATAGGGGTGTAGTAGTAGTAGTAGTAGTAGTAGTAGTAGTAGTAGTAGTAGTAGTAGCAGCAGCAGCAGCAGCAGCAGCAGCAGCAGCAGCAGCAGCAGCAGCAGCAGCAGCAGTAGTAGTAGTAGTAGTAGTAGTAGCAGCAGCAGCAGCAGCAGCAGCAGCAGCAGCAGCAGCAGCAGCAGCAGCAGCAGCAGCAGCAGTAGTAGTAGTAGTAGCAGCAGCAGCAGCAGCAGCAGCAGCAGCAGCAGCAGCAGCAGCAGCAGTAGTAGTAGTAGCAGCAGCAGCAGCAGCAGCAGCAGCAGCAGCAGCAGTAGTAGTAGTAGTAGTAGTAGTAGTAGTAGTAGTAGTAGTAGTAGTAGTAGTAGTAGTAGTAGTAGCCATTCCCTCCTCAATGTACTCGATAAGGGCCCCCCCCCCAACTATTTAGACCTGGGCTCCATATTAATCTGGCTCTGACTACTGCTACTAGATGAAGAGCTCACACTGTCATATAGCAGCCAGCCTACCACCATCTGTAATAGTGTGTTCTTCATAGCTAACAAACCTTAATTAGTACGTGATCTATGGGGTTATATTTGCTTTCACAAATAACTAGATGACAAACTGTCACGCGAATAGGACTACTATGCTGATTATGGGCGTCTGCCATGGTATGAATATTATGTTCAAATATTTTGATTTCTTTTAACCATCTGACTGTTGAGTCTTTTCAGACAACATATTCTAGGGGTTATATCTCTGGACCTGCTAAATATTTTGCAAACAATTTGACTGAAAGTTGTTGGTGGCTTAGCCACCAACAACTTTCAGTCAAATTGTTTGCAAAATATTCAGGAAGTCGAGAGTTCTTCTTCATTGAAATTATTGTCTGGTGGCTTGCAGCAGCGAAATAGTTAATGATGCTAGATATTTTAGCAGCATTCGATACTATATAACAGTTATTAAATCGAATTGGCACGTTATTCGTTGTGTTCGTGGCATAGCGTTGGATTGATTTATAGATTACCTCACTTGTCGCAAGCTGTATATAGAGTAGACAGCATCTACATTGTGATATGTGGAATTTGGCGTCCCACAGGACTCCTTGTTGGGTCCGATATTGTCTACTGTGTACATGAAGCTACTCGGAATAATTATTTGCAAATACGGACCTCAGCTCAATGTGTATGTAATTGACACATACCCCTGCTTAGCCTTTGTGCACAGCAGTAATGTTATCTAGGTAGTTGCCTTGAAAATAGGATTCTAATAATTTAGAGTTCATAGTATATAAAAAGATCCCAACACGCGCGTATATACAAAGTTTATGTTTAAAGGACGGCTGTTGCCTATTTTGAAAAGGGAGTTTCTAGTTTTTGTGTTCAAGATGGAAACTAATTAACATTCAGTCTAGTCGACCTATTTGATCCAGAAAAAATACCCGTCGGTAATGTCACTACCTCTGCAAAATAAACAAATATTGCGGGGTTTATAATAACGTTACCCAAGGCATGAATAAGTGTAGGCCTGAACAACAGCACGTAGTATTCAGAAACGTGTGGCATCTGGTTGTTAAAACATTTCGATCCTAAAATGCCACTATCTCAATTCCAAAAGCAACAATGATTGGAATTTGTTGACTATTTTGAAACTAATTTGACTGGAAACTGTTGCTGCTGTAGCAGCAACTGCTCTCAATCTAATTAGTCTCAAAATATTCGACATACTGCTTATTTAGAGTAGCGAGTTTGGTTATCTAGTCTGAAGCGGGTTTTTGGTTAAATGAAATAAGTTTGCATCCGTTTACCTTTAACATTTGTCGCCCGTTACAGCCTACTTGATTGTGTGTGAAATGTTTTGATTAAAATTAATTCCTTTATAAATGTAGCCTATGCGTGTGTTTGTGTTCGAAAAACGCATTCTACGTTCACACAATGTGATTTTTAGCCAGTCATGCAAAAGTGCTTGGAACTTGAATGTTAGATAACAATTTGAATAATACACCATTACATTTGCTAGTGAGACATCATAACTTTGAATCGGTCAATGATGCTACATCTGTCGTAATCGTGATGTGACGTGACAGTATCGAATTTGTGCCTGTAATTCTGAGTATACACCAACTGTCTGCAGTAGTCAGGTAGACCCGGATTCAACAGGGTGGCCCCCCCCCCCAATGGGGGTGGGGGTCATACACTAGCGGTTCGTCGTATGTAAGGCCTGCGCCTAGCGACCAACTATGAAGCACGCTCCTCCTCCTAGCGAGAGCAGTGTGAACCATTTTAAGTTATCCTAACGGGGCACATCTCAAATTAATTTCCCGTTGATTGCCAGTGTAAGATCTAAGCTTAAGAACATCACCGCCGCCGCCGCCGCCGCCGCCGCCGCCGCCGCCGCCGCCGACGACGACGACGACGACTACTACTACTACTACTACTACTACTACTACTACTACTACTACTACTACTACTACTACTACTACTACTACTACTACTACTACTACTACTGCTACTACATAGCAAGACACGACAGTCGGGTCAGGTCCGGCAGGCCATACACCACTCGATCATCCCTGACCTTGCCAACACCCAATTCATTTTTAATTGGTGCTCATCGGCCGACTAATGCCAATTTTACGTCTGTGTAAAGTCATACACCACCAAATTAACACCACGTGTCGGTGAATTGCTTGTCTGGCAGACCAGAATCGGTTAGTGCATATTCAAGTCAAAGGCGCAGGGACCAATATCGAGTTCGATATCGGTACGCCCGTTTGTCAATTGCGCGCGCATGGGATGGGGTGCAATATCAATTCACTTTTCCAGAGTACCCACCCATCATATGACGTCATAATGAACTGCTGATGTGTGCAATGGCATCATAATGAATGACGTCATGAATGACGTCGATAAGTACGTCACTAACGCATATTTGAAGACGGTCTATACGTTGGTGTACAAATTGTTTGCTTTTACGATTTAACAAATATTATGTTGAATATTTTGAAACTAATTTGACTGGGCGGTGTTGCTGCCATGGGCAACAACAGCACCCAGTCAAATTAGTTACAAGATATTCAACAGCTTCCCTGTATAGTTTTCAGGATATCGATAGTTAGGGCATTTGGGGATCGATCAATCCCAACACGGCGAGGTGCGGGTGGAGCTTAGCTAGTGATGGGCGGGGCATAGCTAAAAATGGGAAGGTCCATTGCTATGTTTGCGACGATATGAAACAATATCTGGTAGTTACACGAATTTCTGATTACCTGATTGTACTGAGACACACTAATGGTAAAATGTATATAGGCGTTTGACAATGAGGGCGCAGGCGACGACGACGACGACGACGACGACGACGACGACGACGACGACGACGACGATGAGTGACTGTGTTCTGCAGCTGAAGAAGTGAAAACTTCTTTCAGCTGCAATCCGTTTTTCATTAGCCTTCTACACCGTGTCTTGTCCAGTGGGAGCGTCCGTTAAGCGCCTTTAGGTACTTTCTCATCTGTAGTGGTACTAGATTACGTTCTTTGAAGTCTGATCGGACTTTCCTAGTGTCCTCTGAGCGTTTGATACCCGTTGGCACATACGACTGCAAAATCTGGTTCTTTCTGAGCAGACGTATTATCGGAATTCAAAGAACATATCCGAACGTAGAGCATCACCGTTGCGCTACCCTTACAGATAGTCTGTGTTACACAGTGTGCAAAGTGCTACATTTGATATTAGTCTGGCCAGCAATGATTTGTAATGGCTGCCAGATGTTTGACGTGGCATGTATCACGTTTGGTCAAGAGGCCTTTTGAGGTGACCAACTGTTGCAATTGCATAACATTCTCGAAACACATATACCATCATATCGTTGCATCTTGACTTTCATAGGGATTTTAGAACAACGAATACACAGCTTCCAATAGGACTGAAAGGCGATGTTTCCTGTTACACGGTGAGTTCCAATGTTGGTAGAGTTGCATATGCGAAACGTCAAGATGCTTCTCTTCCTCCACTCTTCAGTGTCACGATGGGTACTGTCATCATTCATTTCGGTGGTGTCGGATAGGCATCCGTGAGTGCCGTCTGTTTTGGCTTCCTTCGCGAAGAGGTGTGCAGCATTGAGTTGTTCTGCAGCTATGGGAAGTAGTGTAACAAGACGAAACTTTTTTTGTTGATAAATTCAACATCATCCGCATACTCCCTCGCTAGTAGCATACCTATCATTGAGATTGGGCCGATTGCTGTTCTCCTACTGATGATAGTGCAGCGGCGAGGTAGCAAATGAGGAGGCCTGGTGAAAAACCATCACGTCGTGGTGGTCCTATTGATGTTTCAAACTGTGCAGAATGCTTTTGATTTGACACATTTAATGTTATATTTCCCAGTAGGTGTCTCACCAGGCGTAGTTCGTCATCATAGCAGCCAGCTTGATGGAGAATCTGAAGAACTTGTGGTATCGTAATAATATCAAATGCGATAGTCGTTTTGGTGTGAGATAAAGATACACCAGCTCCATAGTTCTGGGAATATCAAGGAAAGAATCGGAAGGAAGCCACTGACGGGTAGAATAAATAAATCACGATAATTAATAAACGTTAATTCTTTAATAATGCAATTTTAAAACCCTGAAACCCACCAACGCATTAGCACACATAAATAAACCACAGAATAGATGAGAAGTTTATAATAATAGCGCAATATGGCACAGATAATATAAACCAGGACATGAATCTCCGAGACGTTACGGATAAAGTTGCATCGGCTACATAGTTGCGGGAATATCAAGTGTGGAGCCTACACAACTCTATATAGCACCTGGGTAAACACAGATAGGCTTTCTTGCACGGAATCAGAGATGGATTTGACTTGATATTGTTTCATATCTGCGCAAATATAACGCTTGATATTGTTCCTCTGCGTCATAGACCAACGGGCTGCCGATTTCGAATTCAATATTGGTCCTCCGTACCGATGACCAACGAGAATCTATATGACACGAACGCTTCAGAAAAATGGCTTTTTGTCTGAATTGTGAGTTTTTGGTGAATTTGCAAACTAATACACATTCTCTTGAGTATTATGAAAGACAGCAACAGCCCCAAGTCAAATTAGTTTCAAAATATTGAACAAGTTACTTGAATAGTTACCTCTATTTCAACATACTGAGAAGTCAGAGTTCAAACAATTAAAACTGATTCAAACATGTCTCTATTGTGGGTGGAGTTTAGGTAGAAATTGACGGGGCATAGATAGAAATGAGTCCCTGTATTTGGAAGGTCAACCTGCATCTGTATGTTGTGTGTGCATACAAGAGTCGCCTCATATGGAGAAATAAAACACAACTCATTCCAGATCTAGTCAAACTGTCACATGACTAGAATTCAAATAAAAGCACAAAAAGTCGGATACGCCTTTAATAGAGGAATCTAATTCTAGCTATTTCCGCCCATATCTAGCGAAGCTCAACCCAGGATTTGCGCGTGTAGGTAATTTTTAATAGGAACCATAAATTCTAAAAATCCCAATGTTAAGTTAACTGTTCAGGTAATCTGTTGCATATTTTGAAACTAATAGCCAGCAGCAGCTGATTCTGCACCCGGTTAAATTAGTTTCAACATAGTGAATAGCTTACCTGCGCAGTTTACCTGGAAATTGGATTTTGGGAATTCTGGATTCAAGGCATATAAATTGATTCCAATACATGGGAAAGTGGGCGAAGCGTAGCTGGAAATGGGCAGAACATAACTAGACATGGATACATCATTGTCGGTGTCCTGATACTGGGCCTGAAAGATGGAGTAATAGTTTTTATGGGTTAAGCGAAGCCTAAAGGTGCATATTCACAGTAAAATTTCTGAAAAATAAAATTGTTTAAATTATACACTTTTAGAGGCTTAAACTGTGAGCCTATATGTAATGAAACGACATAAATCTTAACATATGATGATTCCATTCCATATAAATTAATATAATTTTTAAGTTGCGAAATTGAAATAGAGGCATGGGCCTCTATTTTAGTTTCGCAACTTAAAAAATTATATTAATTTATATGGAATGGAATCATCATATGGTAAGGAAAAAGTCGGAACACTACACAGATGCACATAATTAAAGCCTATAAAAGTATGCACTTATAACAATTTTATTTTCAATCATTCTGGTATGAATATGCACCTTTAAGGGGTTGGAGTAACAAAGTTGGTCATAACTGTTGATACAATAATAGTAAACTAGTAAATCACCATTCAAGATGCTACTATTATTGTCCTCTACAACTTTCTATAGGATATAGGCAAATCAGTCAAATGACCATGTCAACGGAGGTCAAAAGGCCATCAAAATTTCCCGCTGTTCAGAAGAGAACAAATGTGCATTGTTATGACTGAGAAAGTGCTAATATATGAATATCTTGATGCTAACATTTTGAAAGGGGAGTATTAGACTCCAACCACTCCAACCACCAGATCTAAAGGGCCAGTGTTCATTTATTCCATGAAATAATGTTACTAGCAACTGAGTGAATGCCCATTTGTTTTAAAAAGAGGAAAATACACTTATGTGGTACTGAAAATGAAATGAACATAACTTCACATCTACATAATTTAAAGTAATGACTGGGCATTAAAATGTTCCTGATGGTTGCCTCCATCATTAGTTCTAGCATCGGTTCTTTCTTTATTAGTCTTCGTGTACGAAGCAGACTGTTGTTCTAACATCGGTTCTTTCTTTACGTCTTATTCTTATTCTTCCTCGTCGCGTTTTTGCCCCCGTACTCCTCCTCCAGTTTCCATCCGGTTAGGTCCAAATTTGCAACACGTCTAGTACTCTATAGGATCTACGGTGATATTACTTTTCTTTTGGATCAACCCACGGGTTTTCGAGCTACACACCTTTGAGTGGGCAAAAAGTCCCATAGGAAATGTATGGGAGCAGTATTCGGACAGCGACTGCTCCTCGAGTATTTGTTGATCAGCTTGAAACTTCAGAGATCTCTAGCACTTTTGGGTCACATGACCCGTTTTGTAGAAAATCTGGCATAAGCACAATTTTTTGGAATCAAAATAATTCATATTTCTATGGCTGTCACTTTGTTGAAATTTGGGATATATGTAAATGCATCATACTACAATAGAATAAGCTAATAAAATCGTTAGCCAACATATAAGCCCTTCGGAAATCCGCATTTCCGTGTCCGACATGTCCCATAGGAAATGTATTGGAGCAATATTCGATCAGCGACTGCTCTTAGAGTTTTCGATACCGGTAGATGACGGAGTTATGGTCGGATCGATTCACGATTTATTTTGGCTGATCTAGCATGAAATTGCCACTTGCACGCCATTTACAGAAATTCGATATCATGAACGGTTCATGAGATATCATCAAGTTCAAGTTCAAGTTCAAAGTTGCTTTATTTCATGGTTTTTCTATACATGTAAATATAATCTAAACAGGCAGTCGATCAAAGCCATGGCCTATTGAGTGATGGATTCCTTACACACATTACAAAACATTTATACATTAACATATATGACACACAAGACAGTGCCACAGTGATAGAATGCTGGAAAGCTACATTGATACGAAAACTTATACAGGGACTTGACTACCTTTCTGGGATTATTAGCCAGTAAATTAACCTATTTGGGGATTTTATTAGCCATACAGATTTTCGGTTAGAAAGGATATGAGTCTCGCCTCAGACTTATAATGTACAATACATACATACATACATACATACATACATACATACATACATACATACATACATACATACATACATACATACATACATACATACATACATACATACATACATACATACATACATACATACGTAAAAGCCTAGGATTGATTGTGACAGATGCATCCACAGATAGTCCCATATGAATCGTCAGTGTGTCAGTATATCAGACATGTGAAAACTATGTCCTTGACTTTTTAGTCTTGGTGCGGTGGTCCAGTGGAAAGATGCCTGGTTGCTGATGCTATGCGGAGTTGCAGGATGACGGTTCGATCCCCCGACCGGGAGATGGTGATCAACAAATTAAACTAACGGGTGCAGCACTGTCGGCTAAGTTAGCACATGGAAATTGAAGCCGCACGTTGCCAGTGCGTCAATAAAATAAAAATACATATACTGCCAGAGCCGTGCTGGAGTCAGAGTACAATAGGCGTAAAAGCCTAGGATTGATTGTGACAGATGCATCCACAGATAGTCCCATATGAATCGTCAGTGTGTCAGTATATCAGACATGTGAAAACTGGTCGGCCAATCCTTGACTTTTTAGTCTTGGTGCGGTGGTCCAGTGGAAAGATGCCTGGTTGCTGATGCTATGCGGAGTTGCAGGATGACGGTTCGATCCCCCGACCGGGAGATGGTGATCAACAAATTAAACTAACGGGTGCAGCACTGTCGGCTAAGTTAGCACATGGAAATTGAAGCCGCACGTTGCCAGTGCGTCAATAAAATAAAAATACATATACTGCCAGAGCCGTGCTGGAGTCAGAGTACAATAGGCGTAAAAGCCTAGGATTGATTGTGACAGATGCATCCACAGATAGTCCCATATGAATCGTCAGTGTGTCAGTATATCAGACATGTGAAAACTGGTCGGCCAATCCTTGACTTTTTAGTCTTGGTGCGGTGGTCCAGTGGAAAGATGCCTGGTTGCTGATGCTATGCGGAGTTGCAGGATGACGGTTCGATCCCCCGACCGGGAGATGGTGATCAACAAATTAAACTAACGGGTGCAGCACTGTCGGCTAAGTTAGCACATGGAAATTGAAGCCGCACGTTGCCAGTGCGTCAATAAAATAAAAATACATATACTGCCAGAGCCGTGCTGGAGTCAGAGTACAATAGGCGTAAAAGCCTAGGATTGATTGTGACAGATGCATCCACAGATAGTCCCATATGAATCGTCAGTGTGTCAGTATATCAGACATGTGAAAACTGGTCGGCCAATCCTTGACTTTTTAGTCTTGGTGCGGTGGTCCAGTGGAAAGATGCCTGGTTGCTGATGCTATGCGGAGTTGCAGGATGACGGTTCGATCCCCCGACCGGGAGATGGTGATCAACAAATTAAACTAACGGGTGCAGCACTGTCGGCTAAGTTAGCACATGGAAATTGAAGCCGCACGTTGCCAGTGCGTCAATAAAATAAAAATACATATACTGCCAGAGCCGTGCTGGAGTCAGAGTACAATAGGCGTAAAAGCCTAGGATTGATTGTGACAGATGCATCCACAGATAGTCCCATATGAATCGTCAGTGTGTCAGTATATCAGACATGTGAAAACTGGTCGGCCAATCCTTGACTTTTTAGTCTTGGTGCGGTGGTCCAGTGGAAAGATGCCTGGTTGCTGATGCTATGCGGAGTTGCAGGATGACGGTTCGATCCCCCGACCGGGAGATGGTGATCAACAAATTAAACTAACGGGTGCAGCACTGTCGGCTAAGTTAGCACATGGAAATTGAAGCCGCACGTTGCCAGTGCGTCAATAAAATAAAAATACATATACTGCCAGAGCCGTGCTGGAGTCAGAGTACAATAGGCGTAAAAGCCTAGGATTGATTGTGACAGATGCATCCACAGATAGTCCCATATGAATCGTCAGTGTGTCAGTATATCAGACATGTGAAAACTGGTCGGCCAATCCTTGACTTTTTAGTCTTGGTGCGGTGGTCCAGTGGAAAGATGCCTGGTTGCTGATGCTATGCGGAGTTGCAGGATGACGGTTCGATCCCCCGACCGGGAGATGGTGATCAACAAATTAAACTAACGGGTGCAGCACTGTCGGCTAAGTTAGCACATGGAAATTGAAGCCGCACGTTGCCAGTGCGTCAATAAAATAAAAATACATATACTGCCAGAGCCGTGCTGGAGTCAGAGTACAATAGGCGTAAAAGCCTAGGATTGATTGTGACAGATGCATCCACAGATAGTCCCATATGAATCGTCAGTGTGTCAGTATATCAGACATGTGAAAACTGGTCGGCCAATCCTTGACTTTTTAGTCTTGGTGCGGTGGTCCAGTGGAAAGATGCCTGGTTGCTGATGCTATGCGGAGTTGCAGGATGACGGTTCGATCCCCCGACCGGGAGATGGTGATCAACAAATTAAACTAACGGGTGCAGCACTGTCGGCTAAGTTAGCACATGGAAATTGAAGCCGCACGTTGCCAGTGCGTCAATAAAATAAAAATACATACATACATACGTAAAAGCCTAGGATTGATTGTGACAGATGCATCCACAGATAGTCCCATATGAATCGTCAGTGTGTCAGTATATCAGACATGTGAAAACTGGTCGGCCAATCCTTGACTTTGTCTTGGTGCGGTGGTCCAGTGGAAAGATGCCTGGTTGCTGATGCTATGCGGAGTTGCAGGATGACGGTTCGATCCCCCGACCGGGAGATGGTGATCAACAAATTAAACTAACGGGTGCAGCACTGTCGGCTAAGTTAGCACATGGAAATTGAAGCCGCACGTTGCCAGTGCGTCAATAAAATAAAAATACATATACTGCCAGAGCCGTGCTGGAGTCAGAGTACAATAGGCGTAAAAGCCTAGGATTGATTGTGACAGATGCATCCACAGATAGTCCCATATGAATCGTCAGTGTGTCAGTATATCAGACATGTGAAAACTGGTCGGCCAATCCTTGACTTTGTCTTGGTGCGGTGGTCCAGTGGAAAGATGCCTGGTTGCTGATGCTATGCGGAGTTGCAGGATGACGGTTCGATCCCCCGACCGGGAGATGGTGATCAACAAATTAAACTAACGGGTGCAGCACTGTCGGCTAAGTTAGCACATGGAAATTGAAGCCGCACGTTGCCAGTGCGTCAATAAAATAAAAATACATATACTGCCAGAGCCGTGCTGGAGTCAGAGTACAATAGGCGTAAAAGCCTAGGATTGATTGTGACAGATGCATCCACAGATAGTCCCATATGAATCGTCAGTGTGTCAGTATATCAGACATGTGAAAACTGGTCGGCCAATCCTTGACTTTGTCTTGGTGCGGTGGTCCAGTGGAAAGATGCCTGGTTGCTGATGCTATGCGGAGTAGCAGGATGACGGTTCGATCCCCCGACCGGGAGATGGTGATCAACAAATTAAACTAACGGGTGCAGCACTGTCGGCTAAGTTAGCACATGGAAATTGAAGCCGCACGTTGCCAGTGCGTCAATAAAATAAAAATACATACATACATACAAATATACACATACATACTCACATACCAGGGTTTCAACAAACTTCTAAATACAGGAAGTCTGGGACTTTTTGTGTAATGCTATTGGGAGTCTAAGCTAGAAACATGAAGGACCAAAATGGTTCAAATACATATAATTTGGTTAAAATCATTGTTTTTAGAGATATCAGGGCCAATAATAGGAGGTCCAGGACTATTTTGGTATGTTTTGTGGAGTCCAGACATAAACTTTGATATATATGTCATATATACATGTATTTAATATATATGTCTTCCATTAAGCGGTGGGTGGGTAGGGCTGTGCCTTCTTTGATGTTTACATAGATATATGCCACTATGTGCACAAACATAAAACACACGACATTCAAACACATATTTATGGCATTAATATTTACATACACACATACATATTTAGTTTGGAGTGGTTTATTATTATATAGGACTTTTGTATGCTACTGAGGGTGGGGTGGGATGGGTGGGGGGGGGCAGGGAAGAGCTCATCACTGCAATATAAAGTTGAGATAGTTGGAGTTGTTAAGAATCGATAGATGTGTTGATCGTATGTGGGCTATTTAGGTGTAGTAGTAGTGAAAGTAAACTGTGAAGTATGTTTGTGTTTAGACTTATTACTTCAATTATTAGGTTAGGTTAGTTTATCTATAGTGGTGGTGGTGGTGGTGGTGGTGGTGGAATGTCTAAGGCTTGTATTATTATTAATTAGCAGAGAATCTGTGACCATCAGGTATAAATATATTAATTTAGTATTTGTCGATCATAGATTCCTTGGCAATCTTCTTAAAGGATTTCAGGTTTAACATACTATCGCGTATTTTTGTACTGGTGCTGTTCCATAGTTTTGTGGCTGCTATTGTAATTCGTCGTTTTCCTATTTCTGTTCATGTAAATTGAGTGTGTAAATTGTGTTTTGTCCTAATGTTGTGTTTGTGGATGTCGGCGCTTAGTGTGAAATTGGAGGCTACGGATTGTGGTAATGTATTGTGGTGAAACTCCTTTACAATGGTGTACATCTGTAGTTTGCCTATGTCCTTTAGTTTTAATAGCTTTTCTGACTTGACTATATTCTGGCCCTTTGCTGGTTTAGAAACGAGTTTTAGTGCCTTTTTCTGTAGACCTTGTAGTTTTGTCAGGTTGCTTTTCTGTGTTTTCGTCCAGATAGAGTTACAGTAGGTGAGATACGGAAGAACAATGGTGCAGTATAGAGTTTTAATTGTAGCTGATGTCATGGAAGGTCTTAGTCTTTGTATGACACCTATGCCTCTTGCCACCTTTGCTGTTACCGTCTCGATTTGTTTGGCCCAGGTCAAATGTTTATCCAAATATACTCCCAAGAATCTGGCAAATAGGGCCTCCTCAATTTCTTTTTTTGTTTATGTAGATTTTTGGAATTTCATCTTTTTTTAGTTTGAGCTTTGTAAATAACATATAATTTGTTTTGTCAACATTCGACGATAATTTGTTTATTGAAAACCAGTCAGTAATTTCTTCCATTTCCTTATTTGTTTTTCTGTATAATGTGTCTATGTTGTCATCGCAGCAAAAAGCATGTGTGTCATCAGCGAACAGTATTAATGACATGTGCTTACATGTGTTAGGTAGATCATTCATGTAAAGAAGGAACAGCAGTGGGACAAGAATAGATCCCTGATGAACACCACAAGTTAATTGCCTGTTTTCAGAGCATATCTCATTATATTGTACGCATTGTGTTCTTTTACTTAGGTAGTTTTGAAACCAGGTGAGTGCACTGCCTCTTATACCATAATAGGCAGGTTTTTCTAGTAAGATCTGGTGGTTGATAGTGTCGAAAGCTTTTGAAAGGTCCAAGAAGATGCCTATTATACTTTGGTATTTTTCCAGTGATTCAATAATTTTTTCTGTCATTTCGGCTATTGCATGCATTGTTGAATGTTTCTCACGAAATCCATATTGCGATTTGTATAAAATGGACTTTTTTTCAGGTAATTTGTCAGTCGATTGTTTATAAGGCGCTCTAGTAACTTGGAGAAAAGTGGAAGTATGGAGACTGGTCTGTAGTTTGAGAAGTTAGTAGAATCCTTGGCTTTCTAAATTGGTGTAACACGTGCTATTTTTAGTTTTGATGGGAATTCCTTGTGCTAGGGATAAGTTGCAAATGTGACTAAATGGGATAAGGATATCCATGCGATTAATATTATTGCAGAATATGTTGTCAATGACGGTCGCCATAGATTCTGTTATTCTAGTTGGTTTAGTTATTGTCGGATAGTAAAAGTAGGTATTTAATAAGTTAATGAAGTCTTTGGTATGACAACATTTCTGTTGCTGCAGATCAATATTGAAATCACCCATAAGGTAGGCTGTTTTATTTTCCTTTTGTAATGTATCCAGAATTCTGCTCAAAGCGCCAATGAATTGTTTGTAGTCACTGTCAGGAGGCCTGTAGATTGTATCAACAATTTTATTTCTACCTTTTTGAATCGGAATTTCGATAAATATTGTTTCAATGTATTCTTCCATTATGGAAAGGTTTTCACGCAAAATGAATTGAATATTGTCTTTTATGTACATGCCTACACCACCTCCACCATCCTTGTTAATTTTGTCAGATCTGTGCTTTTCGATAAAGGTATAGTTGTTCTTGTTAACTAGAGTAGTAGGTGAGGGGTTTTTTTAGCCAAGTCTCTGTAATTTCAATAATTCCAAACTCATGTGCACTCATATCCAGGAAATTATTTAACTTGTCATTGTTCTTCAGTATCGATCGAGTATTTGCGTGCATGAGTGAGAGTGCAATGCTTTCTTTACTGTTTGTTATAAAGTCATTAAATTTGCTTAGAAGCGTATAGTTACAAGTTTGTGGAGGTATGGATAAGTCAGTTCTAGCATCTTTTGAGTTGATGTCTCTATATGTGTGGGTGTTAAGTTTGAAGGGATTTAGAATTAGGTCATGTATGTGTTCTATGTAGTTATATTCAACATGTGGATTCATGATTGCAAGTGTGTAGTCAGCATCATCGTTAATGTGATTGAAAGGGAATAAAGATTTGTTGCAGTTTAGACACCACCATGGTTGGTCATCTAACTCAAGATGGAGATAATCAGAAGCAGTGAGTTTAGAACATCTTAAGCGAACCCACTCCGAACACAAGTCACATAATAAGGCTTTTTGATTAGTTCTAACAGGTCTCTTACAGGATGAGCAGGGGAATTTGGTTGGCATGGTAGTGATAGAAGAAGAAAAAAGCCGAAACAACTATGGCTGGAAGGAGTTTAGGGAAGGAAGATGCTAGAGATATTTTCCTTGTCTTGGCAAGATTATACACGGCTTAGTTTCAATCAGGCAAACATATTCTACGTTGCTGTTACATGTACACAACTGAAAATTGAAATGATGAGAACTGATCATTGGTTGGGATAGGTAATGATGATAATTAACCCTTTAAGCCTTGAATTTGTTCAAGAAAATCTAAATTACCACAGAATCTCCTGGTATGGGTGTCAAAGGGTTAATAATAATGACGAATGCTAATATTAGTGGTCTATGGTCATCTTAAAGTATCCATTAGTAGTCCAGTGGAGGTCATCTCTGAAAATCAACAACTGAAACAGCTGAATCAACTAGTCGAGTCAGGGGGTTACAGTGGCGGATTACCAGGAATAACCTTCATGACCCCAGAAGAGCAAGAAAATCAGATTGTTTACCATTTTCAGCCCAGTGAAGGGCATTTGGGAGGCCAATAGAATACTATTTTTAGAATTGTATCACTGGAATGCCTGGCTCGATTCTCGGACAAGTCATTCCAGTGATACATCCACAAAAAACAGTCTTCCCTTGGCCTTTAATTGGACATACATTCACAGAGCAAAATGGCAATTTTTGTGACCGATGTTATTAAAAAAGTAAATAAGAGTTTGGAATTAACCATTTTCAGCCCAGTGAAGGGCATTTGGGAGGCCAATAGAAGACCATTTTTGGAATTGTAACACTGGAATGCCTGGCTCGATTCTCGAGCAAGTCCCTCCAGTGATACATCCTAAAACAAATACCAGTCTTCCCTTGGCCTTTAATTGGACATACATTAACAGAGCAAAATGACAATTTTCGTGACCGATGTTATTAAAAAAAGTAAATAAGAGGTTGGAATTTAACTACTTTATACAGTTGAAGTTTGATGATTAGCAGCTGAAATAGCTGAGTAATCGGGATCGATTATTTAAGAATAATTGTGATTACTCGATTAATCAGCTTGGATACAAATTACCAAAACATAACAGCAAAAGGATATTGATGGGGAAAGCTGTGACGGTGTTTATGGAAAATCGATTCGCAAGCCGAGAGAAGACAATTCCCAAAAATGAATGCATCACTGGAATGACCAGAGCCGGTCATTCCAGTGATACACTTCCAACAAAAATCATCTCCTGGCCTGCAAGTGGACACACATTTATTGATCAAAATGTCCACGATTGGTGTCGGCAAAGAAATGGGAGACAATATTTTTGCAAGGAGCAGGGTAAATAGAATAAATCAGGGAACAGGAAGGTTAAACAAGTTCATCTTACATTCGCAAGCGTGACATTAGATTTTAAAGCAAATTTAAAATAGCACACATATTACCTGAGTAACACATTATAAAGGACAATAATTAGCCAAAAATCAAATAGAAAGCAAATAATTAAAAAGACAAATAAATTTTTTTTAAATAGAAACGATGACAGGAAATGTGACATCAGATTTTGAAAAATATATGAAACAATACACATATAATGTACACTAGAAATGGCAATAGGATGGCATGTATGTGGCCTGAGTAAAAAATGGTGGGCAACAAAACAAAATAAGCTCAGATTTTAGACTAAGAGCAGACATCAGGATAAACAAAATGTAGAATAAGATGGAGGGTTACAAACACCTCCAAAAAATGGTGGGCAACAAAACAAAACAAACTTAGATTTTAGAGCAAAAGCAGACATCAAAATAAGCTGGAGGTTTACACAGACACTTGATGGCACAGTGTGAACAACATTTAGAATACCTTCAGTGGTAGGTCTATCAACTATCAGGCCTTTGTGCCAACCTCATGTCATTATATCTGGGGACTGTGCTGTTATCTGGAGAGTGAAAGAATAAACACCATATATACACCTGTGCAAAAGTTAAGCACCACCCTATTTTTGCGCACATGCGAGGGTATATTCATGTGCTATGAAGAAAGCAATAGCATAAACATTTATGTACCCATCCATCTTAGTGCAAGAGGTAATAATGCAACTAGAGGAATGCTGATTATGATGGTGGGGAAACACTGTATGTTTTTGTTTGAACTTGAAAACGAGGCCTGAATATGGTTACGTTGACACAACTGACAACTTTTGCCCTACAGTTGACACACGTGGCTAGATTGTCATTAATGGTGTCTGAAAACGAAGTTTAACATCTGTGCACGAGTTTGAGACTGTCATTATTAATACCGGGTATATCCACCTTGTGCCTGGATAACGGCCTGGACACGACGTCTCATGCTGGTCACCAACCGACTGATACGCCATTGTGGTATTCGTTGCCATTCAAGATGGAGTGCGTCTGTTAATTCCTGTAGGTTCTGCACAGGAGGATCCCTCCTTCTCACCATGTTTCCCAGAATGTCCCAGATATGCTCAATAGGGTTCATGTCAGGGCTCCTTGCTGGCCATGGTAGGGTTTCGATGGCATTCTGGCGGAGGTATTCATGCACAGCTCCAGCACGATGTGGTCGGGCGTTGTCATCCATGAATATAGGGTGGGTTCCAGGTGCATGATTTACAAAATGAGGGAGCACAACTCTATCCAGTATGGAATCTTGATATCTTTGTCCATTTAGTGTTCCAGGTACAGTCAACAGATCCAGCTTACAATCAAATGAGATGCACCCCCATATCATAACGGAACCTCCACCAAATGGAACTTCTTCCATGATGTTACGTTGGTCGTACGCCATGCGTCTGGACCTCCATACACGAGTTCGACCATCTGTGGCATGAAGCAGGAACAGACTTTCATCGGACCAGTGTACCCGTCTCCAGGATCTCATGTTCCAGTGTCTTCTTTCGTTGCACCACCTCAGACGCTCCTCTTTGTGGTGTGCAGTGAGGAGAGGACGTCTGACAGGTCTCCTAGCTTTCATGCCAGCAGCATACAGTCTCCTTTTGACGGTAGACATTGACACTCTATTGCGCGTTTCCCATTGCTGGCTGAGCACTCTGCTGTTGGTGAATGGAGATCTCCTAACAAGGCGTACTAGGGCTCGATCATCACGGGCAGTAGTCTTCTTCGGTCTTCCAGATCTAGGCCTGTCCTTCACCTCGTTAGTTTGCCAATGTTTTGCAATCAAACGACTGATTACAGTATGGTTAATGTTCAGCTGTCTGCCAATCTCTCTGCATGACATACCAGTGGTATGCATGCCTATGATTTGCCATTTCACACGATCACTTAACCTTCGTTTTGCCATAGCGGTTCACAATCAAGAGCTAATTCTCTCTGTACAAATAACCCACGGTCATGAACACAAAATTCCTAATCTTGTCGCCTAAATCTGTATATAATGTTCTACACCTCAAACTGGACTTTTACATAACTGAACACGTGTGCTGTTTCCCGCCACGCACGGACATCAAGCGGCGTGAAGTCATGCATGCATGTGCATTTCGTACTTGGAATTATGTCAGCTAATGCGGGGACAAAAAGTATGGCAGCCTAGTTGTACCATCATGTTTCTACGTTCTATTGTTTTTGCTGGTGTTTAACTTTTGCACAGGTGTATACATATACATGTAGATTCAGCAGAGTTTATATTTTCTGACTTATAGATATGACCAGCAGCTGTTATTTTTTTTCTACTTTCTCTAGATCATCTACAGTAGCAATACGTCAATTTGCAGACCACCCGAAGACCATTTCAGAAATTTACCACCGGAATAACTGGCTCGGTTATTGAGTCAGTCATTCCAGCTGTAAACTTCCAAAAATAGTCCTATCCTGGCCCGCAAGTGGGCATGTAAAGGAGCCACTGATATGAGTGTTAAGTGGTTAATAATAATGATGAATGCTAATTATCGTGGTCTATGGTCATCTTAGTGTCAATTAGCAGCCCAGTGGAGGTCACCTATGGAAATCCACATCTGAAATAGCTGGTTCAGGTAATCGAGCCAGCCATTATAGTGACAGATTACCAGGAATAACCCTCTTCTAGACCGCAAATGAGCAAGAAATTGGATTGTTTACCCTGTAAGCGAGGAGCATTGGCAGACCAATAGAGGACTATTCTTGGAACCCTATCACTGGAATGCCTGGCTTGTTTCTCGAGCCAGTCATTCCAGTGATACATCCCCCAGAACAGTCCTCCTTCTGCCCTCAAATGGACATACATTTACAGAGCAAAATAACAATTTTCATGACCGATGTTATTAAAAAAAAAATTAAGACGTAGGAATTGACTTATTTTATGCAGTGGAAATTGTTCATGATTATTCGATTATATAATTTTTAGTCATATACAGTCATGATTTAAAAAAAAATATTCGTGATTTTCTATTTAATCACGTAATCATGCAAGTCTACTAGCAAGTGTTTTTTGCTATATAACGATACTATAGATAAGCTTCATTACTATGTATAGTATTACTTAACTATTTATTGGTTGGACCGGCCAAAGACAGCCTGTATGGCGCTCTTAGACAATATCAATTTGACGCACAAGGAAGGCCACCACTTATGATTGTGGAAATAGTTGAAATAGCTGGCTCGGGTAATCGAGCCAGACACTCCAGTACATTGGGTAGTTCATCGAGAGTGAATTCTAGGCTTGTCATTGTGTGGTTATTGTTTTGGGTAATCACGATCGATAACTTAAGAATAATCGAGATTGCTCGATTAATCAGTTTGGGTACAAGTTGCCAAGGTATAAGAGTAAAGGATATCAATGGCGAAATCTGTAACGGTGTTTAGAGACGTCCAATTTGCAGACTAAGAGAAGACCATCCCGTGAAAATGTACCACTGAAATGCCCGGCTCGATTCTCGAGCCAGTCATTCCAGCAATACTTTATCAAAGATAATCCTCTACCGGCCTGAAAATGGACACACATTCACAGGACAAAATGTCCACACTTGGTGTCGGCAGAGAAATGGGAGACAATATTTCAGCTAGGAGCTGGGTAGATAAAATAAATCAGGGAGCAGGAGGAATAGACAAGGTCATCCTACATTCACAAGTGTGACATCAGATTTTAAAGCAAATTTAAAATAGCACACATATTACCTGAGTATCACATTACAAAGGACAATAACTAGGCAAAAATCATACAGGGAGCGAAATAAAAATAAAACATAAATAAAGGATAAAAAATAGAAATAGAAAATATTTGAACATATATATGAAACAACACACATAATGTACACCAGAGATGACAAGAGGCTGGCAGGTACGTGTAGTGGCTTGAGCAAAAAATAGAGGGCAACAAATCGAAATAAGCTTAGGTCTTAGAGTAAATGCAGACATCAGAATAAGCAAAGCACAGAATAAGCTGGAGGGTAACACAAACCTCCAAAAAGTAGTGAGCAACAAAACAAAAATAAGCTTAAATTAAGAGCAAAAGCAGGCATCAAAATAAGCTAAGCGTAGGATAAGCTGGAGGTTTGCATAGACCCTTGATGCTACAGTTTGACCAACAATTAGGATATCTTCATTGTTTGGTCTATCAACTATCTAGCCTTTGTGCCAACCTCATGTCATATTGTCATTATATCTGGGGACTGTGCTGTTATCTGTAAAGCGAAAGAATAAACAACATATATTACATATAGATTCAGTAGAGTTTATATTCTGATTTTTTATCTTAGTTTCTCTAGATCATCTATAGCAGTGATAAGTGATTTTTTGTTGCTCGTTGTTATGCAGAAAACCCGCCCATCAAGTGACCATGAAGACTGGACTTCTGCGTGTTGTTGCGTTTGCTTTAGCAGTTCAAGTCTCCGCTTGGTAAGGCTCGCAGTGATGACAAAGTTGGATCCTTTCAGTCGCCTTTTTTGGATAAATATCTGGTGCCTTACATTGTAGGATGAGAATCTGAAAATTATAGGCCTAGTTATGGGGTGTCCTTGTGGTGTGGCATTTAGTTGACCGGTGCGCTTTGGGCCAATTCTAGGGCTTCAACAGATGTTGTGTGGCTCAAGCTTTATACTGAGTTTCTCATTGAGTACAATTATTATAATACCGTCTGTTGCTTCATCATGTGTCTCATGAACTCCATGCAGCAGGAGACAGTCCCTTCGACTATATTGTTCATGTTCATCGAGAATTAACTTTGTTTTATTGTTTTCCTCATTCAACCTCTTGTTCTCAGCCTTAATAGTTGCCAGCTCGTCTTTAACTGCTTTCATGTTAGTATCAATGTCAATCTGTACTCCTTCGTATAGTTCTTGTTGCACCGATTTTACAAGTTTCTCACAGGCTGCTATGGATTGAGCAAGTCTGTGAATAAGTGTTTTGTCTCCCCTGTTTAAGACTATATGCTCGGCCTCAACGTGGCGCAGGGGTGTAACCCACTGGGTGTCAATCCAGACATTTGGAGGGGCTAACCAGAGCATTATGCACAACGCTAATGATATGACACTTGGCGATCGAATCAACCGAAATGGTGCTCGCCCTGTGAGGACCCGCCAGGCATGTGCAGCACCGGGCTCCACAACTCAGCTACTGGAGGTCCCATCAACTCGTCTTGTGGAGCCAGGGGACGAGGATGGAGAGCTACTGGCCAACCGAAAGAGAAGACCAAACCCAAAGAGAACCCCAGTATTAACATCATGCACTGGAACGCAGAAGGGGTTACCAACAAGAAATCAGAGCTCGAACAGTTCCTGTACGGAAACAACATTGATATCTGCTGCATCCAAGAGACACACCTGCAAGAAGGAAAACCATTTAAGATTAGAGGTTACCATATTTCCCGGTGTGATCGAAGAGGAAGAAAGAAAGGCGGGTTGATCACCTTGGTCCGAAACAGTGTGAATGCCAGCCAGATCAAAACCTTTATGGAAGAGGCAGAATATATCAAGATCAATGTAACAACCAGCAACTCTGTGATTGACATCATCAATTATTACTGCCCTAATAACAAGAATCTCTCACTTGAGACAATCCAGGTCCCGGGCTGCCACTTCCTCATTGCGGGAGACTTTAATAGCCAGTCCCAGAGCTCGGGATACAGAACAATTGATAAACGAGGAGAAGACATTGAAGGATGGCAAGATGAAAAGCACCTTTTACTTGTCAACGATCCCACAGATGAGCCCACCTTCTACTCGCGCCGGTGGCACTTGACAACAATGCAGGACTTGGCATTTTGACCAGAAGACATTCACAGCAACCTCAGTAGAGTGGTCGGATCGCAGTTAGGAGGAAGCGACCACCGACCAGTCCTCCTCTCTCTTTCCGGAACCTATTTCAACAAGTTCACCTCAACATCCAAGGTGGAACTACAAAAAGGCAAAGTGGAGTCTGTTCGGCATTCGTTCCAATGAGCTTACCCAAAATATAGCAGTAGAAGGGAGAAACATCAACAATGTGGTCAAGGAATTTAATTCAAGTATCCTCAAGGCTGCCAACGAAGCGATTCCTCGAGGATTCAGGCAAAAATACCGCCCCTACTGGACAATAGAACTGCAAGCAGCACATGATAAACTAGACAAGGCCAGAGAAAATGCAGAGGGTAGTCCCTGTCATGAAAACCACTTCACGCTACAACAAACTAAAGCCAGGTATCTAAAGACCAAGCTGGAGGCCAAAAGAAGAAGCTGGAGGGAAAAGACGGCAGGGTTTAATTTAGATTGAGACACCACAAAGCTATGGAGACTGACTAAAGCACTGAATGATGAGGGTGTCTGTGGAGAGAAGATTACTCTTGAAGAAGATGGACAGACACTGACAGGAAAGATGGCTGCAGATGCCTTTGCGAAGGCATATGCAAAAGAAAGCAACATTTCTATACCACGAATGCGTAAAAAAGAGGTTAGAAAAGAGCAAATGGAAAGAACAGATACCAACACTCACGATGCAATGAAAATTGACATTAATTTAGCAGAACTGAGGAAGGCTATCCGCCAATTGAAGAAGAAGAAATCTCCAGGGCCAGATGGCATTACGAATGAAATGATCCAACACCTTGGTAATGCATCTCTTCGCAAGTTTCTAGACATCTTTAATCTCAGTTGGGCCAATGGAGAGGTTCCTCAGTGCTGGAAGGAAGCCAGAATGACTCCTATTCTGAAAAAAAGGAAGAACAAGACGAAAGTGCTGAGCTACCGTCCTATCAGTCTTACAAGCTGCATATGCAAGACCATGGAGCGCATCATCAACCAGCGGTTGCAGTGGTACCTGGAGTCGGAGAACATTATAGTTTCAGAGCAGGCTGGCTTCAGAAGATACAGGAGCACAGAAGAGCAAACAACACATATTGCACGGGTCATAGAGGACATTTTTCAAGCCAAGAAGGTGATGCTAGCTGCCTTTATCGATCTGCAGAAGGCATTTGACAAGGTGTGGAAGGATGGCCTCCTCGTGAAGGTCCGGCACACAGGCATCGGTGGCAACATGTTCCGATGGACCAAGTCATACCTACACAATCGCAGAGCTAGGGTGCTGGTGGATGGATAATCTGCACAGAATGTACTGCAGAGACAAGGGGTGCCACAAGGCGGAGTATTATCACCAACTCTGTGCATACTCTTCATTAATGACATTGTAGCAGAGCTGCCCAATGGGATCCAAGCAGCCCCCTATGCAGATGACCTAGTACTCTGGTGTACCGAGGAGTACACAACGACTGCCACGTGCAGCTCGCCTTGGACAGAATTACAGCTTGGGCCAATCGCTGGTGTATTATTATTGAAAAATGATCAGCCATGCTATTCTCACTGTCCACCTAAACCAAGGTTGGCAATCTGACACTGGGCGGTACTCCACTCGAGTACGAGGACCAGCAGACATACCTGGGAGTCGCATATGACAGAAGATTAACATGGAAGGAGCACATTCAGAACACAGAGGCAAAGGCCAGAAGAAAGCTAAACATCATGAGGAAGCTGGCAGGAACAAAGTGGGGTGCCAATGAAAGGATCCTCAATACCATCTACCTAGGTGCCGTACGACCACACCTTGAGTATGGATCCAGCTCATGGATGACAGTAGCTAAATCTCATCAACAGAACCTCGACAGAGTACAAAACCAGGCACTGTGCATCATCACTGGTGGAATGAGATCAACACCAATAGAAAAAATGGAGCAGACAGCAGGCATCCCCCCACTTAGCAAAGGAATGGAATACAAAGCACTGACCCAAGCTGCAAAGTTCAAATCGTTCAACAACCACCCGATGAAGCTCAGGCAAGCACAGCTGTCATCAGAAAGACTTAAAAGATCAAGTTTTGTGAAAGAGACAAAAGCACTGCAAAGGAAAACCAAGAAATGTTGCCAGCACAAATAGAAGACCCAAACCACATCCTTGATCCTCCACCCTGGGAAAACAAACTAGAGAGCATAGCTATTCGAACCACAGTACCTCATCTCACAACCAAAGATGAACATAGTGATGTGAGCAAGAAGGCCCTGACCCTAGCCATGCTGGAAGAAATGTACCCTCAGGAGACATGGATAAGGATCCACACAGATGGATCAGCCAAAGATGCAATTAGGAGCAAAGGTGCTGGACTGCACATACAGTATCTAAACGGACAACATGAGTCAGCTGCAATACCGACAGGCAAACACTGCACAAACTACAGAGCTGAAGTCGAAGCACTGGTTCATGCAGCTAATACCATCAGCAGAACATCAGACCCTATTGCACAGATTGTCTTTTTATCTGATGCCCGTTCCGTCCTTGAGGCTATCACCAAACGTAAGCTGCCACAACTTGAAGAAGCACTACAAGCCATCAAATGCTTTCTGATAGCACTGCAGTGGATCCCCTCACACTGTGTAGTCCAAGGAAATGAGGAAGCAGACAAGATGGCAAATGTGGGTGCAGAAGAGAATCAGACAGAAAACATGGTTACGCATACAGAGATGAAGACTATCATCAAGTCACTCTATAGAACACCTCAATCAGAAGATGCCTACCATCATCTCTCGAGGCCAGAGCAAGTGACCATTTTTCGTCTCAGAACTGGACACAACAGACTAAACCAACACATGTACAGGCGGTTCCACCTTACGACATCGCCCGATTGTCCTTGTGGAGAAGCAGAACAGACCACAGAGCACATACTTCAATGTTGCAGTACGTATCAGCTGCTGAGAGAAGAGATCTGGCCTTTGTCAACCTCTTTTCTTGAAAAGCTGTATGGGCCTGTGGAAGAACTGCAGAAAACCACAGATTTCATCTTGAGAACGGCTCCCCAAGTGTGATACCAGTGATCGAAAAGAATAAGAAGAAGAAGTGTTTTGTCTTTTGGGTCAGCAAGTTTTTCTAATATTGATTTTGTGACATAGTCCACAATGATGTCTAATAGTTCGCTATTGTTTTTTAAGGCATCCTGTATCCTACTTTTCAATTATTTAATTCATATAATCATCTCACTTACACAGAATTGCCAAATTGATAGTATTATTTATAAAATTATAGCCAAGTGAAAGGCACAAAAAATCTCAGCCAGCCATTTTCCTTCTTGCGTTTCTGTAATCCGTAATTGATTTTTGTATCATAGACATTTATTTCCATAGGGAATGTACTGGAAATTGATTTGATGATAAATGGCCCAGTTTTTCAACTGTCACCTCTAAACTTGGCACACCTCTAGTACGCCCTGGAGCATATATAGGCCTGCTAGAGAAATTTGATCTTCTGTATGGTTTCCGAGAAATCCTATTTTCCTTGCCCAAAATGTCCCATAGAAAATGTATGGGAGTGATATTCGGACAGCAACTGCCGCTAGCATTTTTTTCTCAATCGTCTTGAAACTTAATATACATCTATCATCTCTTGACCCGCATCCTGGCCGAATTATTTTTTTAGTCTGGTAAGCTATTTTGGAGAAAATGCTGCAAAAATATAATTATGTGGCATTATTACAATTCTTAGTTCTATGATGGTCAGTGTTGCAATTTGAGACATCCATAGATACTAGATGCTCCTATTGCTAACACCAATAAAAGCGGTAGTGAACATGCTAAACTTTCTGTATTGCAAATCTGCTCACTGACAAATAATTCCGTGATTTTCCGATGGATTACAACATTATGGTTAGATTGGTTCCTGAGTTGATTGTGCTGATGCAGGGCGAAATTGCCTCTCAGACGCCATTTACAGAACTCCGATATCATGACCGTTCCTGAGATATCCTAAATTGTGTAACGTAGACAAATATTTCCATAGGGAAAGTATAGGAAATTGATTTGATGATAAATGCCCTGGTTTTGGAACTACCACCTCTAAACATGATACATTCCTAGTACACCTGAGGGGATCTATAGGCCCTCTATAGAGATTGTATCTGGTTATGGTTTCTGAGAAATCCGCTTTTCCTTACCCGAATTTGCCCATAGGAAATGTATGGGAGTGATATTCGGATCTTAACTCCTAGAGTCTCTGGCAGATCATGGTGAAACTGAACGGCCTTCTAGCATCTGCTAGCCTCCGATCTTCAGATCCTGCACACAGACTTGAAGTTGCTTCAGCAACTTCAACTTCATCTAGTTATTAGTAAGTACACGCAAACTATTGATCTAACTACGGTTCTTTCTTTATTATTCTTGATCATCGTCACATTTTTATAATGCCAACTCCTCCTACAGTTTCGATCCGATCAGCTCCAACCTTTATCAACTTGTAGTACCCGTTGAGACTTAGCGCGCCATTGTCTTTATTTTGGATTGGCCTCTTGGTTCTTGAGCTACCCAACTTTGAGTGGGCAAAAAGTCCCATAGGAAATGTATGGGAGCAATATTTGGACAGTGACTGCTCCTAGAGTTCTTTATCGATTATCTTGAAACTAGACAGACGTCTACCATGTGGTCACTCCCATCTTGACTCGAAATATTTTTTTGCGTCCAACACCCGGTTTTTGAGAAAATCTGGCATACGCACAATTTTTTGGAATCAAAATAATTCATATTTCTAGAGCTGTCAAATTGGATTAACATAATTAAATCATTAGCGAACATATAGGCCTTTCGGAAATCCGCATTTCCGTGGCCGACATGTTCCATATGAAATGTATGGGAACAATATTCGGTCAGCGACTGCTCCTAGAGTTTTGCGTCGATTGTCTTGAAACTTTAAAGACTTCTAGTATGTAGTGACCGGCATCGTCTGCAACAAAATTTTTTGTGTACGGTGACCCATTTTTGAGAAAATGCTGCATAAGTACAATTATTTTTGCATCATTTGCCGATAGATGAAGGAATCGTGGTCGGATCGTTTCACGGTTTCATGCGGCTAATCCGGAATGAAATTGGCTCTCAGATGCCATTTACAGAACTCTGATAGCATTATTGGATCAATAGATATCCTGATTTAGGTATCGTATACAAATATTTCCATAGAGAATGTATGGGAACTTGATTTGATGATAAATAACCCAGTTTTGGAACTAGAACCTCTAAACTTGGTACACTTCTAGTGCAGATCAGACCCCTTAGAGAAATTATCTCTGATGTATGGTTTCTGAGAAATCCACCCTTCCTTGCCCAAAATGTCCCATAGGAAATATATGGGAATGATATTCGGACAGCAACTGCTGCTAGCGTTTTTTCTCAATTCTCTTGAAACTACATAGACCTCTACCATGTGTTGACCAGCATCTTTACCCGAAAATATGTTTGGGTTCGACGCCCGGTTTATTTTTAGAAAATCGAGCATAATCATAATTTTTTGGAATCAAAATTTTTCATATTTCTTGGGCGGTCAGATTGATGAAATTTGGCATATACGTAGATGGATCATATTACTATAGATTAACAAAATAAAATCATTAGCGAACATATAAACCTTTCGGAAATCCGCATTTCCGTGGCCTACACATCCCAGGAAATGTATGTAAGCAATATTCTGATAGTGACTTCTCCTAGAGTTTTTCCTTGATCATCTTGAAACTTTACAGACTTCTAGCATGTAGTGAACTGCCTCTTGACCCAAAATATGTTTTGTGTCCGATGACCGGTTTCTGAGAAAATCTGGCATAAGCACAGTTTTTTGGCATCATATGCCGATAAAAAACGGAATTATGGTCGAATCGTTTCACAACGTAATTCCCCTGATCCGCTGCGAAATTGCCTCTCAGCCTTGATTTACAGAACTACGATATCTTAAGCGGTTCATGAGTGATCCTGATTTTTGTAACATAGACAACTATTTCCATAGGGAATGTATTGGAAATTGATTTGATGATAAATGACCCAGTTTTTTAACTATCACCTCTAAACTTGATGCACTCTTAGATTGCTTCATGGTGTGTAGAGACCAACTATAGAAATTTGATCTGGTGTATAGTTTCCGAGAAATCCCAAAAAGACCAAAAAGACCCATAGGAAATGTATGGGAGTGATATTCGGACTGCAACGAGTTTCTGGCAGATCATGAAGTTGAACAGCCTTCTAGCATCTGCTAGCCTATGATCTTCAGATTCTGCATGCAGACTTGAAGTTGCTTCAGCAACCTCAACTTCATCTAGTTATTATTCTTGATCCTCGTCACAAATTTGTCATTGTAATTCCTCCTAGAGTTTCCATCCGAGCACCTCCAACCTTTATCAACTTGTAGTCGCCATGAGACTTAGTGCACTATTACTTTTCTTTTGGTTTGGCCGAAGAGTTTTCGAGCTACCCACCTCTGAGTGGGTAAAAGGTCCCATAGGAATTGTATGGGAGCAATATTTGGACAGCGACTGCTCCTAGAGTTTTATCTCAATCGTCTTGAAATTAAAGAGATATTTACCATTTGTTGATCCACATTTTGACCCAGAATATGTTTTGTGTTTGACACACCGGTTTTTGAGAAAATGGGGCATACGCGCAATTTATTGGAATCAAGAAAATCCATATTTCTAGGGCTGTCTTATTCTTGAGATTTGGCATATCGATAGATGTATCATACTATTATAGATTAACATAATAACATCGTTTGCGAACAATTAAACCTTTCGGAAATCTGCATTTCCGTGACCGACATGTCCTATGGGAAATTTATGGGAGCAATATTCAGTCAGCGACTGATCCTAGAATCTTTACTCGATAATCTTGAAACGTTAGAAACTTCTAGCACCTATTGACATGCATGTTGACCCAAAATATTTTTTCGGCCCGATGACCGGGTTTTTTTAGATAATCCGGTATAAGCACAATTTTTTGCCATCATTTGCCGATAGATGACGGAATTACGGTTGGTTCATTTCAGGATTTAATTTCTAAATTATTAGCTCCTGGGCGAAATTGTCTCTCCGACACCATTTACAGAACTCCGATGTCATGAGCAGTTTATGAGATATCCTGATTGTTGTAACACAGACAAATATTTCCATAGTGAATGTATTGGAAATTGTTTTGATGATAAATGGCCCAGTTTTTTAAATATCACCTCTAAACTTGATACACTCTTAGTACGAGTCGGGATATGTAGAGGCCCACTATAAAATTGGATCGAGTGTATGGTTTCCGAGAAATCCCATTTTCCTTGACCAAAAAAAGGCCATAAGAAATGCATGGGAGCAATATTTGGTCAGCAACTGCCGCTAGCTATTTTTCTCATTCATCTTGAAACTTAATATACCTATATCATCTGTCGACCCGCATCCTGATGCAAAATATATTTTGGGTCCGGTAACCCATTTTTAAGAAAATGCTGCATAAATACAATATTGTGGAATCGTTATAACTCTTATTTCTATGATGGTCAGAGTGTTGTAATTTGAGACATCCCTAGATACAAGATCCTCCTATTGTTTTCAGCAATAAAATCGTTAGTGAACAAATTAACCTTTCTGTTATTGCAAATCCGCACACTGGCAAATATTTACTTGATTTGCTGCCAGAATACGAAATTATGGTTGAATTGTTGGCTGATTTGATCCGGCTGATCCGGGGCGAAATTGCCTCTCAGACGCCATTTACAGTCCTCCAATATCACGATCGGTTCATGAGATATCCTAATTTTTGCAACGTAGTCAAATATTTCCATAGGGAATGTATTGGAAACTGGTTTGATGATAAATGACCCACTTTTGGAACTATCACCTCTGAAGTTGATACATTCTTAGTACACCTCATGGCATATATAGGACTTCTATAGAAATTGGATCTGGTTTCCGGGGAACTCCCATTTACCCTACCCGATAAGGCCCGTAGGAAATGTATGGGAGTGATATTCGGACCGCAACTCCTATTTGAGTTTCTGGCAGATAATTGTGAAACTGAACAGCCTTCTAGCATCTGTTAGCCTACGATCTTCAGATTCTGCACGCAGACTTGAAGTTGCTTCAGTAACTTCATCTTCATCTAGTTTCGTATATGTAATATGCGAATGCGTAGTGATGGACCTTCCCCGTTTTAACTATGCCCCACCAATCATTAGCTAAGCTCCACCCACGCCCCGCTTGTGTTGGGTTCGATGGATCTCGGAACTCCCTGACTAATCAATTTCCAGAAAACTATGCAGGTAAGTTGTTGAATATTTTGAAACCAATTCGACTGGGTGCCGTTGCTGCCTATGGCAGCAACGGCGCGCAGTCAAATTAGTTTCAAAATATTCAACAGCATCTTTATTAAATAGGAAGTCATACAATTCGTACAACGTGTCGGGCTATTAATCGTTAGAGACAGGCTATTTCGAATGAGTCATGACGTCATGATTATGACGTCATCATACACGTCATGTAATTAATTATGACATCATATGATGTCATATGATCGATGGATAACCTTGGAAAGGTCCATTGGTGACCTTTATTTAGTGGTCGTTTGATAGTTTAACCTGATTGTATCATTCTTCATTCATTCAATTCTTGTTGCACCTACCATTTAACCCTTTAACTCTCGAATTGTTCAAGACAATTTCAATATTCTCATAGGAAATGTCCATTTTCAGACCAAGAGAAGGATAATTTTGAAATTTTACCACCGGAATTACTGGCTCGGTTATCAAGCCAGCCATTCCTGTTGTAAATGTTAAAAAACAGTTTAAAAACTCTTGGCCTGCAAATGGGCATTTATCACGACCACTGCAGGAGCCCCATTTTTGCTGATAAGAAAGCTAAAGGGTTGATATGGTCGTCTTCGCTATGCGTCATGCGCACAACTTCGACCCATCAAACGGCATAGGGAGTAACAGAAAAATATAGTTTGGATGATTGTTGTGGGTGTTGTTACAAGGTGAGCCCTTCAAATATAAAACCATCTGTACTAAATACCAGCCTACTACCACGACTAGCTCATATGTGGGAAGCTACCTTCTTCCGGACAAATACAGGATGCTATTCAGAGTGCTTTCGACAATAGTGAAGATGACGGCGTACGACTGGGCCTGAAATATTTCGAAAAGATGCGACATACCTTGCATAACAACAACCCCAGGATAAGTGGTTCGCATTATGTTATTGTCACAGCGTGAATAGCCCACTACCCACCATCCGCACCACATTCAGCGTGGATTCATCCGTATAAGCAATTCATCCACACGCACGCACGCACGCACAAACACGCACGCACGCACACACATTACTGAACCAGGGTTCCAAAATAGGCAACTTGGTCAGAAAGGACACCAATTTTAATAGACCAAGAAGACGACTGAGCGACAGAACAACTTATATTAGTTGTGAGTCGCAAATAAAAATATATAGACAAGAGCAGTTAGGGAATGAAGTCCCTCACCACCTTTTTGTCTCATTTTTTTTTTTTCGGGCGTCTGGATGGGCGGGCAGACAGGACCAAATATTATATCCTCTTCCCGCATACGGTGCGAGTGTGATAACGAGGCTGATCTTGGCTACATTAACCCCTCGTGTGTCAACAGCACAACAAAATGCTCAAAATTCTACTTATATCAATTAATCCTTTAAATGTACATATTCACAGCAAAATGCCTGAAAATAAATTGTTAAAATAGTATAAATTTAGAGGGTTACATTGTGTGCCTAGATGTAAAGAAACTAAATAAATCTTAACATATGATGACTTCATTACGCATAAATTAATATAAATTTTTAAGTTGTGAATTTGAATTCGGGGACCGGATTTTGGGAATTCTGGATTCAAGGCATATAAATTGATTCCAATACATGGAAAAGTGGGCGGAGCCTAGCTGGAAATGGGCAGGACATAACTAGACATGGATACATCATTGTCGGTGTCCTGATACTGGGCCTGAGAGATGGAGTACTAGTTTTTCTAGGTTAACGTTGCGCATATGACCCATAGCAAAGCCTAAAGGTGCATATTCACAGTAAAATGTCTGAAAATAAAATTGTTTAAATTACACACTTTTAGAGGCTTAAACTGTGCGCCTATATGTAATGAAACGCAATAAATCTTAACATATGATGATTCCATTCCATATAAATTAATACAGTTTTTTAAGTTGTGAAATTTAAATAGAGACACGGGCTTCAAGAAGATAATAACTTTTACAATAAAATTTACGAGAATAACTTTCTGTTGTCGTGCAAACAGACATTACTTAAGACCACTACGGGTGCTGTTTTTTGCCGGCTTGACCATTAAAATGGTCAAGAAAATCCAGGTTTTTCTTAGCTAGTGTCTATTTGCCGGCTGAGATTACCACTGCAGTGGCTGAGCCAGTCATTCCAGTGGTAAAATTTCAAAAATACTCTTCTGGGTCTGCAATTGGACACTGGCTAAGCAGAAATTTGAATTTTCTTGACTATTACACTTTTGATGAATGTCCATTTGTAGGATAACTCAAATCAATTTTTTTTGTAAATTTCCGTTATAAATTTACAAAAAGACTTTTTGTCTGCAAAAATCTAAATTTACTTGAAAAGTATTGGCAATTAAATGGTTATGTGAAATAAATTGTATTTTATGGCGTTAAGAAGAGAACAGAACAATAGAAGTTCGTAATTCAGCAGTATGTGTGTTAGCCTTATAGCGTTCTGTTTCCTACTGTAGATATTGTCGAACACTTAAATATTTCAGTGTTATCTCCCACCAACGTATGTCCGACCTCAGCTTCCGGCAAGTCACACAAGAAGCGTTGAGTTTGTGTAGCCAAGGTCACAAGCCTAGTTATGGTCCTAAGATTTAACCACGTGACCAGGAAGAAATTACTTCCGGTGAAGAAGTAGGGACTATGTAATCTGACCTTGGTGGGTTAAGATTTGTTATCAACAAAATAAGCGGGAAAGTACAAAACAAGACCACGCCATTATCATAACGACCACTATATGCGAAAACAACCACTAATAGTGACGCCTTCACTACCCACCCTACCACCCATTATTATCAACCTCATGACTACTAGTCCCACCATCCCAAACACAAAGAAAATGAAAAGTGGAGGGTAAATTTCTCGCTAGGCTCCGCCCACATTTTAAGCATTAGAATTGATTTATAACTTTGAAACCTCAGCATCGAAATTTCAAGGTAATTTTTTCAATTAAGCTGTTGAATATTTTGAAGCCTATGAAAGCAACAGAGCCCAGTCAAATTAGTTTCAAAATAGTCAACACAATTTCTATTAAGTTTTAAGCTCATCAAACCCATATAATTCGAAATTATATTTTAGTGACGGACTTTTAATTTTTCGTGACGGAGCGACGTCATTTTAATTGGGATTTTAGCTAACCGGTGACGTAATTGATTATGACGTCATATGCTTGTATGACAGATCGGATTTCTCCATTCTCTCATGATGCGTGTCTAGGCCGTGTTCTCACTCGAGACTTAATCAGGAACAATGCCATAGTGAAGTATGTGTTATTCCTGATTGAATTTCGAGTGAGAACACGGTCTTAAAGTACAATAGCATCAATAGGCCCCTATTGCACTCGAGTAATCACCTAATGGAAATAAACTATTTCCATTACCGCGCCCTCCCTGGGCAATACATGTTTCGCTCAGCCTGCAAACGTTCCGAATTGAAATAAATACGGTGTATTTTCATGGCACGTATGTGCTATAATAACAATATTTTGCTGGGAATTTCGCAGTTATTAGTCAATGAATAAATAATAAATCATGTTGTAATTGTTATCGCTAAGTAGGCATCAAACAGGCGAAACATTGCAGCTATAGGCGATTGACAAATAAGTACCCTGGAGATGTTTTGATAAAACAGCATAAAATTGCATAATATCCACAAATTATCAATCAGTAGCCGTGCCAAATGTTGCCTGGCTGTGTGCATTTTAGCTCACCTGGCTGAGCTTTTAATCACGGTCTCTCCGTCCCTCCGTCCGTCGGTCCGTCCGTCCGCTCGCTCTTCCACAAGTCCACCCGCCAGCCAGCCAGCCCACCCACCCACCCGCCCGGCTGCCCACCCGTCCGGCCGCCCACCCGTCCGTCCGTCCGTCTGTCATTCCGTCTGTAAGACAAGAATCGTGAGAGGTTTCACCAATTGTTTGTGGCGTAAAACCAACACTTTATTAAAATTTTCCTTTCGGCAATATCTATTTGAGTCGTTAATTTGAAGTGCGCACACTTCAAAACCCAGGCTTATTATGTCCCTTACAATCTTTTTCAGACTATTGTGCCCACTGTTGAAAATGCGTTTGTGACACGTTTTGATAATTGTTGGTAGATTACAACAAAATTTTGCTGATTTCTTCCATTTTGTAATTTCTATATTTAAGTTATGAATATGAAGTGCCGATGCTTTCAATAAACACAGTTATGGCCCTTTTTAAATATTGAAGTAGGCCCTATGTGTGGGTGCTAGTGTACTGGCTCTTATGGGAACATAGATGGTCACATTTTGTTATTGGTGAATGGGATAGGCGGGGCCTTTCCAGTTTTAGCTATGCCCCGCCCAGCTTTAGCTAACTCGCTCCAGCCACGCTTCGCTGTTTGGGGGTCGAGCGATCCCTGAACTGCCTGACTATCAATTTCCAGAAAACTATACAGGTAAACTTTGAATATTTTGAAACTAATTTGACTGCCCGCTGTTGTAGCCTATAGCAGCAACAGCGACAAGTCAAATTAGTTTCAAAATATTCAACAGCATCTTTATTAAATAGTAAAGACATATTCGTACAACAACCCTTAGTTTGTCATCAATTAAGCGTTCGGCACGAACTTATCTACGTCATTCACGACGTCATTAATCATGACAACATCCCAAGCGTCACGTATTTGATTATGACGTCATATGATTGACATATGATTGATAACTGGAAAAGGTCCATTGGTGATGTAGTTGTGTAGTATCAGGGATGCTTGAATCATTCGCCAATAGTATCAGGGACAGTTACCCAATTGGCTAATGGTACTTCTCAGAGTGGCAATAGTGCCATGGATGCCAATATTGCTTGTTACATTTCCTGTCGAAATTTGTGCTTGTAACCATTGCCACACCTTTTGTTGGCATTTGCTTGAGCACTTGCGCCGTTTGGCAAGCGTGTCACGGACGGGTTACCAAGAATAGCTGATGCTTAACATTATTTATTAGCAAATGGTGCATTTACAGTACCATAACCCTTTAACCCTCCAATTTGTTCAAGAAATTTTCATTTTTCTCGTAGAAAATGTCCATTTACAGATCAAGAGAAGAGTATTTTTGAAAACTTACCGCTGGAATGACTGGTTCGGTAAACGAGCCAGTCATTCCAGTTGTGAATTTCCAAATATACTCTTCTTTTGTTTTGTAAATGGACATTTCTCAAGACCACTGCAGAAGCTGTTGGGATGATATGAGTGTTAACTGGTTAAACGCGCCAAGGACGCCAATATTATTGTGCATCTGTGATACTTGATTTGTGGGGTAAGTGTACGGGATGATTTCCTCTTTGGTCATTGATATCAGGGTATCAGCTAAGCTTGCTACATTGACTAAGGGCACGTATCCAATTGATCAAGTATGTCTGTGACACTTGCCATGCCGATTATTAGCGTTAGGGGTGTATATGCCTTAATGGTCAACAACCTGAGTGACCCATCGCATGATGGTTATTAAACCCACTTGTCTCAACTTAACCCTTTAATGGTCAAACTGACCAAAGAAATACTTTGCAGTGGTCTTCAGACATGGCTATTTGAAAGGTCTAGAGAAGAGTATTTTTTAATATTTACCACTAGAATGACTGGCTCGGTAACAGAGCCAGTAATTTTAATGGTAAATTTTCAAAAATACTCTTCAATCGGCCTGCAGATAGACACTGGCTAAGTAAAAACTTTAATTTTCTTTAACATTACCCCTTTAACGGTCAAGCCGGCGAAAAGAAATTCAGTGGTAAATTTACAAAAATAGTCATCTAAAATTTTAATATCTTGAAAACTATTGACCATCAAAATGCTTAATTGAAATATCAAGTAGTATTTGAGCGCTTTGAGGCGCGGTTAACACAAGGGGTGGGTGGGGTTAATGGTCAATAACCTGAGAGACTTATGCCCTGATGGTCATTAACATCAGCTGATTTTACACACACACACCCACCCCACAGCCCCCACCCCACCACGCCCCTATCCCCACCCACAAATTGGTCAATAGTGTCAGTAACACTTGCCCTGCTGGCCATTTGTATCAGGAATGCTTAACAACACATTGGTTAATAAGGCCAATGAGTGTTGCTCTATATATTTGGCAATGGCATCAGTTATGCATGTCCCATTCGGCTATAAAGTTGTCCCTTTGGTAGGTAATGTCAATAGCAAATGCGTTGTTGGTTATTTGTGTCAATGATGATTGCCGCATTGGTCTTTAAAGCTACGGCCTTTTGTCTAATGTGTCTATGGCGACAGGTGTACTTTCCCGATTGACTACTGATGCTTATTGTGCATTACCTGCCTTTGAGCTTTTGTCAATTAAGTAAAAGTCCAGGTGAGCGTTATTGCACTTGGATCATTTATTAAGTTCTTAAACAGATTTTGCTGGTCATTAATTATAATCGTGTAAAGTGAAATACAATCGACTGGTACTTTGAAATGCGTGTGGTTCCGAACTAGTAGACGGGATAACCATTTCAAAGCTGATATCCAAGTATTTTAATTTCAACAACCATCAAGGCAAACAGTTCAAAATGTGTTTAACTAATGTGTGTTGAAGATATAATTATGTGATTTTAAGATAACGTGTGTTGATTGCGTTGAAAATAATCAACAGACATGTTCTGACATTGAAAAGAATGTATGATATAAGCCCATCCATATATTTAAGCTATGGGCAGATCCAGACGGGCGTTCACGACGACCCCCCCCCCCCACCCTATCCCCTCTTCCACCCCTCTCACCCACCCCACACACCACCACAACTCACCGCCTCGCTCTAAAGCACTTGTAGTTTATAATTTTGTAATAAAAGCTAAAGTTCGAAAGTGAAGGAATGGTCAACCATAACACGAAATGCAGGAAATGGCTTCTCAGAGCATCTAATTTCAATTTCCCCATGGGATGATCCCCGTAGTTCCCAACAATGGGATAGGGACCCTCGCAAACCCACCCCTGGTTCGCATCATCCCACTCACTCAGCCACCTCCCAAAACCCACCCCCACTAAACCACACAGTCTTAGGTCCACCCAGGCGGCCAACCTTTAAGCTCTACATAACAGAAATAACACATTCTTTATGATGTAGGGAATAATCTGTTGAACTAATTTGACTGGGAGCAATTGATGTCTATGGAAGCAACCCATTCCAGTTAAATTAGTTTCAAAATATTCAACAGCCTCCTTCAATAGCTATTTGGAAATCGAGGCACCGTCATTTCAAGAGTGAAAGGGTTTACTTGTGTCAACTTAATCCCTCAAACGTCAAACCTTCTTGTTCAAACCAACAAAATTCAGCTACGTAGTGGTCTTGAGGCGTCTCCTTTTGAAAGCCAAAAGAAGATTATTTTGAATATTTACCACTCGAATGGTAAATTTTCACAAATACTCTTCTCTTGGCCTTCAAATGGACACTGGATATGGAAAAATTTAAATTTTCTTTAACGTTACCATTTTGATGGTCAAGCCGGCCCAAATTTCAGTGGTAAATTTATAAAAAATAGTCTTCTTAAATTAAAATTACTTGAAAAATGTTGACTATTAATAGATATAGGTCGTATTTTGAGCGCTTTGACACGCTGTTGACACAAGTGGGGGTAAATAGTTAATCAAAATTTTGTACAATTCATGTCAGTAGCAACAGCTTTCATCACTATCGTTATCAAAATAACCAGTTATCTGATTAATTAACGGAAGTTGTCAATTTAGCGCCGCATAATTAGATAAGAATGCAAATTAACACATGACGCGTTCATCACTGATAATTGCGCCTGTTGTATTTTTGATTGCGGGGTAGCGAGCGCGGCCTTGCAGCGTATGACGCGATAGGAAATCGTCTCTTCTCTAGGCCTATCACGTGGGAGAGTTATGCGAATCCCGGAATCCGGACGCGGGTTGAATCCCAAACAGCGGGTATAAATGGGGTTTAACTCGATAGTATCGACACCAGTTCCAGGTTTTGGTGTGTAGCTGTTCGGAATCTGAATTTCTAACTGTATTATTGTGCAGTGATTTAGTAGCAGTCAATAATAAAAAAAATATTATAATATTAGTATTTGTGTATAGGATAGATTGAGTCGGTAATAATATGTTTACGATGAAGTGTATATCATTGATGCTGTGTTTGGCCTGTGCAGTTAGGGTAAGTTCATTTTCTTTTTTTTTCTTATTCTTCTTTTTCTTTCTCTTAGTAGTAGTAGTAGTAGTAGTAGTAGTAGTAGTAGTAGTAGTAGTAGTAGTAGCAGCGGTAGCCGTGGTAGCGGCGGTGGCGGTAGCAGTAGTGGAAGTATCGGTAACGGTAACGGCAGCGCCAGTCGCGGTTCATATTGTCAATGCATTGAGTAAGACCGTTCCAAATTTCTTAATGAAAAGGTCATCTCTTTCGACACTACGACACATTCGTTAGGATGTTGAATATTTTCGTTAGGATGTTGAATATTTTGATAATATCTTGGCTGAACACCGTTCTGTATAGTTGCCGTGAAAGAGCGATTGTTGCCTAGAAAGGGAGATAATCGTATTCCACTGTCAAAATCTGATACATAGCTATGATACTAAAACTACATGTATATTAATTGATCCATAAACAACTGATAGTCGGCCAGTGTCTCAATGTCACATCGTATATACAGGAAATCTGTTGAACATTTTGAAACTGATTTTGCCATAGGCAGCACAGCTTCCAGTCAAATTAGTTTCAAAATATTCAACAGATTATTCCTTACATAGCAACGAATTTTGTCGTTGCTGGTCCTGTATGTATTAAAGGGTTAAATCGCATTGATTATGTGATTTATTTTATACAAATTTTGATTTCAACTGTTTTTTTCATCTGTTTGTCTTTTAGGGATTTTCTATCAGGGATAGTAGCTTTATAGGTAAGTTTAACAGAATAGTTTTTAATTTTTTCATTAAACCTGTATAAACAATATTAGCAGTAGGCCTGCTGGAAATTTTAAAATTCAAAGACTGTTAACCCATAAACACTCGAATTTGTTCAAAGAAATTTAAATTTTCTCATATAAAATATCTATTTGCAGACCAAGAGAAGTATATTTTTTAACATTTTTGAAAATTTACCACTGGAATGACTAGCTCGATTAACCAGCCAGTCATTCCAGTGGTAAATTTTCAAAAATACTCTTCTCTTGTTTGCGAATGGACTATTCTCAAGCTGATATGAGTGTTAAAGGGTTAAGAAATAACTAACTTTCAATACAATTCTGTTAATTTAAGTCCTTTCATCTTTATCTTACCACACACCGGAATTAAATTTTAAACTTCCTGCATATCTCGAAACCAATTTGACTGCAAAAAATTAATTCTTATGATTTTATTTAAATATTAAACCGTTTATACTAAATTAACATATCCACACACCCCACCGCCCCCCCCCCCCACCGCACCCCACCCAACCCACCCACACCCACACCCAACACCCCACTCCAACTGCCCCCACCCCCACCGGACTCCGACCCACCCCGACCCAACCCACCCTCCACCACCACACTTACTTATTCAATAGAAGGATCACTTCCGTCACTCAAATGATGGCGGTAAAAGTACCAAAAAGTACGACAGCAACGATCCGAATCTTTTGGCGCTGGTGATTTTACAATTAAATAAACATTCTGTTGAATATTTGGAAACTAATCGGACGGGAATCGTTGATAAACCAACAACTCCCAGTCAAACTAGTTTCAAAATATCCTATAGCTTACCAGTATAGTTACCTTGAATTTAACAATTTGCACTTTTAAGGTTCAAAGTTTTAGATCGATTCAAACATGTGTAGGCCTATAAAGTGGGCGGGGCTTAGCTAGAAATGGGCGGGGAATCGATAGAAATAGATCCCCTTTACTGATGCTACTATGACGTCATTTGTTTATATGGAAATAAGGTTGTAATAAAAGCTGTTTCTATTCCACTTTGGGGCATCGTGTTTCTGTTAAATATTAGAAATCAAAACATCCTACCCCGAGGTCCCCGATTCTCATTTTCAACGGAACTATACAAGCAAGCTGTTAAATATTTTGAAACTAAATTGACAGGAACCTGTTGCTGCCATAGGCAACAGCTTCCAGTCAAATTAGTTTCAAAATAGTCAACATAATATTTATTAAGCGGTAAATAATTTTGGTGTTTTTTGGTATTTCGGATTCATGTGGATAAATTTATGCTGAATATTTTCTAATCTTTGAATTCTAATTATTTTACAGATTTTGGTGACGCTTTTGCAAGTGGAAGCTTCGAAAAAGGTACGTGCGTTTAAATAGCTCAGCATCCTAAATATATACATATATAGTATGCCAGACTGTGAGTAAGCAAGCCCCGACCTAGGTACAGTGTCGGGGTGGGGTGGGGTGGGTGGTTTGGGTGTGTGTGGGGGTTGGGGTGGGGGGTTGGTTGTGTTCGTGTGCTTCAGGACACGCCCACTGAATATCAATTGAAGCACCGGTAAAATTCGGACGAAAAAAGGAAGATGCTGTTTATCAAGCAGAATACAGGAAATGGGGTCTCAGAGCACCTCACTTTGTCTTTTTTGGTAGGGGTGGGGGATGACCCGAGACAGCCATTGTGTGGAGACACTCTCTATCAGACGCGGCGGCGGCGGTGGCGGCGAAAACGACGACGACGACGACGACGACGATGACGATGACGACGACGACCACTACCACTATCATATCCTCTATCATTATCATAACCACATCTAATTTACGATATTTTTCAGGATGTGGTGGCAAGAACGCTGACCTTGCCTTCATCGTCGACAATTCTCGCAGCATCTGGATATACGACTTTATACGAATGAAAGAATTCATACGCGATTTCATTCACGGCTTTGAGATCAGCCCATCACGTGTCCGCGTAGCCGCGCTAACGTTTGGAGATGCCGTGTACGCGGACGAAACATTCGGCTTCAGTCGGTACCAAACGGAGCAGGAAGTTCAGCAGGGAATCATGGACATTCCTTACCTAGCAGGTCGTAGAACCAGAACCGACCTCGCGCTGAAAGAATTCCGAACCGTTGTATTACCCGAAGCCCGACCGGACGTGCCAAAAATAGGAATCGTGTTGACTGACGGAGATTCGACGTTCCCGGATCAGACAGCCATGGAAGCGGAGTTGCTGAGAGACGAAGACATAGTCATGTTCGCCATCGGAGTTGGAAGCGGAGTGTCTCAGAGGGAACTAGAAAACATAGCCAGTAGACCCGAATATGTGTTTAGAGTGACGTCTTTTGCCGCGTTGGATGAAATAAAGACCTACCTCGGGGTGCAAATCTGCACAGGTGAGTGGCACGGTACAGAACAGTAATAACTTATACGGTTTCCAAAACAAAATAAAATGTGCTGTTGACTATTTTGAACAGAATTTAATGGGGCTTTTCCACTGTATCCATCCATCATATGGCGTCATAATCAACTACGAGACGTATATAACGGCATCGATATCAATGACGTCACTACGGCGTGATGAATGGCGTAGATAAGTACACTACGAACTCATAGTTCAAGACGGACTATGCGTTGTTGTACGAATTGTATATCTTTACTATTTAATAAATATGGTGTTGAATATTTTGAAACTAATTTGACTGGGCGAGGTTGCTGCCGAAAATATTCAACAGCTTAACTGTGTATTTTTCAGCAAATTGATAGTCACGGTATTCTGGGATCGTGGGTGGAGCTTAGCTAGTGGTGGGTGGAGCTTAGCTAAAACTGGAAAGGTCCATTGGAAGACATTGATGCATTATGCAGCAATGTCCTCTAATCCAGTTATGTTCAAAATATTCAACAGAACATTTCTTACACAATGGAGGGGGGTGGTGGCGGAGGTACACGTTAACCTATTCATTAGCTTCACTGTAGAATGCATGGACCCTATTTGTGTGTCAACCAGACATGCATTTGCTATGCAGCTGACGTTAAGTCACCCGACATAGCAATCAAATGTCATAATCGAACAATGTCAAACTTGTACTTTTAACAGAATAAATTCGACAAATTCACATCGACACCGGACGGTGAGCGGCCAGTACGGAGCATGCATATCTACACTGAAAGCATATATATATGCTAATACGTGTTAGCACATATTTATACTCGCTCCACCGGCGTCGCGTCCTATGTAGATGCATTCGAGGATTCCAGTTTATCCATCAATTATATGACGTCATAATCAACTACGTGACGTGTAGGATAACGTCACACTCAATTACGATATGAATGGCATAGCTATATTCGTCATGAACGCTTAATTGATCAAGGACTAACCGTTGCTGAACGAATTGTATGTCGTAATAGACATTTTGTTGGATATTTTGAAACTTTTTTGACTGGACGCTGTTGCTGCCATAGGAAGCTTACTTGTATAGTTTTCTAGGAATTGATAGTCAGGGAGTTAAGAGATCGAGCGATCCCAACACGGACAAAGTGTGCATGGATATTAATTAAAGGTGGGTGGGGCATCGCTAAAACTGGATTCTTTCATTATAAGCAACGAGCCGGAGCGTACTTAATAGAAGATCATATCTGTTACTTGTGTATATGACATCATAATCAATTACGTCACATGTAGGCTGACGTCATAATCAGTAGGATGTATTATAGCTACGCCACGACCAAGTGTACGAATTGTATATTGTTGTTGCATTTGTAATTTAATAAACATTCTGTTGAACATTCAAATTAGTTTCAAAATATTCAACGGTTTTCCTGCATAATCAATGAATTCTTTATAGTTTACATTAATTTATTTTTATCTTTCAGTTCCAACCACTCCAGAGCCCACGACCACACCCCTGCCTAAAGATGAACGTAAGTATGATCTATGCTTCTATATATTCTAAGTATGTTTCGTTAGTGAAAAAATCGGAATGAAACATATCAAGCTAACTTGGTAACATTAGTTGTAGTGGAATGCCGATGAATCCGACCTATCGATCAAGTAAATGACCTCATAATCAATTACGTCACTTGCAGGCTTGCGTCACAATCATAATTGACATACATACTCCGTCCTGAAGCTGGAATAGGCATAATCCGGCAAGTGCATGAATTATTTGTCTTTGATGGATTTACTATTTAATTCACATTCTGTTGAATATTTTGAAACTAATTTGACTGGGCAGCAAACCCACTCAGTAATAGTTTCAAAATATGCAACATGCTACCTGAATAGGCCGAGTTAATTTGAAATTAGGATTTTGGTAATTCAGAATTCAGGGTATATAAGTCGATCTCAACACGTGCAAAGCATGGGCATGACGCAGCTAGAAGTGGGCGGGGCATAGCCAGATATACGCGGGTCATTGCTAGAAATTAATCCCTATGTTGCCTACAACTAAAATTAAATGAAAGTATATTCATCTATCCTCTAATCTGTTCTTACTCTTTCTAGCTTGCGGAATTGACGACCCAGCTGACATCATGTTCGCATTCGACTCCTTGGACATTGGAGTAGGAAGAGAACTAGAAGTAGTTCAGCGCGCAATCGAAGTGTTCTCTACCCAGGAATCGATTATGCACGAAGACATGCGGGTAGGACTCGAAACAAGCGATTGTCCCGAGGTTCAAGGATTCGCCTTAGACGAGTACTCGTACGACAAGAAGTTGATAATGGACGTGTTTGGAAAAAGCATAAAGCATATGAGGACTGATGTTAGTTCGCTGTTCTATCGACTAGGAACCGAAAGTTTTACTGTGGCTAACGGCGGGCGCACTGGAGGTAGGTACTCAGATTTATTACGTCTGCCTGTAAGTTCGCTGTCTGTCTGTCTGTCTGTCTGTCTGTCTGTCTGTCTGTCTGTCTGTCTGTCTGTCTGTCTGTCTGTCTGTCTGTCTGTCTGTCTGTCTGTCTGTCTGTCTGTCTGTCTGTCTGTCTGTCTGTCTGTCTGTCTGTCTGTCTGTCTGTCTGTCTGTCTGTCTGTCTGTCTGTCTGTCTGTCTGTCTGTCTGTCTGTCTGTCTGTCTGTCTGTCTGTCTGTCTGTCTGTCTGTCTGTCTGTCTGTCTGTCTGTCTGTCTGTATGTCTGTCTGTCTGTCTGTCTGTCTGTCTGTCTGTCTGTCTGTCTGTCTTTCTGTCTGTATGTATGTATGTCTGTCTGTCTGTCTGTCTGTCTGTCTGTCTGTCTGTCTGTCTGTCTGTCTGTCTGTCTGTCTGTCTGTCTGTCGGTCTGTATGGCTGTCTGTCTGTCTGTCTGTCTGTCCGTCAGTCCGTCCGTCTCCGTCCGTCTCCGTCCGTCTCCGTCCGCCCGTCCATCCGTCCGTTCGACCGACCGTCCGCCTGTTCGTCTATCTGTCTCTGTGTCTGTCTCTGTGGCGCCAATAGGCCCTAGATTCGATTAGACACACACATTCGCAAAATAAAGCATTTTCCAATGCCATATGACAGTACTTCCTTGATGTAGGTCCTACACGTCCTTCTTTTGAATATTTGGAAAGTAATTTGACTTGAAGTTGTTGCTGCCTATGGCAGCAACAGTGTTGCCTATGGCAATAACAGCTTCCCATCAAATTATTTTTTATTTAATGTTTACATCTATTATTCCTTGAGACATTGGGATGGCTGTATGCTTGAAATTTTCTCATGCGTTCTTAAAGCTCTGAGGAAGTAAGCTATTCTCTATAAATATAGATTTATGCAATGATTTTCTCGACCGTACATGTATTTTAGTGGCGTAATTGGGATAATCAAGTCTTAATTTAATGTTTGTTCTTGCCTTTCCAGTTCGGCGCGTTGCAATTGTTTTCCTGAGACATCAACCATCCAACCCTGACTCAATTCTGAGAGAAGCGGCGCTACTAAAAGAAGCAGGCGTAGAACTGTTCGTCATAGGCGTTGGTAACGAAATCGAAGACGGGCTTTTACAATCATTGGCCAGCAGCCCTCCAAGTATCCACGTACTGCGATCGGACGACCCGAACAGAATAATTAGACTTGGACAGGCAATCGCGGAGAGAATTTGTGAAGGTAAATATCTAATGAAGCCAATGCTTGGCTGCATTGTGTACTCGCCCTATATATATGGTTGACATTACCAACGCCGGTTTAGGTTCTAGCAGGTCTTGTTTACATAGCGTGTAGTGTATTGAAACCAGGACTCACAGAATCAGTCCTAACTGGCAATGGTATGGTCATATCGGGTACGGGCTTAGAATATACAAATATCGAGCTTTTGTTGAAACTGGCTGAATCAAATAGATAGTATTGATTAAAACAGAGCGTTGTTGAAAGGTGTTGCACTTTTAGATTGCAGACCACAGCACTGTCTAATAACGAACAAATAAAACAAATGTATGACATATCAACTAACTGTCATACATACTACGAATATGCGTATCTCCACAAACATTCGCTATTAAAGGAGAGCTAACCTCATCTCATTCAGGTAATCTAAGATGCCACTCTGTGTGTACTATGCATGGCATTTTAAGTTGTTATGATGGTGCTAAAGAAGGATATTCAGGCCTTAGTTTCAAAATATTTAACAGCTTACCTGGATAGTTTTCTGGAAATTGATAGTCGGGGAGTTCATAGATCGATCGATCCAAACACGGACTAATTCTGGTTGGAGCCTAGATAGAGATAGGCGGGGAATAGCTCAAATTGGAAAGGTTCATTGAAAATCTCTTTGTGAATCCATCCAAAACAGAGTTCATCCACATCGGCAAAGCTTGAAGCTACAAAAAACGGCTATCCACTTCGTAGCGTTGAACCATAGAGGACAAGTAAAATACTTTGCCCACTGCTCTGCAGTACTACTGACATGCTCTGCAGTACTACTGACAGCGCTGCACGCTGCATTATGGGGAACATAGCTTTCCACTCCTCCGAGAAGCAGTAGATTCGTAGATCAAAGATGCACTTGACAAAAAGTCCACGTTTACATAATGCAGCCGGCGCATCCATGATACTGTATAACTGTAAGAGCAGGGCGGCTCCAAAGGCAGCTCTAGATAAACCTGATGCCTGCCACCGTAAACACATTCGCTCCATCACTGGACACGGATAATTCCAGATAGCATCATATCCGACGATATACTATGCAAGATGGGTATTACATAGCCGCTGTCCGTAAATATCGCCCAGCAAATATGGTCCCTATTTTGTTTACGTGTTAAAGATGCCAGAGGACACACCTACACAGAGATCCTTGGCAAAAATCCCCCCACTGGGAGTTAGCAAATTTAAAGCCAGGAGAGGACGTTATTGCATGAATCTGTTCAGTGTGCTAGGAGGTGACCTTAAGAAAACAGGACACGGTACACTCAGAACAAGAATGGACCTGAGGAGCGAGAAAGCTAAAGATTTTCACTGAAGACACGATACAGTGGTCAAAAGCGAAAAAGGACTGATTGCATCTGTATGATGTTTCTGCTGCTACAGCCATAGAATAGAATAATCAGACACGCATATCTCCATCAATGTTAACGATTGATACCGGAAATTGCAGTGGTGTCTATCTCATTATCAAAGTAGCTTTACAGGTAAGCCGTTGAATACGTCAACTTTGAATGAAAGCTGTTGATTCCCTATGGAAATAAGTTTCAAAATATTCAAAAGAATATTATCTGTCTGATTGATAGGGCGATCAAATTATATTTTGATTGTATCGATTTTGTTTCACAGTTGATTAAAGAAACGTGATAATATCGTGTGACTCGCACCTACAAAGATGTCTTACACGTCATATCGATGTCTCCTGCTTGACTGAGCCCTTGATTTCAAACCGCGGATTGTTACTGCATTGACGAGGAAACAGATTGGAACAGCCACATTATTCATCTAACTGGATCACATTGTTGGCTATATTTAATTGTTTGTAAAATGGCATTGGTCATTTTGGTATGAAGATAATACACAAAGTTTTTAATTGTTGTATCAAATTGTTTTAATAGTATTCAACATGCTCGTTCGGTATTTGACCTTTTAAAACAGATAGGCCAATGCACTACATTCATTTAGGATTTAATAAATATTCGGTTGAAAATTTTTTTAACTAATTTTATTGAGAGCTGTTGTTATGGCAGCAACAGGTTCCAGTGAAATTAGTTGGAGAATATTTAACAGCTTACATGTGCAGTGTTGCATTGAAAGTAAAATTCTGGGAATACAAGGGTCGAAGTGTATAGAACCGAATCAGGTCATTGATCTATAGGAATAAGTAGAATGAGCAATCAATTCATCTTGTATTCGATTTTTATCTTTAAATTTATTTATCTTTTAAACTAATTCAACAGTTTTACATGTATTTAATGCATAGAAATTGTGATACCTGGGCGGTATGGTGCAAAGCGTTAATCGTTAACTGACGATAAGGTTATCCATTCTATGAACTGTTCTATGATTTAATTTTCAAAAGATTTCGGTGGGTGTCTCGGTATGCTGCCATGGGCAGCAGCAACTTCTAATCAAATTAGTGTCAACATATTCAACAGCGGAGTTAGTTCGTCGGTCCGTTGGTCAGTCAGTCAATCAGTCAGTCGGTCGGTCGGTCTATGGATCGGACGGTCGTTCGGTCTGTTGGACGGGTTGCCGTCCGGCCGGTTTGTCGATCAGGTGGCCGAATGATAGGTTCAAACATAGCTATGAAAGAGTATTTTCTCTTGATATTCTTAGAACCGTGAATATTTCCGCAGTTGCGATGTGTGATATGAACATCTTCTTGTAAGATCGTACGCGTGCTTTTGCGTATATGTGCGTGTATATGTGTGTGTAGGTCTATCCTCGCGGGCGTGTACGTGCGAGCGAATTAACATTTATCATCGTATGTAACTAAATAATCTATGTAATTAATGATATTTATTCTATGTATTTAATTTCTTTTCATATACCTCGCATTCCGATTCATTAAAATATTTCTATCAAATTAGTAAAATGAATTCTTTTGATTTATTGGGTATACAGTGTATATATGACTAGAATGAATATTATAAGACTTTCAGTACAGCTCATAAGTAAGTTAAAATATTTCCAAAATAAAAGCACAAACATGTTAGTTATTACAGTTCATCTTTACAGAGTATCCATCTATCATCATCTTACATCATATGACGTCATAATCACCTAAGCGGCGTGTAGGATTACGTCATAATCATTACGTCATAAATTATTCTATTTGGTCCGTCTTTAACTCTTAATAGTCCGGCACGTTGTACGAATTGTATGTCTCTATTATTTAATAAACATGCTGTTGGAAATTTTGAAACTAATTTGTCTGGACGCTGTTGCTACAGCAACAGCGCCCAGTCAAATTAGTTCCAAAATATCTAATAGCTTACCTGTATGGTTTTCTGGAAAATGATAGTCGATCGATCCCAACATGAGCGAGGTGTGGGTGTATCTTAGATAGAAATGGGCGGCGCATATCTAAAAGTGAAAGGTCCATTTCGAACATGGCATAAGAAATGTTATGTTGAATATTTTCGACTCAATTTGATTGGAAGCCTTAGGCAGCAATGGCTTCCAATCAAATTAAGTCTCAAATATTCAACAGCACTTTTTATTTTGTTTTAGAAACATTTTATGTTATTTCTAGGCTGTGCTGTAACTACATACGGACACATATATGGTGACAGTTAATTATATACCGAGCGGCTTGTGTGATTGCTTTGAAATTGAGCTATATACTGGATTTTTTTATTGCTGGATGCGTGCTTAATATCCGGGTTGGCATGCCACCTATTGAATGAATATGTGCTTAGATTATCACTGACGTTTGCCCTACGTTCCTACTCCCTGGCCCCTACTAGATTACGAACCAAACAATCAAAATAACTTTTTAGTGTTCTCGCCTACTGGAGACGCCTTAATGCACTACTTCTATACGTACCACACAATTGGTCATTGTCCAGAAAAGACATATTAAAATTCATCAACACACTTGTCAATTACATTATCAAATCAACTTGCTTTTCAAGTTGCCATTCAATATTAAGGATTGCTAGGTATGTTAGGCATTCTTGAAAATACGTGGTCTCGGATGGTAGACCGCGGAAATCAACATGGAAAATTGTTTTCCATTGCGTTGACCATCTCTCTCTCTCTCTCACCCCCCACCCCACCCCTTCCCTCCCTCCCTCCCCTCCACCTCTCTCTCTCTCTCTCTCTCTTCTCTCTCTCCCTCTCTCTCCCTCTCTCTCCCTCTATCCCCCTCTCTCTCTCTCTCTCGCTCTCTCTCTCGCTCTCTCTCTCTCTCTCACCCCCGCTCCCCCCTCCCTCCCTACCTCCCCTCCTCCTTCTCCTCTCTCTCTCTCTCTCTCTCTCTCTCTCTCTCTTTCTCTCGCTCTCCCTTTCTCTCTCTCCCTTTCTTTCTCTCAATTTCTATCTACCTTTCTCTCGCCCACTATGGGTTTTTTTATTCGTCACATTCGGTCCCCTTGGTCCCGAGCATCGGTGCCTTTTGGCATGCAACCACTCTCGTGGCCACTGCATGAATAACTCCAATGGACAAGCGTCTATCCCAGCCAACGATGAGAAACTACCAACAAGCGCGCAACCACAAAAGTTCTCGTGCAGATAGAAACAACCAAAAGCACCCACACAACCCAAATACAGAAGGGAATATAGCTAATAAATAAGCAATGTCTTTTCACCTTATGCATCCACTAACCCGAAAATGTTCTGGGCCTTCATTAAGATCAAGAGATATGAAAATAATGGCGATACCCTACTCAGAAATAATGGCATCATTTGCAGCGATGACCAGAGTTACTACACCCAGGTTTTCTAAAAACCAGATGACAACATTTCGGATAAGGACCCCGTTTCCATCAATGAATTACATACATGTAAGAGAGAAAGATTTTCTGACCCTGAGCAGACTTACCGCCGACAAAGCGCTGTGGCCCTGATAGCATCCAAACTTCTTGTAACGGAACTGGAACTGACTGCTTTGTTACAATCCTGCCACCCCTCATTAGACTGAGTCTCACATGCCGTTACACCTTTCACAAAAGTAGACGGACCGATCAAAACCTTCCAACTGCAGTCCAGTGTCACTCCCGTCCATCTGCTCCAAGGTAATAGAACATTTTATCCATTCCAAAAAACATTGCACATTGTACACTAGAGGAGAATCTAGTCTGTCAGTCAATCATATGACTTCATAATCAACTACCACTTCTTCTTTTGCATGCACATTCGTCAACTTCATGGGGCACCTCAGTCTGGAATAATGGACCGTTCCAGTTTTAGCTATGCCCCGCCCATCACTAGCTAAGCTCCACCCACACCTCGCCGTGTTGGGATTGATCGATCCCCAAATGCCCTAGCTATCAATTTCCTGAAAACTATACAGGGAAGCTGTTGAATATTTTGTAACTAATTTGACTGGGTGTTGTTGCTGCCTATGGCAGCAACAGCGCCCAGTCAAATTAGTTTCAAAATATTCAACAGAATATTTATTAAATACTAAAAGCAAACAATTTGTACAACAATGCATAGACCGTCTTCAAATATGCGTTCGTGACGTACTTATCGATGTCATTCATGACATCACTCATTATGATGTCATTGTACACATCACGGAGTTCATTATGACGTCATATGATGGGTGGGTACTCAGGAAAGGTGAATTGTCCGTGGATACAGCACATGTGAGATTAACGAATATAATGTCAAAAACACGCAATATGTAGCAGTTAATGATAGCTCATCAATATGTAAAACGCCGAAAGCGAATAGATGTATAAAGTCAATATCAAAGGACATACTGTAGCATCGTGACAATGCAAGCAATAGACGCGTCCTCTCTTTCTGGCAGGCAAATATCTCATCTCTGCTAATGCGTTCTGCATGATATAGTACTCGTGTCTAGTGCAGAAGGCAGATCTGGATGGAGAGGATGGAGACAAAGAAGAACTTCAGTTCCGTTATTTGACTTGATGCCGGCTATGTCATACGGCGTGAGCATGGGGGGTTGACGCGTTGCCGAAGTGGGGGGGGGGGGGGGAGATTAACCACATCTTCTTGACTTGAGTCGCAAAGCTGACACGTTGCTGTGACGTGGCCTCGTCTATCGCATCTCACGAGAACAGTCTGGAAATTATATGTACCGATTGTACTTTCTCAGTTTCACGCAGCGTTTCAGAAAATTCAGACCATAATGGAGCAGGAATGCCTTGTAGTTCAAATATCTCAGCTGGCATGAATCGCAGTGAAGACATGCATGATGTATAATAACACATCTTGGTATTCCAGAGCAGGTAGACTGCTCACGGACTCTACACTTCCATGCTGTTTTGTAGGTACGTGCACCAGTAAGTTGTGGGAAGAAGGCGGTTGGTATTGCGGGAGTAGCCTCTGCACATAGGAGCGCCATGTACTGCTAAAGATGGATTCCATATCAATTTGTCTTAACACGATGGTATATTCGCGACGTGATGGGTCAACGACCAAGTTTCTTAGCAGGATGAAAGCTTTCTTGTGAATCTCGGTCGCTACTTGTATTGTACTGAGCAACCTATACACTGCTGGATCACATGTAAGCTGATGTCAGAATCAATTTGGGTCATGAATGGCGTGGTTAAGTCCGTCAGGTTGTACGAATTGTATGTCTTTACTATTTAACAGCTATTCCGTTGAATATTTCGAAGCTATACTAACCATATGCAGCAACAGCACCCAGTCAAATTAGTTTCAAGCTATTCAACAGCTTCCCTGTATAGTTTACTAATAATTGAGATTCGGGGAGTACAGGTCTCGAGCGATCCCAAGACGGGAAAAGCGTGTGCTATAGCTTTGCTAGAGATGGACGAGTCATGGCTAAAACTGGGTTCATCTTTCATTAGCGTATAAACTTGGCTTTCCGCCCGGTTCATATTTATTCCTATGAGCACGCGTGTAATATTCAACGAAAGATTTTCATTGGCTAAATAACATGTGATACATATTTTCTTTGATTACATAACGCGTAACAATCCCCCATGCCACGTGGTATGTTCTTTGCGACGACCACGGCGAAAATGTATAAACATGACGGGATTCGTGCATTGATCAGAACTCCTAGCAAGAGCTGCGTCACAGCGACGAAAACGAACAGTGCACAACGAATGTGTCTCAGCGATAGATTTTATTGGATAATTTGTCAAAATAATAGTTTATGCGATATATAGAATTTCGAACTAGGTCCCACTTCACATTACAATTATCAACATCGTCGAAAATTATCACACTGCTCGTGCAATGTGATAACTGTCGACTCGGTTGATAATAGTGAAATGGAACCTCGCTCCAGGTCCTCTTTTTAACATATTGCCAGTATTTAGAGAGAGAAGATCGTGTGAGTGTCAGCCTATTACAACAGTTCATGACTCATGGTAAATGTTTTGATGCTGGACAAATTTATGCCACCCTCTCGATTCCAGTCAGTATTTTTAACAATGTTCCCCCAAATGTGTGTTTATTATACAAATCCGAATAGTATGAACTACCAGGCCGCATTAACAGATGAATAAGAGAGTTCCTCAAGAATCGTTATCAGAAAGTTATCATTTATGACTAATTTTCCAATGAAGCCTTTGTGTGCATCCGTGGTCACTTCTCTGACTATTGCTCTTCTTAGACTTCACAAGCAAGGCTCATAGCATCTACAGCAATATTAATTGCAGATGACATGTTACTCCAAAAGGTCACCAAGGGAGTAAGCGACGTCAATGCATTACAAGGTGATACGAACAGCTTGAGAAGGTGAACATCTGATTGGATGATTGAATTCGACCCCTGAAAGATGGCAAGTGGTACACATAGCTTCCAAACCAAGGCATTCACTTTCACATGCTCAACTCATGACCGGCCACTAGATACTACCACACAAAACAGATAGATAATACTGACGCGGCAAAATACCTCGAATCGACGATAAACTCGTTTGGAATAATAACCTCAATTTGACAGCGCAGAGAAATGATTGCAGACGAGCGTTCCTGCAAAATAGCGCCAGCTTCTCTCAGGACAATAGTGATACGCCACATTGTTGAGACCTATGATCGAATACAATAGACCTTTCCACTTTATCCATCCATCATAATTAATGGACCTTTCCATTTTTAGCTATGCCCCGCCCATCACTAGCCAAGCTCCACCCACACCTCAGCAACAGCGCCCAGTCAAATTAGTTTCAAAATAGTCAACAGAATATGTATTAAATAGTAAAAGCAAACAATTTGTACAACAACGCATAGACCCGTCTTCAAATATGCGTTCGTGACGTACTTATCAACGTCATTCATGACGTCATTTATTATGATGTCATTCTACACATCGCGCAGTTCATTATGACGTCATATGATGGGTGGGCACTCTGGAAAGGTGAATTATGTGACGTGTATGATTATCGTATTACATGATAATAGATGATAACTAATTTGACTTGGCGCTGTTGCTGCCATAGTTAGTTACAAAATATTCAACAGCTTACCTGTATAGTTTTCAGGAAATTGCTAGTCAGTGCATTCGGGGATCAATGGATCCCAACGCGGCAAAGTGCGGGTGAAACTTAGGTAGAGGTGGCCGGGGAATATCTAAAACTGGAAAGGTCCATTCGAAAAATATCTCACAGTATTGCAATTCAAACATGCTATCACGTTATTCCGTGTTAGGACCCTAAACCATAAACTGACGATCGAGAGTGGACGATGAATACAAACTGACAGATAACACAGACTTTGTACATTGTGTAACGAACTTGTCGACGAACGCCACTTTCTGTATAACTGTAATAAATATAATGATTTTAGAACAAAATTTATTTCAGACTACTATAGAAGCAGAAACTCATGTAATAGTCCAGGAGCTAAAGCTAGGTCAGAATCGTGACGTAGCACACCCAGTATTCGGAAGGTCTGACACTTGCTGTGGCTTGGGGGACATGTCCCACACATTTTAAGCCCTGTTGTACAAACAAATTGTGGTAGCACTAATTAGTTATCCTGATTTCTTTGCATAGGGGGTCTAGGCTTTGGCTGTATCCACAGTGCACAACGATATAAGCATGATCGTGTCATAACTCAAAGTAATATCGTATTAGATTCACCATATATGATATTTAGACGGATATCGACCTAACATATATCCAACATACATTTTGCATGCATATACCAAAGGCGAGGGTGAAATGTGAAGGTTATATTTTATGTATGTATACTAACTCCATCATAGAATCTGTATATCCAGCTGTACCACTGTTGACAAAGCACCCATGTAATGGTGGTTGGTATGAGACAGATGGATGTGGTGGTAATCGGTGCGGAAAAACAAATTAAAATGAACTTAGACGCACTGCAAGAAAATTTCAAAGAGGTGTGTATGTACGTGAATAAATTTCAACAGCTGTTCAAATCCTTTAAAGTTGAGTCAAGCTCGAAATCACACCTGTTCGCATTTTGGAACTCATATATTCATATGGTAGAGCTGCTGCTTGGATTCATAAGAGCTGAGAGAACTGGAGATTGGCAGGCACACCTATCTGCTACTGCTGCTATGGCGCCATATTTCTACAGCATGGACAGAACCAATTATGCAAGATGGCTGCCAATATATCTTGCGGACATGAAGATGCTTCCAAGTACACATCCCCATGTACATGAACAATTCTTGAATGGAAATCATTCCGTAAGTCGCTCAGACCATCCATTCAATCAAGTGTGGACAGATATGGCCTTAGAGCAATCGATTAATTTGGATTCCAAAAAGCGAGGTGGTATTATTGGAATAACACAAAAGCCAGGAGCTCTGGAGAGGTGGTTTTTAACTAGCCACGAGAGGGCAGCCATAACAACGGTCACAAAGCAAATGTGTGGGTTACAAGATAGTCACATGTTTGGAGTACATAAGGAAATGGGGACTAATCGAATGAACAGGGATGAAACCGATGTGCAGAAGATACTTTCGATGTTCTCATCAGATATAATGACCAATCCCTTTAATATTGCGGAAAACGACGACAGCGAGTGTCTTCCGCTTGTAAACATTGCAACTGGCGTGGTATTGCCTAGTGAAATCGCCAAGAGACTTGTTTCCGCCTGTGACATTGGTAAGGAGATTATGGAAAATTTTGTTCAGGAGCGGCTGGACACTAACACGAGAAGCTTTTGGGGCACGTTGCCACACTTAAAACTTAAAACATTTGCCAGCCTAGCACAGAAGAAAAAACTCAAAACAAATGATGAAAAAATTCACAATGTGAGATCTGACCGCGAACTATTTGGTCGATTAATTATTGCCGCAAGGTCCAGAGATGTTGATTTAAAACTAGTGATGACGTATGAACTGTCTGCTGTTCCACTATCATTCTCACATACGGATGGGACTCTAAGAAAGAATGTGAAAAGTGTTTTGTTAAGTGAACTAGAAAAGGAAGTAAATGTTGATGGACGGCTTCCACCTGTTGACAAGACAGGCGCAACAGCTTATATAGTAGATGGCATGGCAATTGTGCAAATGGTTAAAACTGGAGGTACGTCTACATTTGGAGAATTGGCTGATAAATACTGGCACATCTTTACAGTTCCACTGAATCAAGAAGACTGCAACAGAGTAGATATAGTTTTTGACAGATATGATAGACTGGAATCTCTCAAAGCGGAAGAGCGGCTAAAACGTGGGTCATCAACAGCACTGGAAGTAAAGATTGCTGGAGAAAATACTCCCGTTCCAAAGCAGTGGGCCAAGTACATCAGCAATCCAAGCAACAAAAGTAACCTGGTTGCATTTCTCAGCCAGCGGTGGCGTGATACTGGTCCAAATATGCTATCTGCCGACAATTGCGTCATTCTTGCTGGTAGCTTTAACGATGGAATGGATGTTGTTGTCATTTCAGCTAACAATTCGTCGTATTTGGAAGAACTTCGATCAGATCACGAGGAAGCAGATACGCGTATGATGTTGCACGCGCTACACGCTTCAAAAGACCACATGCGTGTTGTTATACAGTCTCCTGATACAGACGTGGCAGTACTTAGTATATATACGTATCGTTCGCTTCACTGCTCTGAACTCTGGTTCCGTACGGGCACAAAGGACAAATTGCGATACATACCAATACATACAGTTGCTCAAGTACTGGGCCCAGCTATCTGTCTGTCTTTGCCTGGGTTTCATTCTCTTACAGGTTGTGATAGCACTAGTGCATTAGTTGGAGTCGCTAAGAGAAAAGCATTCAATCTCTTAAAGTCATCTGAATGTCATCAGCTTAGCTTAGCCCAACTCGGCGAACATGTTGACTTATCACCGAATACTACAATTCTATGTGAGAAATTTGTCTGTGAGTTGTATACCACCAGGGATGTGGCAAAGACAGCTGATGAAACCCGTTATTGGCTCTTTTGTCAAAAGAGACAAAGAAATGAAAATCTTCCGCCTACATCGAATAGTCTAAAGCATCACACCGAAAGGGCCAATTTTCAAGCTCTTGTTTGGAGACGTTCATTGTAAGCTGTTCAGAATCTTCCATCTCCAAATGGACATGGCTGGAGTATAGTGGATGGTCTACTCAAGCCTGTTCTAATGTCAAAGGATCCTGCTCCATTTGGATTAATTGAACTCACATCATGTAGATGTCAAAGGTCTGCCTGCAAAAGAACAGATCTCTGTCAATGCAAGGCTAACAATCTACTCTGCACTGAAGCATGTCTTTGTATGGGAGGTGAAATGTGTGACAATGTACAGCATACAATTGTCGAAGATGACTCTGACACGGATGAGTAACATTCTCTCATTTGCTCACGTGATAAATATGTCCTGCCAGCTTGTGTAGACATGCACTGCATGTCAGTTAAAAGTTTAATTATGAAAAATGTAGAAAACATGGGCATTGTTGTAGCTAAGGTATTGCTAGTCACAAGAAGACCTAAGTGCCCCAATATGTACAAAGCAACATACGAGTGTCTTAAACGAGGTTGATTATGTATAAATCTGCGATATACGATCACTCCTTTCCATTTTGGTTAAGATTGTATTGATATAGCATGCGCTTAAGGTTGTGAAAAATTTACCATTGTGAAAATTGTTTGAGAGCTACATTCAACACCTATTGTAAATGGGCTTCTCACGGGTTAGTGATACCACAATTTTCTTGTACAACACGGCTCAGAATATACCCAAGACATCGGTCTAGCATAATATAGAGACAAACCTTCTGAATACTGGGTGTGCTACGAAACCATTCTTCTAGACCCCTTTTGAAAATTGGCTCCCGGACTATAAGACAAAAAAGGTGTTACGAATATGCAATGAATCTGTACTTTAGAAATCTATGTATATAATTAACTTTTGCCAACAAACCAAAAGAATAAGTGTAATATTGTGTAAGTAGCAAGATGGGGATGCTGATGATGGTGGTGGTGGTGGTGATGATGATGATGATGATGGTGGTTGTGGTTGGGTGGTGATGGTAGCTGTGCTGGTGGTGGTGGTGGTTGTGGTAGTGGTGGTGTTGGTGGCGATGGTGGCGGTGGCGGCGGCGGCTGCGGTGGTGGTAGTGGTGGTGGTGGTGGTAGTGGTGGTGGTGGTGGTGGTGGTGGTGGTGGTGGTGGTGGTGGTGGTGATGGTGGTAGTGGTGGTGGTGTTGGTTATATGATTAAACGCACTGGCTAAGGATCTTGTCTGAGATTAGTTACGTTTGTTTGATAGAGGCGGTATGGCCTATAAAATATGAATAATATATATCATTCATTCTGAAGGTTTTTGAAGAGTTAATCTTGATTTAACCAAGATGTCACGTAGATTGGAGTTTTTCTTAAAGGCTATCACTGGACGCAAATTGAGAGGTTCTTCATTTTATCCTGCAATTTATGATATTCATCTTTCAATATTTCAGAAATTTCAACATTTTTTCGATTGTATGTTAAACTGAATGGAATGATTTCACATTGATCAGCAAGACCAGGGTCCACGTTTATGCATCTCGGGCATTTTGTTTTCAGTTGCTTAATCCAAAATGATTCTCGAAGTTTTCTTTGTTTATCAGTTTCTTCGGCCGTAGCAGAAAGAGGCAGTTGCTCGATAGGCATAATTTCAAAGTGTCTATCGACAGAATGACCAGGAAGATTGAAATGTTGAGCTACGTTCGTGTCCTCGTCGTGTCTAATATCGCAAAGGTGTCTAGTTGCTCGCCATCTTAAAGGGCATTTTGTTTCACCGACATACTGTTTTTGGCATAATTTGCAAGATATTAAATAGATAACATTTTTAGAATCACAATCTAAATTAGACTGAGGTTGGAATTTGCTTTTGTTCTGATAACTGACAAATGTTTTCTGATTAGGTAGATGGAGGTCTAATTTACACCTCTTCTTTCCACATTTCTGAGATTGTCCTACGCCTATAATCGGACGATTGTGACGAATTTTGGTAGGTGTGTGTGTGTTGTAATATTTAACGCGTTTATATGCTAGTTCCCAATGCTAGGGTCTAGACTCACGCCTGGATTTTGGTAGGCTTTTGATCGGCAGCCTTATCAGTAATAGTTTCCAAATCATGCAAAGCTTCGGACTTTATTTTGCGCAAAAATCGTGTTGAATATCCCTCGGTTTGAGGGCTTTAAATAGGGTGGAACATGCAGATTCAAAATTCTTTCTATCACTAGAATTTCTGTGAAATCGGATAATCTGTGATTTGACAATGCCTTTAAAAGTATGAGGCGTATGGAAAGATTTCTTATGCAGTAGTTGATGGGAATCGGTGGGCTTAAAGAATACTTTGTGATCAAGAAGCCCGCTCGTGTTATAATTTACACCTTTGTAGAGAGTAACGTCTAAAAAGTCTACGGACGACTGGTCGATGTTGGCTTTAAGTTTGATGTTAGGATCGTGATTGTTCAAAATAGCGAAAAATTCATCAAACTCTTCTCTCGAATGATTCCAGATCATAAAAATATTATCGAGGTACCGGCGGTAAAATAGGGGCTGCTTAGGACATTTGTTAAGTGCATCTTCTTCCCACTCAGCTACATAGATGTTGGCAAAACTAGGACTAAACCGTTTACCCATAGCGCATCCACAGATTTGTTGGTAGATTTCGCCAGCGAATTCGAAATCATTGCCCTTTAAACTCAGCTCCAGGAGAGCTAATATTTCGCTAGTGGGCCTATTGTTATCAGGAGATTTATCAAACGCTCTGCGAACAGAAGTCAAACCCTTTTCGATGTCTATGTTTGTGTACATAGCATCGATGTCGAGGGTGACCAAGAGTGAGTTTGGAGGAACAGAAATTTTGGAGACCTCGGATAGGAATCCTCAGTGTTGTTCAAAAAGCTGAAATGTCTATTCGCAATTGGTTGTAGGTGGTAATCAATAATTTCACTAATTCGATAAGATTCAGAGCCGCAATCAGAGATAATAGGTCGACCCGGTGGTATCATAGGGTCGGACCACGACTTAATAGGTTTATGAATTTTTGGCAAAAGGTAAAACATACGTGGATTTGAATCTCGTTTAGCAGTAAGGTATTTAAACTGCTTTTTCGTTATGGCCTTGTTGTCAGCCATTTCTTGAAGAATTCCATTAAGATTTTTCACAGTTATCTTGCCAGAGTGGTTCGTCTAATTTGCGGTAGTGTTTCGGATTACTGAGTTGCTGATGCGCTTCACGAATATAATTATCCTTACGCCTTATTACAGTAGCAGATCCCTTGTCAGCAGGCTTTATAACGATGTCATTGTTTTTACGCACACGTGTTAAGGCTAAACGTTCTTGATATGACAAATTTTGATGATTTTTAGGAAATTCTAAATTTTCAACACGTTCCTTAATAGCTTTTATACTATCATAGATCGCAGGGTCCACCAACTTCGAGTTAGGTGCCCAGCCAGTTTTTTCAACAAACGGTAGAAAGTTGTTTTTCTTGGAATTTCGAAAAAAGTCTGCTAATTTTACACGGTGAGAAAATCTTCAATTTCCCATAAGCCATTATCTAAAAGGGCATCTATGTCGACTTTGGGCCGTGGTGTTGGTACGAATGTTAGACCGAGATTTAGCAAAGATCTTTCTGCTTCAGACAATGTAGAACAAGTTAGGTTAACGATATTACCATCCAGGACACTTTCTGGGTGGTTAGTACCCTGACCCGTAGTTAGTTTAAATTAAGGTGCGATAACCAACTATTATACATTTTATTTGCAGTGCACTCCAGTGGATGTTGTCCTCAACCACCTGAAATTCACACACGGGGAGGCTGGGCAGGATAGGGACCTTAGCCCTTAAGGCCTCTACACGGCTGTTAACGAATTGTATGTTTCGTTTCTGGGTTGCAGTCAGGTGCTTCGAATAATTTAGTTTGGCAAAGTGAACTTTAGCCTTTGGAAATTTTGAACGCATGCTACTAAACAGATTCTCAATTCTTTGGGAGGTGTCATGCTGAAGTTCATCCTTATCATTAATTCCGATGTTAAGGATGATACGCTGAGGTTGGAAGAGCTCATTGTATTTTCTAACCATATTCCTAATGTGGTTTATCTTAGCACCTGGATAGATTGCTACCTGCATATCTGGATGAGGTGTCTGATTGATACGAGCTAGATTTGAAGACCCAATCAGCAGAATTTTCTTGTTCAGAGTAGGCAGGCGCCATTCATTCCTGTTATCCACCACGAACCGAAACTTGTAGAAAGACCTATGCTCTTTGGGTGTATCCATAGGCGTAGGTTTGGGCTTAGGTGTGGGCCTAAACCTAGGTTGTGGTGGCTTGGACCTCGGCGTCGACGATCTGGTCTTTCGACCAGGTCGGTCAGTAGCTGCTCTCTGTGGAAGGGGAGGAAACGCGACTAGGGACAGTGGCGAGACCGGAAGAGGGATCTGACTAGGATCCACATGAGCAGACACTGACGGTGATCATTCTGGCAGTGGAATCAGGAGCGGATCCACCACAGGAGACTGCAGGGGGAACACTGGTGAGCACTGGTTATTCACCCGCTTAATTACCGGGGGACTCTCAGTGGGTGACCTATTCCGTTTCCGATTTGATTGTGGGATGACTGGTAAGGTCAAGGCTGACCTTGCAGTCGGTGTGACTGTTAGGGCCACAGAGGGCCCTGCAGTTGATGTTCCTGGTAAGGTCACAGGTGACCCTACAGGGGGTGTTGTACTATGGCAGGTTCTAAAATGCGGATCAAACGGTCTGATGAAATCATAAAACTGACCAATTGATGAAGAATGAAACTTCCTGCCATAGTTATTTCGGGTCCAATTTATTGCTGTTGTCTTCGCTCTACCTAATTCTTAATTTGGTTTGGACTGAGCTTCGATGAGGGGCGACATAAGACGACCAAGCTGGAAATTATAGTGACTAACGTTAACCTGAAGTAAAGATATGGCCCATTTCAAATTTGCTGCTAAGATGTCCTTACGGACCTCAGCGTTTGGCATCGCCGGTTTACAGAAGAAATTCTGTCTCTCTAACTCTGACACTTTCCAGCTCAATCCAGGGGCAAACTGCCCCTACGTACATGAGCATTCAAGATGCCAAGGTGGTGAAAGCATTGTATTATCATGTAGTAACACTTGGTTAGTGCAGCCTGGGCAGATGGCGGGCGACTGTCGTTAGACCTCCTGTCATCCCGTCTTCTACTCTTGCTAACTCTAGCCATAATGTTACTATTTAGATAATTCAATGTTTCTGCCATTAAAATCTACAAGAATACTAAAATGTTGAGGGGACCTAACGGAATCGTGAACCAACGGAAGTCTATCGAAGTAAAAGCCTAACAAAATCTACAAGCATATAAAAAATCTACCGCTGAAAAAAAGAAGGTTATGATTAAGCATGTTAATATTTAAATAATTAATATAAGCTATCAAAGGATAATTATGTATATTACCAATAATATTATGCACCGTCGTGAAGTGGGCGACCGGTTTCGACAAGGTTTGTCAGCTTCAGGCCGTATATATCATCTACGTATCGTATGTCTGTAGCATGTATGTCTGACGTCGATGTTATAAGAGCCCCAAGTATTGCTGTTATTGTCCACTCTGCTGTTATAGGTGCTGTTCGTGTTGTAATCGGTTCTAATATTAAACATGGGTTACAGTATTATAAGAGAATGGAGTGTTCGTATTTGCCATTGTTGTTGTTGTTGTTTTTGTTGTTGGTGTTGTTGTTGTTGTTGTTGTTGGTGGTGGTGGTGGTGGTGGTGGTGGTGGTGGTGGTGGTGGTGGTGGTGGTGGTGCTGGTGGTGCTGGTGGTGGTTGTGGTGGTGGTGGTGGTGGTGGTGGTGGTGGTGGTGGTGGTGGTGGTGGTGGTGGTGGTGGTGGTGGTGGTGGTGGTGGTGGTGGTGCTTTGTAATGTTGCATGGATAAACAGGGCGTTATCCACTAAGTATTACCATCAAGACTAACATGATCCGGTTTTGGACAGATCTAGTGAATGCAGGGTACGGAAAATTGTCCTCTGTACTTTACTATATCTGTCGAGAATTGAAACAGGAAACCAATTTTAACTTTGCATTGTTAACAGCAATAAAGTCGATCCTCCGAGAAACAAATCAAGAACACCTATTTAATGCTGAGTATATCAACAAGCACCATATAGTAAAAGTGACAAAGAATACGCTCCAAATGCAATATATGAATACATGGAAAGATAAACTCAAACACATCGACTAGACTATTATTCTACAAGGACATTAAAGAAGACATTAAATTTGAAAATTATTTTAATTTTCTCACATCGAGAAACGCCATTACTCTATTTCATTTTAGGACACTAAACCATAAACTGAGCATTAAAACCGGACGATGGACGAGAATTGATAGACAAAACAGACTGCGTACAACTTGTGACGAACTCGATGACGAAAATCATGTTCTTTATAAATGCAACAAATACAATGATTTAAGAGCAAAATTTATCCCGCTTTACTAAATTGCAAGCGCAAATCCTAACAAAACAAAATAGCTTTTAACAATGTGCAATGACCCTGTGCGTAAAAAGATATGTACGTTTTTGATATTTTCAAGGAGCCCCAGGCAAAATAATGATAGCGACTAAGGAGGAAATGTAATCGATATTCCCAATAGGTCATTGAGTGTAACAACCTGGTATATGTATATGTAATAATTTGCAATTTAACTCCTCTTGTGTCTCTCAAAATACTACTTACTTCAATGAACCATTTGATTGCCAAAACTTTTCAAGGAAATTTTGATTTTTGGAAAGTATCTTTTGTAAATCTATAACGAAAGTTTACCGAAAAATAGATTTCCCTTGTCCTTCAAGTGGACATTTATCAGAAATGTGGTGGTCGACAAAATTCGGATTTTGGGAGTAGTCTTGAGGAGTTACCACTGGAATGACTGGATCGGTAAGCTAGCCAGTCATTCCAGTGGAGAGCTTTCGGGAATGTTCCTCTCTTGGCCTGCAGATGGGCATTTCTCAAGATCGCTGCAGCGGTCGTTTTTTAACCAAGTTGATCAGTAGTGGGTTAAGCTGACACAAGTTGGTTAAAGAATGATAACGTATCCTTTAGCAATTCGCCACACGCTATAGATAGATATTTATTTTCACAATAGGTCAACGGCACTTGAGTGCACATTGAACACAATATATACATGACGGATACCTTATACAAAATTCAATTAATACATAAGTTTAAGTATACTATGGCTGTATATGTTAACATTTAACTCTGATCTTGCAATAATTTATACACCCATCCACTCAACCACACAGAAACGCACTCACGCGCACAGACACGCACGTGCCAGACACTCGAACGCACACCACCAACGCATACACACACGCACATGCGCCCATGCACACTCGTATACACACACGAACTCACACCCAATCATATACATGCTCGCAGACGCAATCCCACGTGCAGGCACTCCTGCGCGTGCGCACACATGCACGCACGCATGCACCCACGCACCCACGGACGCACACACGCACACACGCACGCACACACACTTTCACACGCACACACGCACACACATGAAAAAGCGCACGCACAAAACGCACATTCCCACGTACGGAGGCGTACGGCGGTGTACAATATCGTTACGAAAATATGCACTAAGATTAGTAAACTACAAGTTGTTAATACACTTATACAGTACAGTTAGGCTATTGCATTTAGTTGCAACAATAATTGGGCTTACAAAATATATAAATGGTATGCAGTGCAAATCAACCATACCACGAGATATTCCAGGTCACCCGTAAATATAATACAGCAAAGTGATCTCCAAATGACGACACCAAGTAACTATGCATAGAAAGCTGTTGCGTATTTTGGAACCAATCGGACCAGCGAGGTGCTTCTACCTACGGCACCAACACCCATCACACTACCAGCCCCAAAATACCAACAGAATTTATAATATTAGAACATCGAACATAGAAATTAACACAATAATGTTGCACAATACAAATATACATAAATTTACAAGAGTATAAGATTCTATCAAATCCAGCTATTGCGCCTACTGAGATCAATTAATAACGGAAAATTAAATACAGAATTAATATATTTGCTTATTGAATTTGTCCCAACCCGATAACCCATAGGGCTTTCACCCGGTCTTCTCTTCTCCTTTCTTACATGTAACCGAAACGAAAGTGGAAGGAGAAGTGAGAGCCGGTCAAGTCCCACCCAACCCACCCACGCATTCGGTTACAAATTGTATGCCATTATTAGGATTACGCTTTGCTATAGATTGAATATTTTGAAAATAATTTGTCTGACAAAGATTCTCACAATATATCCTCCTTGTGCCATCCCCAAGTGGGCAAATACTAATTTGACTGGCGATCTGCTCTGTTTATTGTCCTTGTGCTATTTAGTTAATTAATTGTATGTATGTTTGCATATATGCATCATTACTGTGTTCTTATTTTCATGATATAATTAATTGCAGTTGAATATTTTGGAAGTAATTCGATTGGTGACCTGCTCACTCTGTTGTCCTTATGCTATGTCGTGTATGAGTTGTATGTATGTTTGCTTGGATGTATAATTACAGTGTTTTTATTTCTTTGTTGCATTTATTTGCTGTTGAATATTTTGAAACTAATTCGATTGATGAGAGTAATACATTAAACGATATTCACTAGATGAGATTGAAACTTTTTGAAATTACAAATACATGAGCTGACAGATTTGTCTTCACGTTTTCTATATCAAATCACCCACACATATGGCCACCCCTCACTTCACTCATCCCTGCCTACGCACGCACGCCCACGCGCACGCACCCTACACAGTCACTCTGACGCATATAAATTATCCACTCATGACGCTAGACTATCACACAAAGTGATTCTCAAGAGCATGCCACTGCGTTGTCAGACGTTTTTTGGGGGGTTTTCAGTCGGTATGTGACTCTAAACGACGACAGATAGATTATGAAGCCGGTGGTCGTGAAATTATTATGACGTATTGATAACATAAAATGATGACGTCAACTTTAATCAATTTGGCCATCCAAGAACCCTACAGCGATATCAGTGATGCTGATATTCTGCAGAATGTATATATTATTTGGTCATGTATTCGTCTCGAAGCGCAAACGCATAATGAATAAAGGCAGCCAGTTTTCGTATAATTGTACAATTGCATGGTTGCAGTAGTTCGTGAAATTTATATATGCTGGGCCTATTCCAATAATATTGTTTTATATATTGTTTTCGTAGATTTTTGTAAATTGGGCGAACTAATATATACACCTGTGCAAAAGTTAAGCACCACCCTATTTTTACGCACATGCGAGGGTATATTCATGTGCTATGAAGAAAGCAATAGCATAAACATTTATGTACCCATCCATCTTAGTGCAAGAGGTAATAATGCAACTAGAGGAATGCTGATTATGATGGTGGGGAAACACTGTATGTTTTTGTTTGAACTTGAAAACGAGGCCTGAATATGGTTACGTTGACACAACTGACAACTATTGCCCTACAGTTGACACACGTGGCTAGATTGTCATTAATGGTGTCTGAAAATGAAGTTTAACATCTGTGCACGAGTTTGAGACTGTCATTATTAATACCGGGTATATCCACCTTGTGCCTGGATGACGGCCTGGACACGACGTCTCATGCTGGTCACCAACCGACTGATACGCCATTGTGGTATTCGTTGCCATTCAAGATGGAGTGCGTCTGTTAATTCCTGTAGGTTCTGCACAGGAGGATCCCTCCTTCTCACCATGTTTCCCAGAATGTCCCAGATATGCTCAATAGGGTTCATGTCAGGGCTCCTTGCTGGCCATGGTAGGGTTTCGATGGCATTCTGGCGGAGGTATTCATGCACAGCTCTAGCACGATGTGGTCGGGCGTTGTCATCCATGAATATAGGGTGGGTTCCAGGTGCATGATTTACAAAATGAGGGACCACAACTCTATCCAGTATGGAATCTTGATATCTTTGTCCATTTCGTGTTCCAGGTACAGTCAACAGATCCAGCTTACAATCAAATGAGATGCACCCCCATATCATAACGGAACCTCCACCAAATGGAACTTCTTCCATGATGTTACGTTGGGCGTACGCCGTGCGTCTGGACCTCCATACACGAGTTCGACCATCTGTGGCATGAAGCAGGAACCGACTTTCATCGGACCAGTGTACCCGTCTCCAGGATCTCATGTTCCAGTGTCTTCTTTCGTTGCACCACCTCAGACGCTCCTCTTTGTGGTGTGCAGTGAGGAGAGGACGTCTGACAGGTCTCCTAGCTTTCATGCCAGCAGCATACAGTCTCCTTTTGACGGTAGACATTGACACTCTATTGCGCGTTTCCCATTGCTGGCTGAGCACTCTGCTGTTGGTGAATGGAGATCTCCTAACTAGGCGTACTAGGGCTCGATCATCACGGGCAGTAGTCTTCTTCGGTCTTCCAGATCTAGGCCTGTCCTTCACCTCGTTAGTTTGCCCATGTTTTGCAATCAAACGACTGATTACAGTATGGTTAATGTTCAGCTGTCTGCCAATCTCTCTGCATGACATACCAGTGGTATGCATGCCTATGATTTGCCATTTCACACGATCACTTAACCTTCGTCTTGCCATAGCGGTTCACAATCAAGAGCTAATTCTCTCTGTACAAATAAACCACGGTCATGAACACAAAATTCCTAATCTTGTCGCCTAAATCTGTATGTAATGTTCTACACCTCAAACTGGACTTTTACATAACTGAACACGTGTGCTGTTTCCCGCCACGCACGGACATCAAGCGGCGTGAAGTCATGCATGCATGTGCATTTCGTACTTGGAATTATGTCAGCTAACGCGGGGACAAAAAGTATGGCAGCCTAGTTGTACCATCATGTTTCTACGTTCTATTGTTTTTGCTGGCGCTTAACTTTTGCACAGGTGTATAGAATGAAACTCATCTTCCACAATGTTACAGAAATTACACTTTCTATCCTGCCGTCGGAATAGGGAAAGGTTTGTTCCACCTACCAGTTTCAATACGGAGTCTATGAGAGCTAGTTCGTAACCTGGTCATCGCTTTGCGAAATTTAGGTATTGTAACCATATCCAGATAGAACTTATATGACGGATCAACAGCAACAGTCTTATATAATTTCGTTTTATTGCTTGCCTTTGGCTGTCCCCTCCATCCCTGCAGAAAATTGTCAGTTGCTCTCTGTTTATAACCATTAATAAAAAATATTTACATCGATTCCTCTGCCCTGCGCTAACCAAACATTGTTAAAACCTCTATTACGTAACATATTCCTTAAACTGTTTGCCCAATTATTGATACTTGCTGATTCATTTAGCTCACGATAGAGTACATATATATGCATCTGGCAATACTGTTTGGTTGTGAATTTAGAAGTTTAAACCAATATTTTAATATTCGTGTTTCCATAGTCATCCTTAGTGGTACCCTTCCAAGTTCCCCGTATACAATGCTACTTGGGGTACTTTGTTTAACACCTAATAACTGTTTACAGAATCTGAGATGGCATTTTTCTATTTCGTCTCCACGGTGGAATCCCCATACCTCACACCCATAACAAAGCACTGGTAAGACAAGTTTATCAAATAAGTTACGATAATGAGCTGGATTAAGATTTCTAAATTTGCTACAATATTTGTGCAGTGCAAATACCGCCTTTTGCCCTTGTTCGGCTAGGCACTTCTGTGCTTCGTTGAAAGACCCACTAGATGTGAAAACAATACCCAAATATTTTATTTTATTAACCACTTCGACCTCGTGTGTCCCAGACAACCATCTATCAGATTTGCATAAGCGTCCTCCCCGTCTAAAGATATATGGATACGACAGTGACCCTTGCCGCCCTCTCACCATTAACTGGAGAAAATGCTCAATGCTCCTTATACCACCTTCCTGTGCATGAATTGTATATTATTGATAGATCAATTTAATGACTATTTGGTATTCTGAAACCAATTTGACTTGTGAATATGTTCAATTGAGTTTCTCTTTGTGTCTTTTACGAATTGTACCTCGTTTATAAATTAGCAATTTAATGACTTCCGAATATTTTGAAACTAATTTGGCTGAAAGATTTCTCAAGTTACATCCCCTTTGTGCCAGTTTCAAGTGTACAATTTGAGTCACAATACAATAGCTGTTGATTATTTCGACCTTTCTCTTTGTGCTACTTTCGAGTGTACGAATCGCATTTTGTCGATAAATCTATATTGAATATAATTATGTATATAAAATCTACCGTCATGAAATATAGTATCAACTGTAATACCTCATATGCCTATACAAGGCCTGAGTGTAATAAAGTGAACTTGAACTTGGTGGTGGTGGTGGTGGTGGTGGGGACGGTTACCTTGCTGATATTGATTCCTACGATGACAATTATTATTTGCGGAGCCAATGGGGGTAGCGGCGCGGCTCTACTTCGATTTCTCAAAGATGTGTAACCCAATCACCGCTTTTGTCCGCGTACTGCAATAAACGCGCGAGATATCTCTGAGTCAGTGATTTGGAACCTGCAGGCCTACGCCATCTTGTTCACGACTCGCTTGTAAAAGTAGTCTTTCTCATGGGAATTTTAGCAAGTTACTGCTTTTGTAATGTATCAGATCCAGAGGGTAAGTAGTTGCTGTAGCAATACAAAATAATCATAGCTATGAAGAAGTTATTAGTGTACGTTGAACGTATAATTGGGTCGGAATCTAACCTGGAAAAACGCACAAAAGCCATCAGCGTATTTATTTAGACACACCTTAGTCACAAAGCCGCTATATTATTGTAATCGTATTTCCATATTCGGTGAATAGCCTAACGTAAGCATATATAGTCCCTCTCAAAATCTACCTGTGTTTGCAGTAGTTCGAGTTCTCTGACTCTGTCGTATGAAAAAACTTTGGGAACAGCAGGTTAAAGAATTAGGTGCAAAATAGTCATCCCTTACCTGTATAATTAACCACTTTTGTGTCAACAGCGCATTAAAGCGCTCAAAAGACTATTTATTTCACTTAACCATTTAATTGGCAATACTTTTCAAGGAAATTTTGATTTTTGCCGCCAAAATAATAATTTTTGTAAATTTATAACGAAAATTTGCACAAAAAATAGATTTCTGTTATTTTTCAAATGGACATTCATCAAAAGTGTAACGGTCAAGAATATTCTAATTTCTGCTGACCCAGTGTCCAATTGCAGACCAAAAAGAGTATTTTTGAAATTTTACCACTGGAATGACAGCTCGGTTATCTAGGCAGTCATTCCAGTGGTAAATTTTCAAAAATATTCTTCTCTTATCCTCCAAATAGGCATTTCTCAAGATCACTGCAGTGGTCGTTTTTGACCAACTTGACCATTAAACGGTTAACTTGACATTAATAAACATTCCGTTGAATGGTTTGAAACTAATTCGACTGGAGAATGTTGTTGCGCTACCTGTATAGTTATTCACAATTTAGATTCCAGGAATTCAGTTTTCCAATTTTCAAATCGATTCCCATCCGTTGAATATTTTGAAACTAATTTGACTGGGGAATGTTGTTGCGTTACCTGTATAGTTATTCGCAATTTATAATCCCGGAATTTAGTTTACCAATTTTCAAATCGATTCCCACACACGTAAAATATTCATCCTGATAGCTGAGAAAATTTTCTTCTGTAGTCCCGACTTCCTTTCTTATGATCAAACGTTAAGTTATCATATAGCGCCTATACCTGTTTACTGTTTATTTATTTTCATCCCCAGGCCGTACAATGACATATGGGATATGTACATATTATACAGCGTAAAAGAGTGTAACTATATTACATCATCATATATACATCATCATTTGCAATAGGCATAAATAGTTTTTATAGGCCTATATATTCATATATTATGAATTAGATCATAATTCTGTCATCGTCATTATATTTGCTTAATATTGCTTATATCATTTTGTCATCATCGTAAATACCATTATCAGATCCTCATCACTAGCATCATCACATCATTATATTGTTTTATTTTACATAGGTATGTTAGTTGTATCATATCCTTATGTTGTCATTATCATTTTGCAACATTGTCTCCGTCCTAATACTATGTACTTTGATCAGCCGATTATAATTTAAGAAAACAAGTTAATTAAAATATTTCTGTTTGACTGTGCTGGTATTTGGCTGAAGAGAATATCAACAGCATAGACAATATGCCATCTTTCGTGCCCCGAAAATTCTCCTATATTAGGTAACATCCGAACAATACATGTGTTTGCATTAGATTTTCTTTAATTTTCATACGATACTAGTGGACCTCAATATCTTGATTGAAAAATCCAAAATACTACTGTACTAGTAACCTATTAGTGGGCCAGACAATAATAAACAGTACTCAATGATACTCAGGCACTCGGTACGTAACAGCATCATGGACACGATCGTACAGGAAATGCGACAAACATGTTGCGCCAACATTCAGAGTCGGATTAAGGCAATGGATAACGGGGCAACAGCCCTGGGGTCCCGAAAAATAAGCGGCTCAAATCAAAACCGATTATCGCATTTTACCAATTTTTTACCAATTTGAGCATCAACTCTCAGGATCTTAATCTGGCAATCATGACATATATAAGTTGTTGAACATTTTGGAACCTTAGGCAGCATCCGCTTTCAGTCGGAGTTGTTTCAGAATAGGCAGCAGTGTCTTCCAATCTAATTATGCTCCGAATATTCAACATGCCATTTCTTACCAACTAACGTGTTCTGTTGTTGTTGTTGTTGTTGTTGTTGTTGTTGTTGTTGTTGTTGTTGGGGTTTTGGGTAGAGGTGTGGGTGGATGGGTGGTGTTGAACATGCGCAAAATTGTGGATCACGTGCACGATGACGTCACACCTTTTCTTGTGTACAGAGTTGAGCCAAATCGGACCAGTAATTCCAATACGATCCCGATCCATTTTCTATTATCCGAATCACAGCCAACGTCTGGAAGTCCACTTGCCTGTTAAGTATTCTTTGTTGTGTTAAAGTTTGGCCCAAATCGGATTAGCAGTTTTTGAAAGAAACCTCCGGACAGACAGACAGACAGACAGACGGACGGACGGACGGACGGACGGACGGACGGGCAGGCAAGCAGGCAGGCAGGCAGGCAGGCAGGCAGGCAGGCAGGCAGGCAGGCAGGCAGGCAGACAGACAGATCAGCAATACCCTCTTCACTTTACGCGGAGAGAGGCTAGCAATAAACATTTAGACTTCGTATTTCGACGAACGGCGATGACAGGGCTGAACATATTTACACAGGTTGAAGATTTCGGATCTCCGGGTGGTAGCTACTCGATGTTGTTTCCTACTACTTCAGCGGCAAGATTATGATGATATAGGTTGCTGCGACAACCTCTTACCAATGAAGCAGTAGAACGGTTATCGTCGGCTCGCCTCGTTGCTGGATGGTCCGCAACGATATTTATGAATGACGATAGGGCCTATCTGACTGATGGAAGATTCCCGGCTTCGGTGAAGTGTTGCTCTTCACTCTGGAGTTCCTATTCAAATATAACCAAACTTTTGTCCTGCTTTTGCAAGATGATAAGATTTATTACTCTACTCTAACTGTACATAAAGACTTTGATAATTTACGAATAAAATACTTTGATGATTTACTTGATAAAGACTTTGATACTTTCAGGAAGATACTGCTCGAGTATAATCTATTTCAGCTAACGCAGCATGGATGATGACTGCGGAACCCTGATGTTGGATTGATTGATTTGATAAACGGCAAAGTGCCTTACTTATACTCTTCAGCAACTCTGAAGTTCTATACATATTACGATATATGGTTATATACATATCGTAATATATATTCTTTGTTCTCATGATTCTTCTAGGTAGGTTATAAGCACAGCTTGACTGGTCTGGGTAATCAGTCCGCCAATCAACGTCTGCGTATTCCCTCCTAGGAGCTTCTACCTATTACTGTTGGTCGTCCTGACCAATCCATGATCATCATTATTTCGATCCTTTCTCTGAAACGTGTTCTTCCTAATTCTCTGCCACAGAGTTTGATCGACGCTCATTGATCATGACGTCATCCTTACCAATCAAACTCTGGGCTTCTCTTCTATGGAGCTACTGCTACACATACTCAAAGCGGTGTTGGCTGGTTCTGATTTGATGCGATCTGTCAGTTAACTAACAACATTACGGAATGTGTTGTTGTAGCATGCCTTTGAATGATTGACACATAGTTGATATACAAATTTCGATTGTGTTATTAATTCCTACAGGACGCTACAATGTCTATGTCCTGTCCATTGCCTATCGTGAATAAGCCTGTAGGATATGATCGTTAATAGGCACATGAGCTGTATGATCTCATTGCCAGCTGGTGTTGTTCTATTCTCGTATGAGAATCCGAATGCCTATCGTCATCAACTATAGTCAGTTTGTCATGTACGATTCCATCGTTCCTTATCCATTGATTATTTCCTAAACTACTAATCAAAACGACTGCTCAATAATATAAAAGTGTGTGCTGTTTTCGCAGCAACAACTTTTATCTCAACTATTGCCAGATAGCCATCAACTCAGAACCGAAGGTCCTATTCCATTTAATTCTATTATTTAAAATTGGATGCTAAATATCATCCATCAATCCTTATCAGTTTCGGTTCAGTTTCGCTGAAACTGTAACTGCGCATCATCAGCTGATGTCAACCAGTGCTGGTCATCCAGTGCTGATAATACATATATCTAAATAATTATATATATATATATATATATATATATATATATATATATATATATATATATATATATATATATATAATATATATATATATATATATATATATATATATATATATATATATATATATATATATATATATATATATATATATATATATATATATATATATATATATATATATATATATATATATATAGTGACTCGGTCTATTAGCTCACCTGGTATTTTCAAACATGAATTTCATTTAGGACTTACTCATAAATATAAGACATCCCGTGGGGTCATGACTTCCCACAAGACAATCCCATATCTGCAAGGTGAAGCGCCCTCATTTGGGGCATTTTATAAAAAGTCAATAAACGCAAGCAATAAAACATTAGTAACCATTTCAAAAGGGAAACTGGCTAAAACCCACCTCTGCTGTGGTCTTGGGGACTGTCCATTTGAAGGCCAAAAGAATAATATTTTTTCAAATTTACCACGAGAATGACTGGCTCGGTAACCGAGTCAGTCATTCCCGTGGTAAATATTTCAAAAATAGTCTTTTGTTGAAATGCAAATGTACATTAAAAAAGCGAATAATCTGGTTTTTTACCAAATTTCGCTAGTTGCACGCCGAATTTTTAATCTAATTTCGCATAAACTTATGTTTCATTCGATTTTAGTGGATGATACGTGACCTTTATAGAACTTCCTTCTTTCAGTAATAAAACAGGAATTATACTAACAATTATAAAATATGTTAAAAGACATATTCCGTTTCGGCACGAAAAGGGTAGAAATTACATTGAATGTCAATGGTGTTATCTAAGAAGATATATACATTAATGGTGGACCATTCCCTCTTGTTTCCGGGTTTAAGCTTTTCCTTGAGTGACGTATCAGATCCATAAATTGAGAGGTTCAATTCACTTCAATTTATTGACAAACCCAGGCCACATTGGATATACAGATACACATTAGTTACACAGAATTATGTAGGCTAAATATTATTAGGCTTCCAAGCTGCAGGCTGGAAGCCTTTTGTAGTTGCTCTGACTAATATTCTTATTCTTTTATTACACAGTGAATTTTCAAAAGTATTATTGTTCGGAAACACAACATCCGCCTTTCTAAAATGTAGGTAATCATGTGCAGGGATGCCACAAGAGTGAAAAAATCAAGGCTATCCGTCCATAAACGGATAAGATATGAACTCCCAAATTTACTACATATTATATAGCAAATGGCTCATTTCAAAGGTGCAATAAAGGAGTTTAATAAAGAGGCCATATATGTTACAGTTTTCGTCGTCGTGTAAATTTATGGTGCCAACCATCGTCCTATTGCACGATTCCGTCCCTCCAGCTCTTCTCCCGTATCGAGTAGCGGAGCGATGTGAGTGGGTGGGCGTATGTTAGTACGATGGTTGACAACCATAGAAATCTTACTATATTAAAGGAAAGCAACAGGAAAATAAAATATGCTCTTAAATGACAGCTTTATATAGCAATCAACCTATACCCACCAGGCTTAGGTACAAGTGCAAATGCATTTGCATTTGCATTTCAATGCATTTGCACTTGCATTTGCATTTAAATGCAATTATGAAATTTCTAATGCATTTGAATTTGCACTTGCATTTGAATCTCATGTATTTGCATTTGCATTTGTATAAAAAGGGTTGCATTTGCATTTGAGTTTTCAAATGCATTTGAGTTTTTTCAAATGCACTAGGATGGAGATTAGCTGCTGCTGCTGTAAATAGCAGTCACAGCACCCAGTCAAAGTAATTTCAAAGTATTCAACCAAATTATTGGGTAAATCATAAAAATTACATTTCTATTGCTGGAAATTAGAAATTTAATTCTCTGTGATTTATTAACACATTTTACTCTGAATTTCTTAACTTGTAGCTCTCAGCCATAAATATCTGTGCGTGCGTGCGTGCGTGCTTGCGTGCGTGCGTGCGTGCGTGCGTGCGTGCGTGCGTGCGTGCGTGCGTGCGTGCGTACGTACGTACGTACGTGCGTGCGTGCGTGCGTGCGTGCGTGCGTGCGTGCGTACGTACGTACGTACGTACGTACGTACGTACGTACGTACGTACGTACGTACGTGCGTGCGTGCGTGCGTGCGTGCGTGTGTGTGTGTGTGCAAAATCATGTATATTTTGGAATTAGTCTAGCTTAAATCAGTTGAGATCTTAGCAAGCCAACACAATTTAATTAATTTGTTTCTGAGAAAATCTACAGCAACGTATCTCTAGAGTACAATAATTATGATCACCTTCTAAATAGTAAGGAATGGGTGCTTCCATACTGTTGTCCAATGTATTGACCCTTTAACCCGTACATACAAACCACTGAAATCATTGGCTCAGTGATCCTCTTCTCCCCGTCTGCAAATGGGCATTTGTGAAGCCCACGACAAAGGCTGGTCTTTCCGGTTTAGGCATAAAAGGGTTAGTAAAACAATTGGACTAAACGTTGTTGCTGCGTTAATCAATATGTTGATTTTCAGGAAAATTAATAATATTGTGTGTTGTAATCTTTAAGGCGTTTATTTGCTAGTTCCCAATGCTAGGGTCTAGACTCACGCATGACCTTTGTGGTTTCTGTTGAATCCTTGTGAATTCTTGTGACGTCGGTTTGTGCATTAGCTTGTGTCTCCGTTATTAATAATATTCATGCAATCATCTGTTTTAAAGAACCGCAATCTTGTGGCCCCAAAATACAGGTGATCACTAGAGCACTTTTGACTGTACAATCTGTTCGACAAGTACTTGCTATATTTCTTTGTCAAGATCATTTCAAAGTCATTGGCGTGAGCTTAGTAATATACCTCTGGCTACGCAATCATTCAGGTTATTGTGTTGTTAACTCCATTCATTCAGAAATCTCTCAATCCTTAATTTGTCAATCTTGGCCTTTTGAATGTCCATTTGCATTACAAGAGAAGACAATTTTTGAAAATTTATGAGTGATATGACTGGCTTGCTAATCGAGTCAGTCATTCCAGTCGTAAATCGTCAAAGATTATCTTCTTGGAATGCAAATAGACATTTATCAAGATCAATAAATAATAGATGCTGCTAATTCTGCATGACATGGGTTAATTTACTGTTCACCCATTGGGAGTAGAAGCGCTTGTCATTCAGTTTAACTATACGCACATACTCAGTCATGCGTTATCTCAGCCATAGGATTTAACATTTAAACATTTAAATCTTAAAATGCGAGAATTTTACTTCAGGTATTGAACAAGCTAGTGAATATTTTGAAACAAATTTGACTGGAAACCTTTGCCTACAGCTGTATTTTGAATGTAATTTGACTGGAAACTGTTGCTGCCATAGGCAGGGCTAGAAATTAACATCTCTATATGGTGATCCATACGGATCAGTACACCAGAAACGTAACAGATCCCTGTCATTTCTTCTGATCCGTAGTTCAGTACAGCTGAACGGGAAATAAGGTTAATCATATGTTCTGAATTTAATGCACATGAACTCAAGATGTTTGCTTAGTTAATGCCAATTTGCAGACTAAGAGAAGACTATGTTTGAAAATTGACCAGTTGAATGACCGGCTCGTTTATCGAGCCAGTCATTCCAGTGGTATATTTTCAAAAATAGTTTTCTCTTCGCCTGCAAATAGACATTTCTCAAATACTACCCTGAGACCATTAAGGGGTAAAAACATAACAGATTTCACTAGCTTCTTGATGAAATAAGCATTACATCCGGTTTGAATTGTCATAAAAACTACCGGACAACTGAAACACTCGGATCCAACCGGATCAGTTACAGTGCTTAAGCAGTGATCCGTTACTGATCAGTTTCTGAAAAAGGCGTATGGATCACGGGATCAGTGGTTAATTTCTAGCCCTGCATAGGCACAGCAGCTATGAATCAAATTACTTTCCAGATATTCAACATTATATTTGATAATTATTTTGAAAGTAATTTGACTGGCACATGTTGTTTCCATGGACACAATAGCGATCAGTGAAATTACTTTCAAAATAGTCAACAGAAATCTGAAAATTAAATTCTCTAAGGGTTACCCCTTAAAAGTGAAATAGGTATTATTTCTTTCATAGAAAAGTATCCATTTACAGACAAATAGACTATTTTTTTTCAATTTACACTCCAATGACTAGTTCGATACGCGAGCCAGTCATTCCAGTGGTAAAATTTTAAAAATAATCTTTTCTTGGTCTGAAAATTGACATTCTTTAAGATCAATACAGAATCTGTGTTTGGTCAGTTTGGTCACTCCTGGGTTAATAATAATATGCTATTCTGTTATTCACATTATATAGTACATGTACTGTTATTTATCCGGCTTAAATAATTTGTAAATCTAAAATGGATTATTTTAATTTCTAACAGTGATTATTAAAAAAAATAAAATCATTTCTCATACGTTAAAACCCACTACATGATTATGTTACAAAATAATGTTTTCCCAAAGATAGTCACTCTCAGCAGACGCATAGTTGAAAGATGCATACTTCGGTGTTCAAGAATTTCAGTACCAGAGGTTTGTCCACATATTCAAATGCATTTGTAAATGCATTTGCATTTGCACTTGCATTTGAATAAGTCGCACACATTTGCATTTGCATTTAAATGCAATCGAGCTATGCTGCATTTGCACTTGCATTTGCATTTGAATCGCTTGCAAACATTTGCATTTGCATTTAAATGCAATATCTTCACTTGTACCCAAGCCCGATACCCACCAGTGAAAAACAGAAATAAATCAGAATAATTAGAAAAAAGCAGCTAAATACTATTTATGGCATTCTGGTGGGAACCAATTAGTGACGAAGTTGGACTCATGCTCTCTGGTGTACGCCGAGTGAATAAATAAGCTCCGTTATATTCGTGCTAAGCTGATTAAGCACTGCTCCTACAGGTAAAATACTGTATAGTTTTAAAACAATTTGACTGAAAGCCGTTGTTTCCAGAGACAGGTTCTACAGTCAGTCACACGAATGTCGAAATATTCAGTAGACATCATATTGCGACCTTGGAAACCAGCAGTGTATTTTGAAATCATTTTGACTGAAACTTGTTGCTTCCACCAGAAAATGTGACTTTCAAAAATAACGTTTTCAAAAGGATCAATAGTGAATTAGCAGTAGCGAGTTAATCGCTGCACATCGGCGCCTATAGGGAACACTATTCATACCGCTTACAAAACTATATTTAGGTGTGCTTTAGCAGTAGTGTCGGGAGTAAAATGATACCACCTCCCTCAACTGGCAGCCGTTCGGCGATCCGTGGCCCCCACCGCCCTTTCAATCCCTGGGCATAGGGTTGCATGTGGTTGGTGTATGCCTCTAGAGGGAGGCCCCCGCGGTTGCAGGTGGTTGGGGCAGGCCTCTAGATGGAGGCCCCCAGGGATTGAGAGGGCGGTGGGGGCCACGGATCGCAGAATGGCTGCCAGTTGAGGGAGGTTGTATCATTTTACTCCCGACACTACTGCTAAAGCACACCTAAATATAGTTTTGTAAGCGGTATGAATAGTGACTCCCGACACTACTACTAGGAAAAATGATACCACCGCCCTCAAGCCGAAGTCGTGGCCCCCACCACCCTCTCAAGCAGCGGAGACTGCAGGCTACCACCTCCCTCAACTGGTCGCTGGATCCGTGGCCCCCACCGCCCTCTCAATCAGCGGGGGTATAGGGTGCGGGGACCACCACGTGCCCAGACAGGCATCGACAGGGATATACACTACCCACAGGTACTGATCGCCAAACATAATAGGGTCTGAACGCCCAATTAGAGACAGGCATCCACAGGGATATACACCTCCCACAGGTACTGATCGCCAGCACCACACATAATAGGTCTGAACGCCCAGACAGGGGATATACACCAACCACAGGTACTGATCGCCACACATAATAGGGTCTGAACGCCCATTTAGAGACAGGCATCCGCAGGGATATACACCATGAGTACTGTTGCACAGCTTCGCACTATTGCAAAGCAATTCGGCCTTAGCGGCTACTCTAAGGCCAAGAAAGCCGACCTGCTCCAGATGATCGACCAGGTCCAGGCCGAGGAGTGGCAGAAGCGACTCTCCCGAGCAATGAATACGGGAAGGTTTCCAGCGCTTACCAAAAAGGATCCTTGGAATCCCCACAAGAAAGCGCAGCGGATACGTGAGCGTCGTCAGTTGGACGAGGAGGTGACTGCTAGCTTGCGAGCCAAGACTGTAGTGAAGCAGATGGAGGCCCATCCACTGGAGCGCTTAACTCTCAAACGCAGGATCGTTAAGCAATGCCGAGGTCTGAGCCCAGCCTGGAACATAGGGGAGGGGGGGGGACGAGGTCTGAACCCTTAGCCCGGCGCATAAGGCAAGAAGGCGAACATATTCTCGACCAGCGTCTCGGCGAAAGGGAGGCAGAGGATAGAGGATGCCGGTTGGTACGCTGGACATTCTTCAGAGGTCTATAAGGAGACTTCACAGGCCGGATCATGCAAAAGATCCAGAAGACTGTCCAGAATGCCTTCTACCTCCGCTACACCCATACCTATCTCATCCGTAACAACGAAGACGGTAGGGTGATGCTCTTCCACAAGAAGGCTCCAGGGAGCCCGTGGCTGAACACGATAGGAGCAGCTCAGGACAGGGTGGCAGCAAGAGAGCAAGCCCGCCTCGACACAGACAATATCGATCAACCCAACACCAAGTGGGCTTTCGTTCGATCAATCAACATTGAGGTCAGGGCTGTCGTCGACCGCCAACCTCTGCTTGGGACGAGCCCCCTCCAAGACTGGCTACGACAGAAGAGTATGACTGCCCTCGACACCTACAGGGACAACGTCTGTCTCTGAAGATGTCTAGCAGTCCACCGAGGAGCGAGAGCTGATAGAAGTACAGCTCCTGCACAAGAGCTTGCCACACAGTTCTACGGCAAGACAGTACCTGATGTCCGCAAGACCTCGCTGGATCAGCTGGACAAGGTAGAGTTCTTCGCCAAGATCGGAATTCATGTGTATGAACCAACCGAAGAGGGCACCTGGTACTTGATCAGCATAACCATCGGAGTGTGGGACCACCACGCCTTCTACATCAAGAACATTTCCAAGCTGGCACATACACTAGTCTGCAGTCCCTGTCAGCAGAGGTTTACACAGGCATGCCATCTTCAATGCCACGCTGATCACTGTACAGACAGCAAAGCAAAAATCGTGTGTCCTGGCGAGAAGGTTGAGGCGCCACAGTCTGTGTATGAGAAAGCCTTCTATCCGCCCCAACCATCCAGTTCAGCGGCTACTTGTTGGATCGCGTATGAGCCGAGAAACAGAGGCATACACATACACCATATAGAGTGTTGGCACGGTGGCGAGCGTTGGATCGAGGGCGCTCCCGTAGATGGTTATGATCCGACCACCAACACCGTTTACCAGTTCCATGGCTGTCACTGGCATGGGTGTCCACAACACCAGCGAGGTGAGGATACCGAACAAAGATACCGAAAGCCAGTCCTGTGAGAGGAGAAGCTGAGCGCCTCTGGATGCACGCTTGTGGTACAGTGGGAGTGCTTTATAAAATGCTGCCCAGGTGTCCCTAAATGAATTCAGACTGTCCCATACCCACACTTTATAGTTTACGACTTCGAAGCACTTCTAGATGGTATCAAGACTCATCCTACGGAGACTTTCACGATCGAGAGTACTCACATACCTATCTCTGTGTCAGTTGACTGCTCCTTAGAGGGTGCCACGAGTGAGCACATTCACCTCTGCAATCCTGACCCCAAAGAACTGATCAGAGAGGTCATGCTGGTGATCCAAAGGCGAGCATCTCTAATCTGGACAAGCGTTAGGGCACAGTACATACCGACAGACCTGGACAAGCTCCCAAAGCAGCAGCATCGACTGATCAATGAGTGGTGTGACCAAGTGCCTGTACTGGGGTTGAACTCTGGGCGATATGACCTGAACCTCATCAAGAACTACTTTGTCGATGAGCTGACTGACAGTACAGGTACAGTGAAAGTCATCAAGAAGGCTAGTCAGATCATGTTTCCCATAACACCTGAGCTACGGTTTCTCGATGTGCTAAACTACCCTGGGCCAGGAGTCTCGTACGAGTTATGGGTCAAAGCTTACGGGTGTGCACAGCAGAAGAGCTGGCTCCCATATGAATGGTTTGACACACATGAGAAGCTCAACTATCCAGGGCTTCCTGACTTCTCAGCATGGACGTCTAAGCTCAAGGGTGGCTCCCTCTTGACGCGAACAGAGTGGGAATAGTGTAACCAGACATTCAGTGAGCATGGAATGCCGACATTCGCTGACTGGCTGCGATACTACAACAACCTGGATGTCAGTTCATTCATCGAAGCCCTAGAGCGTATATGGGAGTTCTACGCAGAATGAGAAATAGACATCCTCAAAGACACGGTGTCTCTCCCAGGTGTGTCACTGCAGTACCGCCTACGTGGAACCGCTAAGCACATGCCGGATGTTAGCCTCTATTCACCAGACAAGGAAGCCTACGAGATGCTGAAGGGTGCTGTTGTTGGCGGTCCCCACATCATGTTCATTAGATACCACGAGGCCGGTGTGACTCGAATCCGCCAGAGTGAGCGTGTCTGCCAACGTATACTCGGCTACGACGCAAATGCTCTGTACCTGTCAACGATGGCCAAAGAGATGCCATGTGGTAAGGAGACAGTGTGCCATTGGTCCGGTGCCAGTGGGGGTAGCTAGCTTTAAGGAGGCTCTCCTAGCAGACAGCTGGTTTGGGTTTGCTGAGGTGGATATAGAGGTCCCAAAGGCTCTGTGGGCAAAGTTCGAGGAAATGCCTCCTGTCTTCTATAACCGTGAGATCCCGGTAGAAGCAATCTCGTCTGAGATGCTGGCATATCTAGGGCGAACAGGGAGGAAGCGGCTCACCACCCAGAAGCTGGTAAGTGCCCTCTCTGGCAAGAAGCGGCTGCTATACGGGCCGACACTCAAGTGGTATATAATCCATGGCCTGGAGATCACTGCTGTATACCGCACCATAGACTATATGGCCAAGCGCCCATTCGAGTGGCTCATGGAGAATGTTACGGAGGGCCGCCGCTCGGGAGATGTAGATAAGAGCAAAGTGCTCTTGGCCGATCTCTTCAAACTCCTTGGCAACAGTGCCTACGGGAAGATCATCGAGGCCCTAGAACGCCATACCAACACCCGCTTCACGAAGGATGAATGCGTGGTAGACAAGGCCCTGCATAGTGCATGGTTCGAAGATCTCGAGGAGATCAGGGAGTCATATGAGCTCCAGAGTCACAAGCCGAGAATCACTATTCGAAGGCCCTTCCAGGTGGGGATAGCCGTTTATGAGCTCGTGAATCTCCGAATGCTGGAGTTCTACTACGACTTCCTCGATCACTACGTAGCTCGTGACAGCTTTGAATACCTGCAGATGGACACTGACTCCGCATATATTGCTATAGCAGGCTCCAACCTCGACGACGTCATTCACCCTGAGATGCGAGCAGAGTACCAGGCGGGACTGGCTAGCTTGGGACAAATGGTCTGGACGGACTCCGGGACTGTTCAAGCTCGAGTTCGAAGGCTCTCATGGTATCGCTCTCTGCTCCAAATGCTACTACATGGAGAGCACAGCTGAAAGTAAGTGCTCGGCTAAGGGAATGTCAAAGTGGCAGAATGCTGTCTCTTGGCAGAGGTTCTACAGCGCCCTACATGGTGGGGTGGACAGAGCTAAAAACCGAGGCCTACGCATGCGCAACCAGGGTATGGTGACGTATGCGCAGGAAAAACCTGGACTCTCCACTTACTATGATAAGCGCCATGTGCTGCCAGATGGTGTCCATACCGAGCCAATCGAGCGACATATCCCTCATGAATAGACAGCAGCGGGCTTGAGCACTCCGGATGGTGGCAGCTGTGTATCTGTAGGGACTAGCCGAAGCTCCTCTCGCACAAACGGTCGCCTGGGACAGCTAGCCAGGTAGTACAATTTAGGCTGCCCATCTGCCTCCACATACCTGTCAAGCCTGTGAACATCTATCGACCAGTTAGGGTCTGTTTCACGCCGTCGACCACCTTCCAGCTCACCAGGCTCATACAGGTACTGAACCAGCGCATCAGGTGGTAGGCACTCCTCTCCCTTGTTCGCTCCTGCGGATGGTGGGGCAACAGAGGATCATTGGATAGCCTCTACTGGTGTGTTACCAGTTAACCGAGTAACCTCAGTATTGGATCTCTCTACCACCGTGGGCAAACCTTTCACCCACACCCTGCTGGAACTTAGCAATAAGACTACTGGGGTCTGCCACGATGATCATATCATCAACGAGACTGATGAACATGGCCTGGACCTCTGCTCCTCTGACACCATCTATGGAATGCTGCAGCTGGGTCTGTGTCATAAGGAGGCAGTAGCACAGTGCTTCCAGGGACTGGTTGATCCGAACGACCCATGCTGGTGTGAGGCCTGAGGTGGTGTGTGGGACAAAGTACTTCCACACATCTGGATAGTCCTGCCACAAGCCAGTGATGTGCATATTTTACACCAGCGCTCCAGGGTCAGAGTCTGGATCGAACGAGAATGTCGTTGTCTTCCGACGGCCTACTCGTCGGGGTGTTCGATAGAGGAATCCTGAATAGTCATGTCTCAGGTCACCGTACATAACCCCTAGACTGCTGTTGTCACCACCATGCCACCGATAGTCTGGGTGAGCACTGAACTCTCATTGTAGTCTGCTGGCCGCTGAGACGCTATGACTGTTGAGCTGTGGGTCGAAGGCGTTTGTATCAGGGAGTCCTGCACCCAGCTCATAGAGGATTCGTCGCACCGTGAAGTACACGTGGAATCTGAGACAGCTGGTGATGAGCACAGCTTCAGGAGTACCAGAACAGGAGTGAAGCAGGGTGGAACTTACTCCACACCCTGCCATGGCACACCACACGACAAAGTTCAGCTGCTGATTCCAGTATGAGAGGCTTGGAGCAGCCATCCAAGTATGAGCTTGCATCGCATCCTTGATGGTGATGGGGCAGTTGGTCAGCGGTCGTGGGTTGACGGAGAAGCTGGTTCGGGACCGTCCACCCGCTGTGATGGAGAATGGTGTTAGCTCTGGTATATCATCCAGTAGACCCCTCAGGCCAGTCAAGGGTGTACCCAGGAGGGGCGGTTGGGTCTGGATGATTGTCGTGAGGTTCAGTGGGGAGGCCATCTATACTGGTGTTCCTAAAGCTACCATACAGGCAGAACACTATTTGTAGTTGTCTCGACTCCAGAGACCAGCGAGGCGGCCTCGCCGTAACATCTCGTTTTTTAACTCCTCCATATCAACCTGCCCACTGGAGCCTTTGAAGTATTGCTGACGCACTTTAGGTTTCTCCGAGTGGTACAGGGCTTGGATCTTCAATATATGGTGGTACGCTTCATCGGCGACCTGGCCATCCTCGAGAGCTTTGCTGACAGACTCGTCGATAGTCCGTAGCAGACTCTGTGTCAGTGCCACGTACTTAGCATGCTTCTCCAGCCTCCTTGTGATCTGCTGATGCCCCACCCCCAAGCCCGTGGGAAAGACAGTGGCAGCTAGTGTCACGCCACCCAGCAGGATGGTGACGATGGCCCCCACCCCTGTAGCGAGAGTGGGCACAGCTGCCACCCCAGCAGTGGCTCCAATCACACCCGCAGCAGTGGTTGTATGCGCGAGGATGTTGTAGGCTGTCTTATATCACCTGCGCATTCTGCTGTACTTTTCTGCCTCATGGACGAGATTCTGTCTGATGGTATCTATCTGCTGGAGTAGCCAGCCATGGATGGTACCGCCCTCGTCAGCCGTCAAGGAGGGGTATAGTTCCGGTTCCTTCCGCCACTCTGATTGTGCCATAGTATACCTGGAGATTAAACCTGCATCACCTGCAGAATCTGCTCATGAGTCATAGAAGGATTCATTTTGGAGAGCCTGGCGAACCGTGCCAGCTTTCTGGTGTTGAGACAGACGTCTCTTAGACAGGGGGCATCCAGCACTATGTCGGGTGCCAGTAGCTTTCTGAGATGTGACATCTGGAACCTCACCTTATGACCAAGATAGTAGGTCCGCCGCTGGATGGCTTTCTTGGTCTTACACTTCTGCGCCATCTCCTCTTCCCACTGTATGGTATCTGGCTCATTCTCGTCTGTGGCATCGTCTGTGGTCTCTACTACATCTGGCTCATCAGCGTCTGCTAAGACTCCTGCATCCCGCTTACTCTCCACCAGGAGGGCCTGCCAGTATCGGGAACCTTCACTGTTCCTTCGCCTCCTTGCAATGCTCACATTCTGTTGATACCAGCTCTCCCACTGTAGGCGCTCTCCTCCTCGAAGAGGACCCATTCTACATGGTACTGTACTACCCGTCTCCCCTCTAGAGAGGGTGAGATTACGTTCTCACCACCGGAGAGCAGCAGTCGGACAATTGGCATGGTTATATGTTTATATATAAACTGTTTAAACCCCTCCTATAGTGTGCTATGGAACCCATATTTGCTCACTCGACTGGTCTTGCTGACCTGACAGATGTGTACGCAGTTGATGCTGCCAAGGTAGAAGAGAGCGATGGCATGTCATTCGCCCTACAGTATGAAGCAAACTCAAAGGCATTCTCCCTCCACCCATAGGTGGTGATGGGGTGGAGCTGCTCACAGACCTCAAGGATGTGTCGAAGGAGTACCTAGGTCGCAACACAGATGGCCACAAGATCGTGTTTTGGTACGATTTCCTGAAGAGGAAGTACATCCTCGAGCCGTTGATTGAGCTCTTGGATACAGAGGTGGCAGACATCAACACCCTAAATAACGACCTCAGCTCTCATCTGGTCAAACCCTATTTGAGCAGTGCCCCGCCGATGGCCCATGATGGTCTGCTATTGACCCTGGCAAAAAACCTGTAGTTCATATTTGAGAAGAATGAAGTGTGGTACTGCGCTGGATCTGGGGCTGACTGGCAAGCATGGTTGCCCCTATATAGGCCTCCCGCAGTCATTGACATAGAGATTACTTCCGTCTCCAATGTTGTGAAAAAGGATGGGACAGTTCAAAAGCTCTACAATCGGGGATCTACCTACCTCACCTACATAGGTGAAGGTGTCTCCCTGACGAGGGTGGGTCACCGGATCGGGGTTACAGGTGGAAAGCGCCTGCTGCGTCGTCCATTCGATGGCCCAGAAGAAGCTGTTAACCTCCAGGAGGGCATCCTACGGGTAGATGGTGTGTCACATGTCTCCAAAGTCAAGGGTGCTGTTAAACTGCTTTAGCGAGTCGGCCTCACTAGCCCGCAAACGACTCATATAGTCCCAGATCTATGTTTCTTAGCCGGCAGCAGAGTGAAGCAGCTAGCCCCTGCCCATGAGGGGATGAAGATCTCTATCGATCCGGATGGAACAGGGCTCGATCTGGCACAGATATTTCTCGAGGGGTTCACTCTGTTCAGTTTAACTCTTCATATATAGCAATGATTCTCATCATACTGCTCGTGCTGGCGTCTACAGCAGTGGCACAGGGCACTGAGGCTGCCATGATATTGGATGCCAAGTGGACCCTCTTCCGGGATGACCCCCAGTACAATCATTGGGTCGACCCCTTGCGGAGAAATATTTACGACCGCTTTCACCCATGTGAAGAGATTAAGTCTGTCTGCCACTTCTATGGGATGGAGAGGGTAGGCCGTGGTTGTCTGCTGGAGACCCCTGCTCAGCACCAGATTCTATGCGTAACATGTGAACATGCCAGAGTCTGCCGTGGTTCACATGCTAATCACTTTAGCCTCCTCCCAGGTGAGCGTTGTCAAGGTAGATGGAAGGCCCTATGGGTGGTCCCATCATGCCGATGCGACTCTGGCAGAGACTACGTGTTTGTCTGAGCCTACACAGGATAGAGAGAGAGGCCAGCCCTGTGGTTGATGGCGATCAGTGGTGTATATCACTGTGGAGGCTTGTCTCTAAATGGGCGTTCAGACCCTGGTAGTAGTAGTGTCGGAATGATACTACTTCCCTGGCAGCCCTTCGGCAATCCGTGGTGGCCCCTGCAACCTATGCCCCAGGGATTGAGAGGGCGGTGGTATCATTTGCCTAGTAGTAGTGTCGGAATTAAAATGATAAAACCTCCCTCAACTGGCAGGCGTTCGGCGATCCGTGGCCCCCACCACCCTTTCAATCCATGGGGCCTCCATCTAGAGGCATACCAACCACCTGTCTCAACAACCCTGGGGGCCTCCCTCTAGAGGAATACACCAACCATATGCAACCATATGCCCAGGGATTGAGAGGGTGTTGGGGGCCACGGATCGCCGAACGGCTGCCAGTTGAGGGAGGTAGTATCATTTTACTCCCGACACTACTACTGCTTTCGTTATATTCACGTCGTGCTACGTGGTATACCTGCACGCATAGTTGACACACGGCGGAGTGAGAAGCACCAGCTTGGTCACTAATTGGCTCTAAGTTAAGCGCTCCTAGGCTTAGTAAATGCTTTTTCGCAAATAATCCTGATTCATTTCAATTTTTACCGATGGTAGTTTATTTAATATTGTATGAGATTACCAATAAACAGCATTCGCTATTTCCCTTTTCTGTTCCTTTAACTAGAAAGAGCATTTCTTCACTATAGAAACCAATTGGAAAACCCCATACCACCATAATTCAAACCTCTGCTGCATAAGATCTACTTGATATCTTTTAATCAAATCTAGATATTCATTTGGCAATGTGTGTTATAAATGAAACCAATTTTTGTTAGCGAAAAATGCTTTATAGTTTAGATACAATGACAGATAGAACATGACTACTGCTAAAAAAATACACAAACATCTGTATGTTATCATTAATTTGCCAATAAACAACACTCCCTCTCTGCTGTGTGATAGTGAGCTAATGATTCATTTCCTTCTGCCCCATATCGTTTTTAGCTCCTCCATAGCCACCCGCCCAGTTGAGCCTTTGAGGTATTGCTGGTACACTTTGGGTTTCTCTGTGCGGTACAGGGTTTGGAGCTTCAGTATATGGTGGTACTCTTCATGACTGACCTGTCCGTCCTTGAGAGCCTTACTGACTGATTCGTCGATGGCCCATAGCGTCACATAATAATATGCTTCTCTATCGTCCTGTTGATCTGGCGCTGTCCAACTACCAAGCCAGTAGTTAGGGCAGAGGTGCCAAGGGTCACCCAACTCGGCGAGATAGCAACCATCGCACCCGCACCATAGCGAGAGTGGCGACGGCTGTCACACCATCACTAGCTACAATCATGTCAGCAGCTGTGGTTATGCGTGTAAGACTGTTGTAGCCTGTTTTATATTGCCTGCTCGTTCTGCTGTACTTTTCTACCTCATGGACAAAATTAGGCATGATAGAGTCAATCTGCTATAGTCGCCAGCCATGGACTGTACTCCCCTCATCAGTCGGCAAGGCGGGATATAGTTCAGGTTGCTTTCGCCACTCTGATTTGGACATGATATATACATAGAGGGCTTAAACTCGAGCCATCTCTACAGCACCAGGAGAATCTGCTGATAAGTCATCATGGGAGTACCCACTGGTGTGGAGACATACCTCTCTTAGGCAGCAGTCGTCCAGCTCCCGCGGTTCTAGTAGCTTTCTGAGCCACGACAGCTTGAATTTCACCTTATCCCTTTGGTAGTACTCCCGACGTTGCATTGCTTTCTTCTGTTTCTACTCCGCCTCCCTCTCCACTTCCCAGTATAATCTTTCTACATCACCCAAGGGCCCACCACTCTTATCATCCATGACGTCCTCATCAGGCATGTATGGCTCCCCCATGCTCCTCCTTAGGAGCCTCTTCCAATCCTTGGGCCATTCTTTGGATTTATAGTCCTGCCGTCTCCTGTCATACTGGCGTTCTGTTGATACCACCACTCCTGCTGTAGTCCCTCACCCTCTTGTCGACAAAGCCTTGGCTGTACCCATACCCGTACCCCAGAGAAGGTGCGTGGTTGAGTTGGATCCTCTATCTCCTCTTTTAACAGCTCAGCAAGGGTCAGATATGCCGCATATGAAATCATGGTGCCAGGTCAATGAGTAGCAGCATCGTAAACTCTTGATAGGTATCCATCTGCCCATCTGTGTTCGCATACATGGTAATGGTCGAGCTGTCGGACAGGAGGTTTGTGGGTGTGAACAGATTGGGGCTGATTTCTTTCCACAGATTGTTGTTTGCTCGCAGCATATATTCTATCACGTCTAACCCCAGCTCTGTCAGTGAGCTGTGATAGACACTGCCCGGTGGTGGATGTAACACGTTGGTGTGCATATATGTGGTGGAACGCTAAGCTAGCATGATGAGAACCCATTCCATACGATAATGTGCCACCCGTCTACCCCCAAGAGATGGTCTGATCACATTCTCACACCACCGGAGCAAGAGCCGGACAATCATCATGGCTTTGTTCTCCGTCTAAACCTATTATATAAGGTGGAGTCAATATTTGCTCAGTCAACAGGTCTTGCTGATTTTGTGGACGTGTATGATGTTGATGCTGCAAAGGTTAAGGAAAGCAATGGCAAGTCGTTCGTCCTACAATATGGAGCAGACTCCAAGCGTTTCCACCCCATCCCATCGACGGTGATGGCGTAGATCGATTAACTGACCTAAAGGATGTCTCCAAGGATCATTAGACATGGATGGTGACAAGACCGTGTTTCGCTATGACTTCCCCAAAAAGTGATACATTCTCGAGCCTCTGATTGAGATGTCAGCCGCGCCGATGACAGACGTTGACACCCTGGTTGCTGACCTCAGCTTCCCAGTGGTTGCACTAGCCATGGGCAAATGGGAACGATGGTTGCCGCTATATAGGTCCCCAGCAGTAATTGACCTTAAAGTCACCCCACTCAACTGTTGTAAAAAAGGATGGCATGGTCCGGAAGCTTTATAAAGGCAATTTATCTGTCCTGACCTTACAGGATAGTGTGGCACATCCCTAGATGCAATCTAAAAATAGAGGCATGACTTCTTAGATAATACACCTCTAATGTAATGATCGGACATCTTATTACGTCATCACAACGACTAGACTGTTACACAGACTTCACTTCGGAGACCAGACATATCGGTACGCATTCTATCCCTGTAGCGGACTGTAAAAGCAACACTGTGGATCGTGTTGATTTTGGTACCATATTTACCTCTGTATCACTAGCTTGATATAGACAGTAAAATTGATTTGGCCCATCGAGTTGTTCGTGTGATATCAACATCCATGCGACGTTAGCAAAGCCTTGTCCTCATTTTGTGCGTGACAGATTTAAATTTTACGACAAATTCAGAGGGACTATTTGTCTGTTAACTACTTGTCATACAGTCTACTATAGGCTTTATATCGTCTCGTTTTATGCGATTGTTGTTGTCTGGTATGAAGAGAGGAGCCCTCGTGCGATTTTAAGTTTCAATTTTCTCTAACACCATATTCTGGTGGAAATCACTACGCCAATTGCTACTTATACGTTTCTCGATCTCGTATCGAAGGAGATCTCGCGAAATACGAATGCCCTAGTTGCTATGAGTCATAGGGTTGGTGTCACTGGAGGAAGCTCTCAATATTCAGGAAGGCATCCTGCGGATAGAGGGTGTGTCACGCTCCTCGAATGTGAATGCCTCAGTGAAGCTGCTTGAACAGGTCGGGCTCACCAGTCCGCTGTCAGCCCATAGTGTGATAGAGCTGCGGGTTCTAGCCAATGGTAACGTGAAGCAGTTAACACCCACCCACACCCACCCCAACCACATACACCCTACCCTCAACACTCCCCACCCCCACACGCCCACACACACACATTCACACCCCGCTCCCACACCCACGCACACTCCACCTGACCCCCATGGGAAGAAGATCTGCATCGAGGTCGGCGCAGGGCTCGATCTGACACAGATTTTCTTTACCGGGTTCACTCTCTTTAGTTTAACACTCCATATATAGACACAGGATGCTGGTTTTATTACTGCTCATACCTGCGCCTGCGGTGGTTGCCTCACAGAAGGCCATGATATTAAATGCTAACTGGGCACACTTCTGAGATGAGCCTCTATATAACCCCTACTGCAACCATTTACTGAAAAACATCTACGAACGCTTTCAGCCACATGGGGAGACTGAGTCTGTCTGTCACTTATATGGTGTGGAGAGGCTGGGAGGGGTTGTCTGCAGCCGAGAGCACTCGCCCAGCACCAGATCCTCTGTATCACATGTGGACATACTAGAGTCTTCCATGGTGCAGATGGTAGACACCTTAGAATTCTGCCAATTGAGCATTCCCATGGAAGCTGGAATGGCCTGTGGGTAATCCCCTCCCCCCATGTTGATGCGACACCTGCTGCGCCTATGTGTTTGTTTGATCAGTCTGATTGAGACATTCTTAAATTACTATCTCATGTTGTGATGTGAATATAGGAATGCAGCTCTCATGGGGTGGTGGTTACGGCTCCAAACATTAAGACAGGTGTTCACTAAAGACAACTGCTCACTAAAGACAGGTCAGCACCTACCATAAGTCAGTCACCAACAGCTCCAACCATTGAGGCATTGCATTTAGGGGGAGGTGAGGGGTGGGGTAACCCATTGAGATGTGTGTGCTGAACATATTATTAGTCAGAAAATCAGAAAAACATATAATATGACTTATTATAATTTCTTGACGGATTTTGACACTTTGTTCCGGTTCCTTGGTCATTTTTTATCGTTTCTTACCATTTTGGTCCTTTTTGACCAATTTTTACCATTTCTGTCGCTTTCGGTCATTTTTTGTCATTTTTTATGCTTTCGACCGTTTCTTTATCATTTTTTTTAATTCTTGGTCCTTTTTGACTGACTTTCGCCATTTTTCTGCTGTTTTTGACTATTTCTTTTCATTTCTGATCATTTTTATTTTTTTTTATGGTTTCTGTCTTTTTTGGGTCATTTTTATTGTTTTAACTATTTTGGTCCTTTTTGACAGATTTTTGCAGTTTTTAGCATTTTGGTCATCTTTTATAGTATTTAACCCAAATGGCCAAGTGAGCTTAAGCCATGGCGACCGTCCGTCGTCTGTCCATCCGTAAATCTGTCCATCATCCATCAAATTTTTCCTTAAACGACGTCTTCTCAAGAACTGCTGGGCCGTTTTCAATGATATTCGGCAGGACGCATCCTTAGTGTATAGAAATTCACATTTGTTGAAAGGAAGCCGATCGACCATCTTGGATTTTGGTCGATTTTTAGAAATGTCTTTTAAAATCTTCCTTTCCGAAACTGCTTGGGTGATCGATTCAAAACTCTTGAAATATAATCTAGGGCAGGAGCGTAACGAATTTTGCTCAAGGGAACTGGATTGGCTAAATAGTTTGTCGACCATCATGGATGATCTAGTTTCGCGAAAACGACTTCTTTTCCAGAACCGCTAACAGATCTGTTTGTAATTTGGGAGGTACGATGAGGGACTAAGGGTCATTAAGGTTTGTTCAATGGAAGTTTATCCATCAAACAACCTGGTCGTTGTGGGCCAATCAAAATGTAGCATGTTTCACGGCCATATTGACCAAAATTGGTTTTATATATTTTTCGGGGCGTATTCTGATTCCAAATTTGCCATTTTCGAAATGGTTGGATAAACGATTTGGTGGCCATCTTGGATCATTTTCCCACCAAAAGCTCTCAGCAATCGGAAATTTAAAATGTCTTCTTGAGAACCATTTAAAAAAAAAAGCCGATCTACCAATTTGGCCGGCGGCCAGCTTGGATTTCGGCCGATTTTTAGAAATGTTTTTAAATATCTGGTCCGAAACGGATTGGGAAATCGATTCAAAACTCGTGAAACATCATTTGGGTCAAGAGGTAAGCCAAGTTTGTTCAAGAGAACATGATTGACCAAATTATTCGGCGGCCATCTTGGATGAGTTAGCATTTGTAAAAACGACTTCTTCTCCAGAACCGCTGGATGGACCAAGCCAAACTTTGGAAGATATGATTAGGGCCTAAGGATAAACTGATAGATAAATGATTTGTCGGCACTCGCACATCTTTTTCCCGCCAAAAACTCACTAAAGCAATGGACGTTTAAAACGTCTTCTCGAAAATCACTGGGCCGATTTCAATTATATTTGGCAGGATTCAAAACCCATGAAACATCATCTAGGGCAAGAGGTCAGCCAGGTTTTTTCAAGACAACTTGATTTACCGAATGCTTCGGAGGCCATCTTGGATGACTCTTCACCAGTACCGCTGAACGGATTGGGCCCAAAATTTGGCAGATATAATTAGGGCCGAAACTCCATTAAAGGTGTGTCCATTGAAAATTGATACCTAAAAAAACATGGCCGTTCTGGATCAATCAAAACTTAGCGTGTTTGTTGGCCACTTTGTATTTTCTGAAAAAATCATATAAAAGACTACTTATTAACAACTGGGCCAATTTTAATAAAATTTTACTTAACCATCACAGCAATTAGATTGGTAAATTTTCCCGTGGCCATCTTGTTTTGTTCGTTTGTGTCAGTGGCCAATAATTCCAGGTGAGCGATACATGCCATTTGGGCATCTTGTTTACAATTTTGGTCCATTTCTGTCCGATTGTGATAAATTTTGACCATTTCTGTCGTTTTCGGTCATTCTTTCAATTTTTAATGCTTTTTGACCATTTTTATTTTATCATTTTTGACAATTCTTGGTCCTCTTTGACTGATCATCATCATCATCATCATCATTATAACCGATAACGTAACCTCCACCGACACGGTCACGGTCACCACAAACATAACCACCATCATCACCACCACCACCTAACACCCACCTCCACCGCCACCGAAACTGCCACTGTCACCTACCACCACCATCACCACCACAACCCTCCGCACCCGCCACCGCTACCATCGCCGCTACCACCACAACAACCACCCACCACATGATCAGGTTTTCTAGGCTAAAATTAAAAATAATGAACCTTTCCAGTTTATCCATCAATCGTCAACACGAGCAAAATTTGATGGAGCTTGGATAAAGATGAACAGGGCATAGCTAAAACTGGATTCTTACATTATACCTCCTGTTATTATATATAGAATAATAAAAATTCAGATACTCAGACAATGCTTGGTGGACTTCGGCTGAACTACCACACACACACACACACACACACACACACACACACACACACACACACACACACACACACACACACACACACACACACACACACACACACACACACACACACACACACACACACACACACACACACTCACTCACTCACTCACTCACTCACTCACACTCACTCACTCACTCACTCACTCACTCACTCACTCACACACACACACACACACACACTCACTCACTCACTCACTCACTCACTCACTCACACACACACACACACACACACACACACACACACACACACACACACTCTCTCACACACACACACACACACACACACACACACACACACACACACACACACACACACACACACACACACACACACACACACACACACACACACACACACACACACACACACACACACACACACACACCCACCCACCCACGCACGCACGCACGCACGCACGCACACACATAACATAATAAGAGATATACGGTACCTTGCTATCTAACCCCACGTGTGTCAAACCCTCACCAAAGCGCTCAAAAGGTGACTTTTTCAAGCAAATTCAAATATTTGCTCTGTGAATAACCATTTGCTGGCCGAGAGAAGACTGTTTTATTGTAAGTTTATAACTGGAATTTCGGAAAATCGTTTTTATTGACCGGTCTGACGATTAAAGGGTTAACGGTTAAGAAAATATTTTTGCTTAGTCAGTGTCCATTTACAGGCCAAGAGAGGAATGTTTTTGAAAATGTATCACTGGAATGACTGGCTCGGTTACTCATTCCAGTGGTAAATTTTCAAAAATAGACTTCTTCTCTTAGCATGCGAAAAAAAATAGACAGTCCTCCTGACAACTGCAGAGGATGTATTGGCCCGTTATACCATTATAAACCACAAATTCACACAAGAGGGGTTAAATTTTAGATTGCTGTGCACATATTTAGAAAATATAGTAGGACGGGCTTCATCTATTATGATTAAAATACGTGAATTACAATAATAATGTACAAAACCACGACGACATATTATATAATTATATTTAATTAACACCAATAAATTATTACATATGCTTATTGATGAGGAAATTAGTCATTATACTTTTTGCTACGTCACTTTAACCCTTTAATTTTCAGTCCGGACAAAAGGGCATCTGCAGTGGTATTGAGGAATGTTCATTTGCAGGAAAAGAGACGACTATTTTTGAAAATTTATCACTGGAATGACTGGCTCGGTAACCGAGCCAGACATTCCAGCGGTAAATTTTCTAAAATACTTTTATCTCGGCCTGATAATGAGCACTGACTAAGAGAAGACTTACGTTTCTTGATCAGTAGTCCATTAACTGTCAAGCACCGGTCTTGAAGAATGTTCATTTGCAGGACTACAGAAAACTATAATTGTAAATTCCAATGGTAGGCCTAAATTTAAAAAAAAAAAAGTTTTCTCTTGACCTGGCTTGGAATAACATTTTCAGCTCTTTGAGGCGCTGTTGACATAATACCGGATAGAGTTTAATTTAAAAAGGAAATGATCGTCATGTGTCATATTAGTTTCAAAAGATTCATCGAAATGGTTATTAAACAGTAGACATAAAATTCGCACACATGACTGACTTTTCAATGTTCAATTTCAAATTTCAATTTCAATTTTGATGATGATGGGCGTATATGAATACTGTATAGTTATTATTACTACACTGCTACCGGCACCGCTACTCACTGAGACGTGCGTACATTTGAGGGGAAACAGGTATGGCAAGCTTTACGCGCCGGTAATTAGATAATCTGTCCTTTCTTCTTTTTAAACTTGTTCATAATGATGTCAATATATTTACAGAGAACTATTATTGTTTTGCGGTTTTTTAAGTTGATACATTTTATGTGTATTTGGGTGACGTGTATAATATTTAGGAAGATACATTCTTCTCTCTGTATTTATTTCGGGCCATTCAAATAAATAGTGGAATTCGTCGCTTAGTATATGTAGGTCACATAGATTGCAAAGATGTGCGTGTCTGGGAACGATACCTGCATACCTCGCCTCTTCCATCGGTAGTCGGTGGCTGCTGGTTCGAAATTTACAGAGTATTTTTGATAGTTTTTCTGATAGAGAGATTAGATATTTTTCGAGTTTTAAATCTTCTTTATAAATCCTATATGTGATGCATAATCTACTGTTGAAGATTTTCCCGCGCCACTCTTGCATATATTGATCAGAGAGCTGTTGATTTAATACTGATTTTAGCCAGTATGTATGGGTCTTGATTTGTCCATATCATCGACAGGCCGGTATTATCCAACACGTTTTTAATATTCAGCATCCATGGCGACTGATATATGTTATTTGATTAAAGATTATGTTGTAATATACAGTCTATATGGAATTTTAGATTCCCTGCCTGTTATTAATTTTGCCAAAAATAGTACCATTCTTTTGTCTATCGCTGTGCGTAGAGGATACTGGCCGAGTTCACCACGGACCATCGCTGTATGGGTAGTATTTTTTACGCTCAAGAGAATTTTACAAAAGGGCATATGAAGTTTCTCGACATGTTTAATATTTTCAAAAACCCAAATTTCACATCCATAGAGAAGAATATGAACGATCGTGGTGTGAAAGAGCTCTAGCTGTATAGCAATAGACAGATGAAGGCTTTTAGCTCTTGTGAGTAGTGAAAACATGGCTCTACTGGCTTTATCATAGTTATGTTTGATGGCTCTGGTGAACTTGCCATTTTATATAAATCTAACGCCGAAATATACATAATCATGGATGATCTCCACATCTTCGTTGCCCGACTTAAATTGTGCGAGTTTTCTGATTTTATTTCTCGAGAATATTAGTACTTTAGTTTTTGATACATTTGCTTAAAGTGTCCATGTTATGCAACACTCGTTTAATGTATCCAATGCATTTTGTAGTTACTTAGGAGATTCTGCCATTAGTATTGCATTGTCAGTATAGAATAGAATAAATAGTTTTAAATAAATTACATAATTTATGTTTTCGTTCATTCCTGTAGCCATTTGTGCAATTTCGGAAAGCCCATTCTTGGTTGTGGACATCATGCTTTCTAAGTCGTTTAGGAACAGTGCAAAGTGTAAAGGGGATACGTTTTCACCCTGTCGCACGCCTATAGAGTAAGTGAAAAAATCAGAAAGTGAGTGTGTCACGGAATCTTTGATACGCGATTTAGCATCAGTAAAATTTAAATTGGGACGACCAACTACCACCACATCAGCAGTAGACAAATCGCCGCCTTTCGACCAAAGACGCAGTGCAACATCCTCGTTACTACCAACTGGGTAAAACATCATGTGAACAATATGCCAACAGGTCCCCGTGAGAAACATACCACGTTGCAAGTTGCAACCACGCCACCAATACATTATAGCAATGCAGTATGTCTACCATACGTAGAACATAACGCCACGGTCGCACAAATGAGACAAGGCAACTTAATGTCACAAGGAGTGGCTGGAGTTGCATCCAACGTATCCAGCGTACCAACAGTAACTGTTCCTTCAAATACTTCTATAGACAGTGCTCCATTAGATCCCGAATTCTTAACATCTGCGCTCAGTCAGCCTTCTCGGTATTAAATAACTCTGTATATTCAGATAACATCGGTCTGGAGGTTTCGGTCAGCCATCAAACTTTTGAACCCTTGACAAAAATACTCACACCAGTGGCAAATGTGTGTTCACAATCCGTGCCTAACGACAACTCAGCCCTGGCCATCACTAAGAACAATCAGTACAAAATTCTGACGTTCCAACATAATGCTAGCACAATCACCATGCAAAAACACTGCTCCTACTACACAGTACAATCCACGGAATGAATAGGACATGCTGGAGAGAATGCTGCGTATAGCAGCATGGAATGCAAATGGCCTTATCAGTAAACGTCATGGTAAAACCAAATCCCCGTTATTTCTGAATTTAATTGATACTATGGATATCATACTAATAACAGAAGCGGGGAGCTCTGATTTATTCGACTACAATATAAATGGTTTTACTTATTTCATTCTAAACAGGACGAGACATAGAAGTGCGAAACGTGATTCAGGGGGTTTGCTTGTGTATGTAAGAGAGTGTGTATCAGGTGGTATAACTTTAAAAAGACTGAGGGAGATGATATGATTTGGTTAAAATTGAAAAGAAGTTTCTTTGGGTTCAATGATGATTTAAATCTTAGTCTGTGATATGTACTACCAGCCGATTCATGCAGATTGGGAGAGGTAGAAATCGAGGTTTTTGACAGATTTTATATCTTTTGTTAATAAAACTCAATCGGAAAATTGTAACAGTAGTTTTCTAATTTGTGGGGGGGGGGATCTTAATGCCAGGACGAAAACATTGCCTGATTTTATTATGAATGACAATTCCTTATGTGTCCCTCTATACCATAGCTATGAAGAAGATATTAAATTAGAACGTTTTTTCAGAGGACATGTTAAGAGTAAACGTGCGTGTGCGTGCGTGCGTGCGTGCGTGCGTGCGTGCGTGCGTGCGTGCGTGCGTGCGTGCGTGCGTGCGTGCGTGCGTGCGTGCGTGCGTGCGTGCGTGAGTGCGTGCGTGCGTGCGTGCGTGCGTGCGTGTGTGTCGGTCCGTTTACGTGTGTTGCTCCCCATAAAAACTAATCAGATTTGACTCAAATTTTAACACAACAAAGAATTTTATTGTGAAAGCGGATATCCAACATTAGCCATGATTGGCGATTAGGAAAGATGTACAGTGATAAAAATGGCAGGGCGAGGGTCTGCAATCTCTATCTTGTTATTGTATCAAACCAAAACAAGATAAAATGTACCATTTGCCTTTAACCGTAGCAAATACCTCACAAAATGAGACACATTGCTTGTTCATGTCTTTATGCCAAAGCATGTGGGTTGTTTAGAATATTAACAAAAGGCCCAAGGGGCCTGTATCGTTTACCTGAAATATTTGCCCACTGACCCAACCGAACAAAACGAGATGACCATTGGAAAAATTTACCAATCAAATTTCTGTGAAGAAAGCTTAGCCAAGTTTTATTAAAATTGGCTCAGTGGTTAATAAGTATGAATTTCTAAGAAATTTGCAAAAAATACAAGATGTCCAACAAAAACGTTATATTTTGATTGATTCATGGCGGACATGTTTTTTTACATATACACATATACAATTTTGGCCCGATCCACTCAGCGGTTCTGGAGAAGTTGTTTTCGCGAAAACTAGATGATCCAAAATGGCCGTCAAACCATTTGGTCATTCAAGTTCTCTTGAACAAACTTGGGTTAGCTCTTGCCCTAGATGATATTTCATGAGTTTTGAATCGATTCCCATGCGGTTTCAGAGATTTTTAAAGACTTCTACAAATCGGCCAAAATCCAAGATGGCCACCGGCCAAATTGGCCGATCGACTGTTTGAACAAACTTGAATCTCTAGACCCTAAGGGTGCTTCCTGCCTAGGCCTGTGCTGTTATGGTAACCTGTTGAAAACGCTCTCCATGAGGTTGCCTTAATTTATTTTAGGGGATCTGAACCAGGTTACCATAATCTGTTGATTTTAGTATTGCCATCAATGAGCGTTCTAAGGTTTAGGTTACCATATGTCTCCTTAAAACATATAAGGCAACGTATTATGGGTTACCATTGGAAATATTACAGCACAGGTATGCTGCAGATATAATTGAAATCGACCAAGTGGCTCTTGAGAAGTCATTTAAAGAAATAGTTGACGGACGGACGGACGGACAGTGGATGGTCGCCACGGCATAAGCTAACTTGGCGATTCCAGCCAGGTGAGCTAATAATTATTTAAAACATGTTTCAGATGATACTTATGTTCCAGAGTCATGGGAAAGACACTCATGCTATAAATTCATGATGCTAATTTACCAGCATCTACTTACTGTATCTGATGACATATTTCACTCTGGCATGTTGCTCAAATGCAGTAGCAGTATTCTGCATGCCATTGGTTGAATCTTTCAATCTAGCCTGGATATGGTATTTCAAGGGCATCATGATTTTGCATGACTAAACCATTCAGTCAATTTCATAGCAATTATAAGTCATTCCAATTCCAGAATTTTAAAAATAGTCTTCTTGGTCTACCAATGGACATTTCTCAGTACCACTGTCTGGGCTGGCTTGAGTGATAAACCGTTAAGCTGGATAAATTTGTGTCGCTTTATAGCATGTCATGTAGTTGTAATTTAAGATGGACCAAAATAAAATAAATTATAAAGTATCATTACCATGCAAAAAACGGCTATGATATTTTCATAAATTACCAACAAATAAACACCCTGGAGATTGTATCGCTCACCTGGAACCTCAGTATTTGAATCAGAACACTTGAAAATAAATTTCAAAACACATTTTGGCTGAAAACATACACATTTTGGTCAGAAATGCTAACATTTTTTTCTTGAAATGAGGTAATTTGAGATTAAAACCAAAACATTTGGACAGAGATGTATATATTTTAGCAGCAAATATGGAAATCGCAGGTCAAAATGTAACACTTTGACCAGAAGTATGAAACTTATGATCAGAATTACAAATTCTGTGCTAGAAATGTGCATAGGATAGTAGAATTATGTAAGGGACAGAGGTATTATCTTTTGAAAATTACAACAGTCTCCAATTATCAGTTCATACAGCATGTGAATTCTTTATTTGATGAATGATACTCATGACTGAGTTAGAAAATCGCAATTTATCATTCATCAAGTACAGAATTCATATTCTGTATAAACTGGTAGGTTGAAGACTGGTGTAATTTTAGATTCTTATATCCAATTTTCAGTACTCATTGTGTCTACTGACAAAAATGACTGAGTAACGCCAGGTACATTAGTGACTGCACACAATATGTGTATTTAGACACTAACCCAAGATTATTTGTTTAACATCTAGGCCATGCAACTCTTTAAACAATATATGCCAGTCTTAGTAACTACTGGTTCTGCAACAACTAACCATTTTGAAATCATTTTCATAACTTGACACAAGGGTTAAATAAAAACCTCAATCACTAAAACTTAATTTTTTCTTTTTAACTCATTCAATAAATACAGTATTTGCCTTAAATATGATTATTGATGTATGTATCAGAGTGTGTTGTTAATAACAAGTATATATGAGACTTTGAAAACAGTCTTTACAAACACCGTGTGTGCTTGTCATTCTGAGATTGACTGAGAATGTCTTTTGGGAATTTGGTACAGGTATTACAGATGTTATTCCATTTACTGCATCCAATCATTTACGAGTGATGAAGAAGAAATCATAGAATGCATCTCATTGCAAGGCCTTCTTATCTGTTACACTAGACATTGATTTGGTGCACACTCATCACCCTGGCACAGGCTGCAAAACAAAGGAAAGTACTTTTGAATCATATAATATAATATTCACCAGTTGGGCCCCCTGGAATTGCAGTCAAAGAGAATGCTATTCTTGGAATCTTATCACTGGAATGATTGGCTCAATCACCAAGCCAGTCATTCCAGTGGTAAGTTGTCAAAAATAGTCTTCTTACGGTCTGCAAATGGAAATTGTTTATGGTGCAATCTATATCCATTCACAGATCAAGAGAATGCTATTTTTGAAATCTTATCACTGCAATGATGGGCTCAATCACCAAGCCAGTTAATCCAGTGTTAAGTTGTCAAAAATAGTCTCTCATGGTCTGTAAATGGAAATTTTCTAGGTGACAATGTATATCCATTCGCAGACCAAGAGAATGCTATATTTTAAATCTTATCACTACAATGATTGGCTCAATCACCAAGCAGTCATTCCAGTGGTAAGTTGTCAATAATAGACTTCTCACTATCTGCAAATGGAAATTTTCTCTGGGGCAATGTATAATCCATTTGCAGACCAAGAGAATGCTATTTTTGAAATTTTATCGCTGCCATGATTGGCTCAAGCACCAAGCAGTCATTCCAGTGGTAAGTTGTCAAAGATAATCTTCTCACTGTTTGCAAATGAAAATTTTCTATAGGGCAATGTATATCCATCCGCAAACCAAGCGAATGCAATTTTTGAAGTCTTATCACTGCAATGATTGGTTCAATCACCAAGCCAGTTATTCCAGTGTTAAGTTGTCAAAAATAGTCTTCTCATGGTCTGCAAATGGACATTTTCTATCGGGCAATGTATAATCCATTTGCAGACCAAGAGCATGCTATTCTTGAAATCTTATCACGGGAATGACTGGCTAAATCATCAAGCCAGTCATTTCAGTGATAAGTTGTCAAAAATAGTCTTCTCATGGGTCTGCAAATGGATATTTTCTATGGGATAATTTTTTTTCTTGACTACATTTTCTCATTACAGGGTACGTCCATCTTCTGCAGAATGAAATTCCATACTTTTTCTATACCTTTTCCAGACCTAATTAATCAATTTCTAGTCCCATTTTATGTCTCAAATCTGTGTCCATATGAAAGCTGCCAAATTTTTCAGAAAAATTATGAAATTTGTAGCTATCGGTAAGATCATCAATATTTTGATTATTATCCATATTATTTTGCAAATGAGAATCACATCTGACAATATTTTAATTTCCCATACATTTTCCAAAGCTGTAGGAGAAAATATTAAATTTTCCATAATTTTCAAGGCCTGAATATATTGGTTTCTTATAATTCCACACTTTTCCCAGACTTTCTGTGTACTTGTGTATGAACCATGCCATTAAAGGGTTAAACCTTTCCCTTAAGGAATATTTTAATTTCAAGGCAGCCATACTGAAAAAACTTTACTAGTGTGTACACAGGTCTGGCAGTTTGTCTGTCAATAAGTTTGACATTTGCATGATGGAACTTAACAACTTTCATCATTTGTTCCTTTTGACAATATCTATTGTGGCTATAACAACTGCCCTGCATTCAAAATCCAATATGGCTACCTGATTTAAACAATTCAGATTCAGAGAGTGTATATTGTGCCACCACCTTATTCGACCACAGGTTCATAGGGCTAGTTTTAACAAAGGAATTGGAAGTCACTGGAAATGATTCTTGTTTTCTTGTTTTAACTCTTTAGCCAGCCAAAAACAGCTTCTGCAGTGGTCATGAGAAATGTGCATTTGCAGACTAAGAGGATTATTTTTTTTAATTACCACTGGGATGGCTGGTTCAATAACCGAACCAGTCATTCCAGTGTTAAAATTTAAAAAATAATCTCTTGGTCGGCAAAGGAACATTTTCAATGAAAACATGGAATTTATTTTTCAATTCAAGGATTAAAGGGTTAACAGCTCTTTTCATTAAACCATTGTGAAAGCTTGCAGGATGCGGCAACTATTTTTTAGATTTTACCCCTTGAAGAATTGGCTCGATAACGAAGCCAGTCATTCCAGTGGTAAATTTACAAAAATGTGTGTATAATTACTGCAGTACTGTACCGGTATTCGAAAATTCATTTACCAGACAAAGAGAATTAACGTGTGTTATTTATGACAAAGGATAAGGGCTACAATGGCTATAAATAACCGGCTGATTATTTTGAAAACAATTTGACAGTAAAGAACTTAAGGAAGCAACAACACACTCAATCTATTTTCAAAATAATCTGCCAACTATTATCTGTCACCTAGAGCATACACTTGGGCCTTGGCTCGATTCACTATTCATATTCTGACAGTTATACGTACTGTGCTCCTATAGTGTGGTCGTAATAGACAGGCTTCATCAATTAAATTAAATCCCGGATTTGAAGCGTCATTTTTAGAGGACGATGGCTCGATTATTTCAAACAACAAAATGTCGCATGTACGTTTAGATCGAAGATGTAGCTTTGACATGTTAGAAGCGAGGCGGGGCAGAGGATATGATCTCTATTAGAACAGCGATAGGGATATTCGAAAACTGGTGACTCAATTTTGCAGCTTAAATTACGGTATATAGTAAATCTAAACCTTTCAGTGATGATCTGTTTGTGGCGATAGCAATGCATTCTGGAAAATGTGCTAAGTTCCTAAGTGCACAAAAGAAACAGATATGAATAAAAAGATCTAATTTTAGCACGGTCACTGCTAAGCACGTGCTCCCGATCTAAATGTTGACCTAATTAGCCTCTCGCGAATACTCGGCGTGTAGGCCTACGCTGGAAAAGGAGATTCTGAACGTGATGTTCTGAGTTAAACGTTTTTGTCTAACTTAGGCGTGGGTCTCAGCACGCGTAAGTTACGACCATATTTATGCCCCTCCACCCCCCCACCCCCCACACCCCCACCCCCGCGTAGGTTACGCGCTTTTCGTGAAACTCGATTTACGCCCCCTACCGTACTTACGCCATATTTACGTCCAATATCGTACTTACGCAGCTTTGTGAAACTGGCCCCAGATCTATTAAACTATGGATCAAACGAAATTGAAGTGGTAAGCGGATTTAAATATCTGGGTATATCTTTTAGTTTTACGGGTTCTTTTTCCTTAGCACAAAGGTGTCTGACAGAACAGGCCCAGAAAGCAATATTTGCACTGAAAAGGTACTCTAATAAATTCATAAATTTAACGCCCAGTCACCTCTGTACTTTATTCGGCAAATTAATTTTACCAATTCTTTGTTACGCTAGCGAAGTATGGGGTGGTATGCATGTCATGATATTGAGAAATGTCGTTTAAAGTTCTGCTACTTAATGTCAAACAAAATACATCTACCAGTTTTGTCTACGGTGAATTAGGAAGAGTACAGTTGATTCTGACTAGAGAAATTAGGATGCTGAAATACTAGTTTAAAATATTAGATTGTCAGCAAAATAAGCTTGCAAGAAATGTATATGATGTTTTATATAGGGGTTGGGAGGCAAATAATCATTGTAATAACTGGGCGAGCAAATTACAGGATATGCTCGTCAGGAGAGGTTTTAATGACGTCAGGTTATCACAAGGTAGAAATGTTAGCAAACATGAATTCAACTTACAATAAAAACAAAGGGCGTGTGATATTTATTTACAAGAGCGGAGGGGGGACCTGGGATTAAATAGGAAAACTAAGTTATACAATTACTTTGGTAATACATTAATTTACAAATGTTATTTTCTCCTGCTTTCTCCTTATACCGCCTAGTGATTCGTCAAACCATGCTTTTCTCCTTCTCGCGAAGATTTTATTCTGTCACCATTAGGCTACCTACAACATCTCTCCTCCTCCTCCTCCTCCTACTCCTCCTCCTCCCTTCCTCCTCCTCCTTATCCGCCTCCTCCTCCTTCTTCTTCTTCTTCTTTTTCTTCTTCTTGTTCTTGTTCTTATTATTATTAATGTTATTGTTGTTATTACTTTTGTGACAGTTGGCAATATTATTATTCGCCTCTTGATTTATTTAATGTAATATATGTGTACGTAAGTGTGAGACACGCTCATAAGACATGTCTTATTGTGCTCCCACACAGACTAAAATAAACTTTGTTTAAATCAAATGTTATTTAGATAACGTAAAAAATATCGATATGCTCTTATTAGGCTCAGAACCGCATCACACAAGCTCCATATTGAGACAGGTAGATGGGAACAAATACCGTTAGCTGAGAGAGCATGTCCGTTCTGTACAGATGGCATAGAAGATGAATATAATTTTATACAAATATGCCCAATGTATTCAAATCTACGCAAAATCCATATCAACCCGTATTATTATAAGAGACCTATTGTTTTCAAACTAACTGAACTGCTTAAGAGTAATAATATACCTATTACGCGAAAATTAGCAGCTTTTTCATATCGTGCCTTTAAACTATGAGGGGGAATTTTATCATGATCATTTTCTCCAGTCTCTTGCTTCGGATGCGTGTGTGTGCGTGTGCATGTGCGTATTCGTGTGTGTATGCATGTGCGTGTATGGAGGAATGTGGAGTGGTGGGATGAAATATGAATGAGGGGTGGTTGGGGATAAATATATGGCAGTGTTTGATACCAGTTTGAATATAGGTGATAGATATATCTTTATAGACCGCTTTGAAAATGCGTAGTTTTTCCAATGGATTCTGGCTCCCGGGTTTAGAGGTGTGTCCTTGATAAAGAAAAAACTGAATTAAATGTAATTAACATCGAGATGGGAGAAAGCCTGTGGGGGGGGGGGGTCGTCGAATCATCAATCTTCTCAAATTGCCGTCTATTTATGAGGAGACTGGCAATTAATGGAACTAATATGGAATGTGTGAGCCGGGCCGCACTCTTCGTTTCCCTGTGGTTTCGTTTCTTGGTGGGAAATGAAGAGAGATGGCCTTGCGCAATGGCTATTGCACTGGTCTTCAGAAGTGTCCTTTTCCGGGCCGGAGGAATGACTGTGTTTTGGGGTTCCCCACTGGAATGACCGACCCGATAACCGGGCCGGATATTCCAGTGGTGAATATTAAGGGATAGCATTCGCTTAGCCTGCAGATGGACATTTTCTGTGAGAAAATTAAATTTTGTCTAGCCTCATCCCCTCTCTTAACCCTTTCACGACAGGCCTCTGTAGGGGTCTTGACGAATGTCTACTTGCAGGCCAAGAGAGGACTATTCTTGAAGATTTAGCACTGTCATGACTGGTTGGATAATCGAGCCAGTCATACCAGCGGTAAATTTTCAAAAATAGTTTTTTCCTGGCTTGGAAATAGACATTCAATAAGTAAGCAATTAAATTTTATTTGAAGAGATTTAGTCATTAAATAGTTAATGGCTAATGCATATCAGTATCTTCAATTTCATGCAAGTTCGAAATATCCAAACACACACATTAGTAAGTTATTAACCGGATGTCAAAGTGATTATGTTTATTATTGCCACATTGTCATAAACGTTCTGATGTCCAATCCTAAATGCATTAATTACACCTTTATGGAAATGAACCTGTAAACTTCGCGCAATTTATATATTTACATTGATGATTATATTATATATTATTTACAATGATTATATATTTACGTACATATGTATAAATGCATAATATGTGTGTATATGCAAGCATTTATGTAAGTGAGTGAGTGTGCGTGCGTGCGTGCGTGCGTGCGTGCGTGCGTGCGTGCGTGCGTGCGTGCGTGCGTGCGTGCGTGCGTGCGTGCGTGCGTGCGTGCGTGCGTGCGTGCGTGCGTGCGTGCGTGCGTGAGTGAGTGAGTGAGTGAGTGAGTGAGTGAGTGAGTGAGTGAGTGAGTGAGTGAGTGAGTGAGTGAGTGAGTGAGTGAGTGCGTGCGTGCGTGCGTGCGTGCGTGCGTGCGTGCGTGCGTGCGTACATGCGTGCGTACATGCATGTGTGCGTGCGCGTGCGTGTATGCGTACGCGTGTGTGCCTGTGCGACGGTGCGTGCGTGCGTGCGTGCGTGCGTGCGTGCGTGCGTGCGTGCGTGCGTGCGTGCGTGCGTGCGTGCGTGCGTGAGTGAGTGAGTGAGTGAGTGAGTGAGTGAGTGAGTGAGTGAGTGAGTGAGTGAGTGAGTGAGTGAGTGAGTGAGTGAGTGCGTGCGTGCGTGCGTGCGTGCGTGCGTGCGTGCGTGCGTGCGTGCGTACATGCGTGCGTACATGCATGTGTGCGTGCGCGTGCGTGTATGCGTACGCGTGTGTGCCTGTGCGACGGTGCGTGCGTGCGTGCGTGCGTGCGTGCGTGCGTGCGTGCGTGCGTGCGTGCGTGCGTGCGTGCGTGAGTGCGTGCGTGCGTGCGTGCGTGCGTGCGTGCGTGCGTGCGTGCGCGTGCGTGTGTGTGCCTGCACGCGCGGGCTCGTGTGTCTGTGTGTGCGTGTGCATGCACGAATGTGTGAGTCTGTATATACATACCTTTTCCTAGTTAAATGTAATAATAATTGTATCAATGTACACTCAAGGACCGATGGTATATTGTGGAAATAAACTACTACTGTAAACTTATAGTCCACGAAGGCACAGTACAATCGCTTGCGCTTTGATAAATAAATGCACCTGTTAAATGAATATGTTATAAATGACCCCATGGAATCGACCTTTCTAGTTTTAGCTATGCCCCGCCCATCTCTAGGTAACCTCCACCCACGCGTCGCCCGTGTTGGGATCGATCGATCACTTAACTCCATGACTATCAAGTCCCAGACTACTATACAGGTAAGCTTGTAAATATTTTGAAACTAATTTGGCTGGGTGATGGCAACAGCGCTCAGTCAAAGTAGTTTCAAAATATTCAACAACAGAGTCTTTTTATAATAAGGAAAAATTAGTTACCTCTCCGGGATGTAGAAATTGTTTGAGTGTAGATTTCGTGACCATCTCGGTCGCTTCTTCAGCACTAATTGACGGTCGCTGGCAACGCCACTCTGGTCAGTTCTTGTGGAGTCACGTGACGGCATGGACTGGTAGACTGCTGGTATACGGTAGCCCTCGTCTCTGTTCATGGTTGGTTAATGCTTGTATATTTCTATGGCCTCTTTAACCTTCCGTTTGAATACATCCCGGAGAGGTAACTAATTTTTCCTTATTATGAATCATCCTGGGATCGGGACCAACTTTTTCGGAAACGGAGTCTTTGTTAAACAGTAAAGACAGACAGGTACAACAACGCTTAGTCCGTCTTCAATTAAGCGTTCGTTGCGTTCTTATGTACGCCATTCATGACGTCGTTGATTATGAAGTCATCGTACACGTCACGTAGTTGATTATGACGCATATGATAGATAGATAAACTGGAAAGGAAAGATCCACTGCAGAGAAAGAACAAGACTATTTCGCTACCTCAGTTAAAACATATTTTATTCATACTAATTGCATCGTATAGCATCCTGTTAGAGTACGCAACACGATATCTAATTGCCTTCGAATTATTAATAAGACCTTTCGTTTTTAGTCTTATCACGCGTCTAAATATTAATTAGTGGCCGCATATCAATTAGGTTACACATACGTCATTATGGCACAATGGCGTGTGAGTGAAAATCTAAAACGCAATTACCGCGGTGTGTATTCGCGTGTAGGCACTATGAGATGCCAGCAACCCTTTGAAGACAGGATTCCCAGATTATTTATCTAAGATAATTATACAGGTAAACTATGAATGTTTTGAAACGAATTTGACTGGAACATGTTGCTGCCACAGGCAGCAACAGGTTTCATTCAAATTCGTTTCAAAATATTTTACAGAATGAGTATTAAATCGTACAGGATATTTCGTATTTGGTCTTTTTGCGTTCAAATGGTCAAAAGATTAGTGTTGTGGAAGTCTTGTGGAACAAGCCATTCTTATCCAGACACTATAACTAATATAAGTTATTTACAATAACAATATGGTTACATAGAACCACCTCCTTGGAGCCCTAACTAGAATACGTTTACTGAAGAAATTATAAATCTGCGAAGTCTGTAGTAATGATGACAACATTAGAATGTGAATTGCAAAGCTCAGTAAATAGCATTTGTGTAAGTTTAAGGTGCGCCAGATGGGTTCAGAATGCAGCATCCTTGATTTTGAAAAATTGTTTATTTATTAAAAGAAACTATCTTGAGAACGAGTGTGATGAATTTAATTTTGCAAACGTTTCCTTGCGGAAGATGGAAGCGAGCTTTTTGGAGACTGTAGTGTTTTCTAATTTAATTAATATTGCGCCGTACATTGGTAAATCACGGAAACACATGAATATTACGGAACGGTTTGTGCGAGTCTTAATGATTGTATCATAGAAATCCACTTAAAGGTGCATATTCACGGCAAAATGTTTCAATATTAAATTGTTAAAATTCTAAAAGTTTATATTTTGTATCTAAATGTAATGAAACGAATTAAATCTTAACATATGACGATTTCATCATGTATAAAATAAGTTTTGAAACTGAATTAGAGACACGAGTCATTAATTCAATTTCAGAACTAAAGAGATTAATTACATTAATTTCTATGAAATGAAACCAGCATTTGTTAAGATTTATTTCATTTCATTACATTTAGATACGCAGTTTAAGCCTATAAAAGGATACAATTTTGACAATTTTACTTTCAAGCCATTGCGAAATTTTGTGTCTTTCTCCAGCTAACAATATATATAGTAATTGCACAAATTCATTACAGTATCAGGACTGAACGTAAGGCAGTGCAACAAGCGCATTTGCACAGGCTCGTCAAATTTCCAGGTACCCCCACCCCCTAAAGTGACACGAGAGTTTTTTGTTTTAATGTTTGGGGCCCCTGCGTAACTTCAAGTTGCACGCGTAAATGCAACAACTCGTGAATCAGTCAACTAAAAGAAAACAATTTTGAATACGATGTAACAATGCTCTGTTGAATATTTTGAACATAATTAGCTTGGATGACATTGCTGCCTTGTCTTCCAATCCAATTATGTTCAACATATTCAACAGTATCCTTTTTATTCAGATTTGTGCTTGAAACAGGTTAAATTATTTCTGAGCTGTTCTGTATAAGACTGATGTGGCCAAAACCCAACAACCCTCCGGCTTCAGGGGCCTGAGCAGCATAAGTAGTGCATTAACGCCGAAACTTGACGCAATAATAATAATAATAATAATAATAATAATAATAATAATTTACAAGAATTTATAAAGCGCTAAATACAATATTGCTATTGCTCTAAAGCACACAAAATTAAAAATCATGTAGTATACTAATTAATCAGTGAGAAATCCTAAAATGTATCAGTCAACTTTATCAATCAGCTATAGCATTCTCGCGATCATAACGGCAATTCCGATGGCCCCCAGATAAGAATTTCAGAAACTTTACACAGGGCCTCCTGAGTCCTAAGTTCGGCCCTGTCCTTACTTAGGATCAGGTATCTCTGAAAGCTTTAAAGACAGCCACTTACTCTTTGCGGCGAACCCTAGGGTCCGAAGAGCGTTAGACATCTGCTAAGTTTCAAGTCTCTAGGCGAAAACGCAGTTAAAAAATTGATACGATACATTTCCTGCAAATTTCTCAAAAAACATTTTCAACTTTTCAGGGGAGTTCATATATGCTAAAAATGAAAATTGGTAATTTTCACCAAAATGGAGTGTTTGAAGACCAAGATGTGTCATACGTTATCCTCTAATGTAATGTGTAGTAGTAGTAGTAGTAGTAGTAGTAGTAGTAGTAGTAGTAGTAGTAGTAGTAGTAGTAGTAGTAGTAGTAGTAGTAGTAGTAGTAGTAGTAGTAGTAGTAGTAGTAGTAGTAGTAGTAGTACATTTTTGTAAGAGTCGTCGCAGTTCAAAGATCATTTCTGAAAATCCCCCAATATTTTTCGATGCACAAAAACGTGGAGTAAGCCGTCTGTCGAGCCAGAGAATTTAACTTTGGTTTGCTCATTGGTGGCTCTAAGACATTTTGGTATAAATTGCTCCCTTGCTCTCTATTTACATACCTAGGGTGTAGATGTAAATATTTTAAATGGCTCCCATGTTACACTTATCGAGATACCAACCTACAACACTATTATAATATTACTTTGTGTGTCCCATTTGTAGAGCAATCTCAGATTAATGTATGCTCAATGCCTTGGCCACTCCAGACTCCAGCGAAGATTGTTGAAATGATTGACAATCGCTTTACAACAAACAGACCATCTTGCATAACTTGGTGTATTTTCCGTTAAATTGTAACATCGTTATTTCAGTAACATATTAACTGTCCCCATCAGAATATGTAGTCAATAGTAAGGACATACACTTCGGACAACAAAGCGTAGTCCGTCATCAATTAACCCATCGTGACGTACTTATCTACTTAATTATGACGTTATCCTGCACGTCACGTAGTTGGTTATCACGTCATATGATGGATGGATAAACTGGAAAGGTACACTGGTTGAGTATCAGTACAATACTTCAGCTACAGTAAGCATTCCTGTTGATTGCATCCAACTTTTGGCAGATGTGCTCGATGCGCGCCGAACCCGTGTATACCGTGTTGTGGTTAGTTGGCGGGTTGGTATTTTCTGCCAATATCCAATGGCAGTTGATATGCCCTGATCGATTTGACATAAAACAGTAGCGCTCAGGAAAATGAATTTCATAATATGCAACCGTACGTTTAATCAATAGTAAAGGCATACTATTCGTACAACAATGCTTAGTCCGTCATCAATTAAGCGTTCATGACGAACTTAACTACGTCGTTCATGACGCGATTGATTAGGACGTCATCCTAGACGCCACGTAGTTGATTATGACGCCATATGATTAATGGATACAATGGAATACTCTATTGTACTTGTCTATAGGGTTGGCTATCCGCATATTTGGCATTAAACAGAACAGTTTACAAAGAGCGTGTCCACTTATTTGTATATCTATTAATACTGCTTCGTATGTAAAAAAAATTGTTGTTCATGTTGGTTTGAAGGGATTACCGCACTGTCATCATCTGTCAGTGCATCGTCGTACATGGTGAGAATCTTTTGAACTTCAGGATAATTTATGCCGAAACCATGTCTATTAACGACACTAATCATCATCTCTATACGCGTCCATCGATTAACTGGTGTACGGCCTACCGATGCCAACTTTCTAGCGCTGGATGGTTATAAAATCATTATTGTGCGATCAACAGAATGTATCTGTTGAGTTGTAATTTGTGAATCCAGTTTCTCATTCTGTCACATGACGTCGTAATCAATTACGTCACATGTAGGCTGACGTGATAATCAATTACGTCATGAATGACGCGATTTAATCCGTCATAGCGCTTAAAAGTCCGCCATGTTGTACGAATTGTGTGTTTACTATTTAATAAATATTATGTTGAATATTTTGACACTAATTTAACAGGGGGCTGTTGCAGCAACAACACCAAGTCAGATTAGTGTCAAAATATTCAACAGCTTACCTATATAGTTTTCTGGAAATTTAGGCATCGATTGAACCCAACGCTAGACAAAGCCTGGCTGCAGCTTAGGTAGAGATGGGCGGGGCATAGTTAAGACATGATTCATCCATTGATACGGTCCAACAGATCCTCTTTCTCTTGTTACATTTTTATCGTGGCCAGCCATTTTGAAAAGGTCAGTGCCATTATATGTTCGTCTATAATTGCACAAAATCCCTCTATCAACATTTAAGATAACAGGTTTCCTGGGGAGGGCAACCCATCCTAGCTCTACTTCAAAGAGTGGAACCATATTTTCAGCTCTCCCTGGACGTTCTTAGAATTTACTATTAACCAGATTCTTGCTATAAGTTACAAAATCACTAGGCATACTCTGACTTTGATGTTGTAGTGGGCGATAGTATAGGATAGGCCCCACGTCTGGGGCGTTGGTAGTAGATATAATTTCTTAGACATAATGTCATGTAGAGATTCTCGGGCGAAAATGATTAAAAATAAACTAATTTCACTATCAACTCACAATCCATATTTCCATCTAGAAATGCAAGAGATGCTCGCTGTGAACATCTTGATTTAAAGAATTACCAGAGAACGGTCACCCGGAACGGCCGTCTGATGTAAGGGCACCGTTAACCTATGTGCCACACGCCGGCTGTGGGGGAGGGGGTTGGGGTGGAGTTGGGTGTCAATACGCCACTGCCCATAATTAGAAATAAATAAATATACCTATTATATTCTGTTGAATTAAAGCTACGATGAGCTCACGCTAATATTGCTTACGTCTTTGTTTCTTTCAGGAACCGTGATGATAATGATGTCTTAATATTAGAATGGCTGCTGCAAGCAGGTACTGGCTTTGATGATGGCTATTCCCCGAACGTATGTCCGGGTGCTCTGCCGGTATGTACCCGCCATACTATTTCTGATCATACTACTGGTAGGACTGCAATTGACACTACTGTCAACCGCGCGACGACAGCAACAACGCATGGGGGCGTTGATCTTGGGCAATATCCCAGGTAGGATAACATCAATACCTGTAATTGCGGTATCTGGATTACAAATCCTTTTCATCAAGTTGAGTGAAATGCGTAAAAAAGATATTTTCATATTTTGGCCTAGCCGTTTGGTTATTGGTATTTCAGTGTCTCAATTATAAGACAATTATAAAGGAACGCAGTTCAATTTTTTGAAACTAATTTGACGAGCTCCTGTTGCTGCCATAGACAGCAGCAGTAGGTGCCAGTCAAATTGGTTTCAAAATATCCTATTACTTAATTGTTAATACTAAATGTGTTATTTCTGAGGGTGTAAAGATCCAAGGACTAAGCGATTGAGATTTTCTCGTGTGATCTATCGCCAGTGGTGTGCACACGAAATGACTTAAGCTGTGGAAGCCAAATGAAATCCACGATCGCTTGACTGCTGAAATTATTAAGAGACTGCATGTTTCCGAAAATAATTTGAATTTTATTTGATCTTTCTCAATTGAAGTGACTTTAACATATTACATTCTTACTCCTTTAATCCTCACAGTCATGACGCCTAAGGGACGGGCCTATTCTGTTGATGATTTTGAAACTAATTTGGCTAGGAGCTGTTGCTGGCAATAGATGCAACAGCCAACATGTTCCAATCAACTTGGTTTCAATAGCTTTCCTACATTTTCAAAGGCTAAAGGTTAACTCGAGTAATATGCTCTGCATTAATTTAACATTTGTTTACGAAAATGTATGCTTTATTTAGGTTTCTTAGGCCCATCTATTGCACTTAACACTAATGGTAGAGGGCAGGTTATGCAATTTAGCAATGCTAGCACACCGACTGGAACAGTACAGCCAGAAAGCGCAAAGGTACTTTTGTCATGTATTATTACATTTTCGCCAATATATTGATGGGTTTCGTTACTCCGTCTGTCTGTCTGTCTGTCTGTCTGTCTGTCTGTCTGTCTGTCTGCCTCCAATCTCGGCAAAGTTTTGGTTTAGCTCAACATATCGTCGTATATCTCTGCATAGTTTCACCCTATTGGGACTAAACTTGGACACATGTTTCGCTATATAAACGAAATTGAGCATAATGATACAGAGGTCATGAGGTAAAAGTTCGAGGTCACTGTGACCTTTGTATAAAACTGTATTTTTTACCTACTGTAACTAAGCTTGGACACATACGCCTTTATATCAAGGGGATTGAGCATAATGATATTTAGATTATGAGGTCAAGGACATTGTAACATGTGATTTGATGAAAATGCAGACTTTAACAGTTAGGGTCTTGTGCCATGTCTACTTAATTCATTTTGTATTTATTTCAGAATTAGCCAAATTACTGGAACTAAGCATGGTCATAAAGGTACCTCAACCAGTAGGAACAAAATTTCGCCAATATCCCATCAGTGTAACACTGATGTCTTGTATTATCTTATTGCCGGTGCTTGCTCTCTGCTCCCCGAGGGCTCTGCATGATAATTTGACGCTAGCGTCGCTATGGTTGCCATGGCGCGCATACAACAAGGTAATATGCTTCATTTGAAGGGGATGGTCATTGGCTTTTGAAGCTTGCGGATTCGCGGCCCAGAAACCATCTGGACGAAAGAACGATTATGCAACCTGTTTATCTGTGATGCATCTGCAGCAGCTGTGCATCTCCAAAGGAAGTTCTAGACACGCGTGATGCCAGCAACTGAAAAACCTTGCGTTGCATCATCCAACATTAATGGCGAGACAGCATATATACTCGCCAATGACGTAGTATGCGCTGTGTGCAATACGGTCATATTGGCAGTTAAAGTGGCCCAAAAAGGATGGGTTATGCTTGGCCATGTTATGAGAGTGGCACTATAAGCCCCTGCACACAGAGCTTTGAATTCGCTGTAGTCGTCGCCAGAACATATAAGGGCTGTAGAGAACGACACAACACAGTCTTCCTAAACGTGCTCCATACGGACTTAGAAGAAGCAGGACTAGGTAGGCTGAAGGCCAGGTAGAATCTGACTGAGCGAAGGACTGAAGATAGAAACAGTGGCCAATAAGAATAACTGATTCCAGCTGTAAGATTCTTTCATTGCTACAGCCTCAGAATACATCATCATCATCATCATCATCATCATCATCATCATCATCATCATCATCATCATCATAATCATCATCATCATCATCATCTTTATCATCATCACCAACATCATCACCACCATCGCCACCACCACCACCACCACCACCACAACCACCACCACTACCACCACCACCACCACCACCACCACCACCACCACCATCACCACCACCACCATCACCATCACCATCACCACCACCACCACTACCATCATCATCATCATCATCATCATCATCACTATGCAAAATGTATGTTTCAACATTCAGCATGATAAAGGTGTATATTTCTATCGAAAGTAATACATTATAGTCACACACGCACAGTCAAGTTACCACACACCCCTCACAATCCCAACAAAAGAATCTAACTGTCAAACACCAATTCAATGGGTTGTCTCTATTATTTCTCTATTACTTGGACATATCGCATTCTTACATATACTTACCCTGAAAGCCTACGTTACGGGGATCCAGTGTTGGCCCAATAGCGTAGCTGTTACATGCGTTATCAGGCTACAGGTGCAGATTCGCGATTTTGTAACTTCTGTAGCATACGTACAACAAACTGTTTACATGTCAGTGGTCGTTGTCGTTGTCGTCAAGAATTTTCACAAAGGCGTTCTTTCTTACAGATTATAGATGTTGATTCTGTCAACAACCAGAAGTTTCATGAAATAACCAGTACAAGACTTGATGATATCATTAACGTCCGTGATGCCCTGATGTACGGGAGACCAAGGCACAGGAAGGGTATATTTTTATGTGATATTTTTACCCTTTAACCCAATCAAAACTATAAATTTAAGGGACCATTTCTATCCATGCCCGGCCCATTTCCAGCTAAGCTCCACCCACTGTTAACGAGTGTTGGAATCGAGTTGAAACCTTGAAATCTGAATTCCCATTATATAAATTTCCAGATAAGAATGCAAGTAACTTGTTGAATATTTTAAAACTAACTTGACTGGAGGCTGTTGCTGCTATAGGCCGGATCCTTTTATAGCGGGAACTGGCAAAACGGGCCACAAGAGCTTAAATAGCAAGCTTAGTGCTTTACCAAAATCTGGGTCCTTTAGCATGTGCCTTATATTCAGTGCAGACCTGTTTGTAGTGTCAACTTTTAAAATAATTATTTAAAGAAGTGTCATATATTGGGGTTCAAACGATTGCCGCTACTGCGCAATTTTTAGCAGGATCCCTGTATGGTTTTAGATGTAACCAGGTTACGTTAATAAGTCCTAATAAAGTTTCTCAGTTTTTGAAGCCGGATCTTTTATTTGACAGCATTTCTGGAAGTAGAGTGAAGTTTTCACATTTATTGTCTCGTCTGCGTAGAACAGTTCAGACTAGGGTTTAGATTTTCGATGATGGCGGTGGCGTCAATGTTAATTTTGCGTTTAATTTTCACTGTGCATTATATTTCCGGATTGGCTAAGCCTATTGGAACATAACTTCCATACATAGCAGTCTATGCTGTTAGGAATCTACGTGTTGCCATTGAAAGTCGCAAGGTCAAATATTAAGGCTACCGTGAATCTGTGACCTTGATACAAATCTCTGAGATTTTTTTAATTGCGTTTATCAAAAGGCTATATTTCAGGATTGGTTAATCATGTCGGAACATAATTTGGAGGTCTGGTTGTCTATACACTTGCAAATCAGCGCCATGAGATTGAGATCAAAAGGTCAAATGTTATGATCACTCTGTCCTTGGGACAATAACACGACTTTAGTTTTCAACGCTATGATTTTGCGTTTATCAGACCTTCTCAGCTTATATTTCAATATTGCTTAAACCTATCGAAACAAAACTTGAATATACAAATTTATGCTTGCCTTTGCTGCTAGGAATCAGTGTGATGCCATTAAGTTCACAAGGCTAAGAGTCACAGCTACTGAGCTATGATGGTTATGGCCAGTGACGGGTACATGTATGGGTGCACGATATTTTGATATTCTGATATATCTTATCGTGATATAATATTTAATTCCATGGAATTGGTGTGTTTATACGCTATACGATAATATAGTTTCATTGTTTTTTCTAGTTGTTGGTAAGGTGTGTATCCGTTATATCATTTTGCTCGATAATGATGGTTTGCCTTTCCTTTAGCATATCTTATAAAAATGGAGAATGGAGGAATCCCGTTTTAGCTACGAACCCCCATCTCTAGCTAAGCTCCACCCACAATTCGCCCGTGTTGGGATCGATCGATCTCTGAACTCCCTGAATCTCAATTTCCAGACTATTATACAGGTTGGCTATTGAATATTTTGAAACTGATTTCACTGTGTTCTTGTTGCGACATAGTAACTTGGTAGGTGTTGATGACACAATTTATGAATATATATATATTTTTATTTTATTGACGCACTGGCAACGTGCGGCTTCAATTTCCATGTGCTAACTTAGCCGACAGTGCTGCACCCGTTAGTTTAATTTGTTGATCACCATCTCCCGGTCGGGGGATCGAACCGCCATCCTGCAACTCCGCATAGCATCAGCAACCAGGCATCTTTCCACTGGACCACCGCACCAAGACTAAAAGTCAAAGATTGGCCGACCAGCTTTCACATGTCTGATATACTGACACACTGACGATTCATATGGGACTATCTGTGGATGCATCTGTCACAATCAATCCTAGGCTTTTACGCCTATTGTACTCTGACTCCAGCACGGCTCTGGCAGTATATGTATTTTTATTTTATTGACGCACTGGCAACGTGCGGCTTCAATTTCCATGTGCTAACTTAGCCGACAGTGCTGCACCCGTTAGTTTAATTTGTTGATCACCATCTCCCGGTCGGGGGATCGAACCGCCATCCTGCAACTCCGCATAGCATCAGCAACCAGGCATCTTTCCACTGGACCACCGCACCAAGACTAAAAGTCAAGGATTGGCCGACCAGCTTTCACATGTCTGATATACTGACACACTGACGATTCATATGGGACTATCTGTGGATGCATCTGTCACAATCAATCCTAGGCTTTTACGCCTATTGTACTCTGACTCCAGCACGGCTCTGGCAGTATATGTATTTTTATTTTATTGACGCACTGGCAACGTGCGGCTTCAATTTCCATGTGCTAACTTAGCCGACAGTGCTGCACCCGTTAGTTTAATTTGTTGATCACCATCTCCCGGTCGGCGGATCGAACCGCCATCCTGCAACTCCGCATAGCATCAGCAACCAGGCATCTTTCCACTGGACCACCGCACCAAGACTAAAAGTCAAGGATTGGCCGACCAGCTTTCACATGTCTGATATACTGACACACTGACGATTCATATGGGACTATCTGTGGATGCATCTGTCACAATCAATCCTAGGCTTTTACGCCTATTGTACTCTGACTCCAGCAAGGCTCTGGCAGTATATGTATTTTTATTTTATTGACGCACTGGCAACGTGCGGCTTCAATTTCCATGTGCTAACTTAGCCGACAGTGCTGCACCCGTTAGTTTAATTTGTTGATCACCATCTCCCGGTCGGGGGATCGAACCGCCATCCTGCAACTCCGCATAGCATCAGCAACCAGGCATCTTTCCACTGGACCACCGCACCAAGACTAAAAGTCAAGTATTGGCCGACCAGCTTTCACATGTCTGATATACTGACACACTGACGATTCATATGGGACTATCTGTGGATGCATCTGTCACAATTCAACCCTAGGCTTTTACGCCTGAAAACTATACAGGTGAGCTGTTGAATATTTTATAACTAATTTGAGTTGGTGCTGTTGCTGCCCAGTCAAATTAGTTTTAAAATATTCAACAGAATATTTATTAAATACTAAAGACACAATTCGTACAACAACACATAGCCCGTCTTCAAATATGCGTTCGTGACGTACTTATCGACGTCATTCATGACGTCATTCATTAGGATGTCATTCTACACGTCGCGTAGTTGATTTTGACGTCATGCGATGGATTGATAAAGTGAAAAGTGAAAAGTTCTATTAAATATCCAGAGAAACTAAAACACATGTTCGTGAAACAAATCCCAGTCTGCTGGTGTGTATACATCTAGCAGTGTATATCACCAGAACTAACTCCGCATTCCTTTGTCTAGATTAAAATGAAAGCAGGCTGACCCGGTAAATTGAACGGATATCAGAAGGGCTATAAATCTGCCATAGCTTGGCGTATTAATGGGCTTTTCCGGTTTCGGCTATGTCCCGCCCATCTCTAGCTAAGCTCCACCCACACCTCGCTCGTGTTGGGATCGATCAATCTCTGAACACCCTGACCATCAATTTCCAAAAAACTACACATGTAAGCTGTTGAATATTTTGAAACCAATTTGATTGGGTTCTGTTGCTGCCTAAGGCAACAACAGCGCCCAGTCAAATTAGTTTCAAAATATTCAATAGCATGTTTATTAAATAGCAAAGAATTACAAAGACATACAATTTATGCAACGTGTCGGACTCTTTGAGATTTGATGACAGTCTGTTTGGAACTCTTTGTGACATAATGATTGTTACGTCATCATACACGTGCTGAGCTGATTATGACGTCATACGATGTCAGATGATGGATGTGTAGCCCGCGGGGTAGTATCGGGCCATTCCGGTGTATTATGTCGACTCGCCATGCCGCAAGTGCACGACGAATGATGACGCTGGTTAGCTTCTGGTCTCGGGAGGACGGATCTTGTACAAGACGTGTAACAAAACCGGCTCCTAAGGCCGGTGAAACTCAATCATTCCGGTGGGGCCGTGCGACCATCGTCGCGAACATTAAATACAACCGTCTCATACTAAGAGTTTGTGTCACCAGTATGCCTGTCCATAGCAATTTCGTGATCTATGGACTTACAAGATTTGATTCGGTGACCTAATTAAAATAAGTCTATGCAATATTTTTACCTAAACCGACTGTCGAGTATGCTAGATAAAAGAATGAGGAGCATACGAAAATACAAGACATAGAGACAGCCAGATGAACTTTTAAACATGGGTCTCCCGGAGGTACCACACAGACTCGTAGGTCCGCAGAGGTATCCCCGCAAGGGAAGCTCCCGTACACGAGACTTAACTAATTAACTTAATATAAGTTATTATACCTCTAAGCTCAAAGGAAAGAAGATTATCTCGGACGAAAAATCATGTGCCTCGCGCGGGCACTACTCCTAGTGCTAGTTTGAGTGAGGAGTATTATCTTCGCGTGGGCCGTCGTCGCTGAATCCTTGTGAGAGCCACGTGCCTCGCGCGGGCCTCCGTCATGGGAAGGTGTCGCCACTGCTTAAAGCGGGAGAAGAGTAGGAGGCAAAAATGGGCCCACTCTAATATTTAACCAAAGTGTTTGAAAAGAAAAAACCATACCTAGTGAGATTATGACAGTAGGGTTGCGTGTTGTTTTACGTTAAGACGGGATGAACGATTCCCGAAGGATTCCCACGTCGCCGTCTTATGTGATTCTTAGGATGCTGAATTAGTAGTTGCCGTTTTATTTACGCGGGCCTTCTGCTCTACTTAACTAGCTTTTAGTATTTAGAAACAAGAACTATTTTAGGCAATAAATGGCGGGTGTCTACCTAGCTGTGAGACACGGCTGTCATTGAGAACGGATGCCCTAAGACATCAATACTGAAGACAGCGCTCATACATGTTACTTAGTAAGATCTCCGAACTGGATAGGAATCCGGACATCTCGCTCTGTAACCAGATAAAACGTCACAAGACACTGGTTATTTTTCACAAAAGCATTTTAGGCAACTGATCTATCGTTATGGTGGGGGGCAAGAGAGACGAATAACCACCATAAATGTCCTTCCCGTGAGGGCGTGGCAGATCTAAATATCATGCCCAGACATTTTTATGGATTTCGGTGGGGATACGCATCTCGCCCGTCACCGGGTCCTATGGAACTAACCGTTTAACCTGTCGTTAGGTTTAAATACAAGTTGCCCAGTTTTGCACTGCGGTGCGGGGGGGATTGTTCAGCAAATAAAAATAATAATTAAGATATGTTTTCGCAGTGCTTTCCTACACTGGCCATAGTGCTAACTACTAAGTATCCGAAGATACCGAGGGAATGTATGTGACACCACACCCCGGCCAACACTGCTCGGAAACCCCAACAGTTTCCCAGGGTCGGATCAGCCCATGGTGCGGATAGGGACATCCAAATAATTAAGAAGCCACAAGGCTGAGTGGAACATCAAGAGAGACAATACCCCCAGAGTTATGAATCTTACCGGAGTGTGGGGCTAAATTATTGCAACTACCGGAAGAGAAGAGTATATTACAGATTTCCTAACGAAGAAATTGTTTCTAATCATATTAAACCTATCCTATCAAGCTGAATAGAAAAGGTTTTCTTCGGTAGCATGCAGGGATAAACAGAGTTATAGCACGGACAGCGACCTCAGTGAAAAATTGTTGGTGGCGGGAGAAAGTGCCGCATATGTAAATGTTGTTGTATAGTGTTTCCTACGTGCACTGCAGTCCTATATTTTCTACAAATAAACAAACCATATGAACTGATATATATAAGTAAGAGATACAATAGCACTGCTGCTGTTAAGAAAGTTCCCGTACACCGATGGTACGGATGGAAGCTGACAGCAACCCGATCACATGCGGGGGTTATAAGATGCAGATGAAGATACAAAACAAAGCTTAACGGTGCTAGGTACGTCAGCCAGCTCTGAAGACGTACCGGGCAAAGTTTACTTGCTGCGGTCGAAAGTTAGAAGAACCTGCATGACATCAATGTGGGGATGGTTGAAATACCACTTTTTAGCGTGGCCGGTAGATCCGGCGAGTCACCCACCAAAGAACATCGCTGCCTCTACATCTGTAGAATCACATATTCAGGCCGTAAAGGCCTCACCGCAAGTTTGTGTTCCGAAGTAGATCTTGATACTCGTGAACAATAATTGGAAAGTCCCAAATTGCTCCCGCAAGTAAGGGGAGTTACAAAATTGCTTTAATGCGGTGGGTTGGATACTGCTAGCTACGGGAGAAAAACCGACAGAAAGCGAGGTGATCTGTGCCTTGTCGATCGTAGCTGGTACAGGTCCAACCTATTCGGCCCCTGGCCGAGGATGTTCTCGATCTCTGGATCGCGTCTCCTTTTATACTACCCGTGACGTCACAGGCGCAGGCTCCAACAAATCATCGTTCGAGCAACAGCCAATCAGCACGTAACTGATAATAACGCTGTCGAATGTTCTAGAACATTCTAGAAGCTCTGCGTCCACGTGGTTATGACGTCACGGCAATACTTTGAAGATAATCAAGACGGGTTTTCTGTTGATAACTCAGCCATTTCTTAACCAATTTTGAAATGGTTTACAGATTTGAAAAGCCAGTCGAATCCTGGTCTTGATTCATGCCAGATTTGGCGGGAACAGGTAATTAAAAAGGATTAAAAGGTACCATCTCAGTACACTAAAAGCGTCATCCTATCTTGGCCGTAAACTACGTGCTCCATCAAAAATAGCATCTACGCGTGCGCGTGTCCACTATGCGCTTTAACGAACTTAGTCGTTTTTACAACGTGATCTCCCTCATAGGCCTATATACGCTTATGGCTCTACCCAGGGGGGGGGTCGTGTTCAGGGAACGAAACCAGGTTGGGCGGCGCATACCCAGCTTGGCTGGTATGGCCGGTACCCGCCCGTTCGATCCGAACTACAGATGGATACGCTGGAAAAGGTGAATTAGCCTGCTTAACTAGGGTGGAGTAATCAGATCTTCACAGTGCTGTTGCTGCCTATGACAGCAATAGCGCCCAGTTAAATTAGTTTCAAAATATTCAACAGAATGTTTATTAACTAGTAAAGGCATACAATTCGTACAACAACGTTTAGTCCGTCCACAATTAAGCGTTCGTGGGGAACTTAGCTACGCCATTCATGATGTAATTGATTATGACGTCATTCTACATGTCACGTAGTTGATTATAGCGTCATATGATTGATGGATAAACTGGAATCCTCCATTGCTTTAACCCTTTAATAAATAGATTTGGTCAGGAAAATCAAGTCAAGAGAAGACGGGTTTTTTAATTCACCACTGAAATGACTGGCTCGTTTATTCACCAAAAACATACAATTCTGCGGTTTACTGTCCCACATTTTGCCTTTCGTTAAGGGCCTACATGATTTGGTTGTGACGTCATCTAATAAGTGACATAGCTGAGAAACACCTAGAATCCCTCCATTTTAAATGTAATATTTCAACTGTTTTGTTTCAGTGTTTATGGCGATTGGAATTCCAAGTATATCTCGCAAGGAAACGTTTTACTTAGACCAGACAATCAGATCGTTAATTGACCAGAGTTCTAAGGAGCAGCGTGACGATCTAATCCTTATAATATTCCTCGCAGATTTTGACGCTGACAAACGGGAGCAAATAGCATTGAACTTGATTCGAAAATTTAATGTGGCAATACAAAACGGATTTTTACAAATTATCAAAGCACCACGTGATTTTTATCCAACATTACATAACTTAAAACGAAATTTTAATGATGAAATGAGCAGGGTCGTGTGGAGATCTAAGCAGAATTATGACTACGCTTATCTGATGAAGTACAGCGCGCCGTTAGCTGAGTTTTATATGCAGTTAGAAGATGACGTCATCGCTGCTTCAAACTATTTAAAAGCGATACAGTTATTCATCAAACAACAGAATGCCGGGAAACAGCCATGGGTTTGCTTAGAGTTTAGCAGATTAGGCTTTATTGGGAAGTTGTTTCATTCAGGAGATGCAGTAAAACTGGCTAAGTTCTTAATGTTGTTTTATGATGAACAACCGGTAGACCTGCTTCTTTTCTTGTTTCGTGGTATCAGAGTACAGAGCAACCCTATTTATTTCCCAGGTATCTCACTGTTTCAGCATATGGGTGTAAAATCATCTCTTAACAATCATAATAATACGCTAAAAGACCATTATTTCAGGGCCGTTGCGCCAATTGAATCCAGATTTCTTGATGAAGGAGCAAAGAGTAATGTTTTTCTATCAGCTAGTAACCCGGAAGCTACACTGGAAACGTCTTTAAAGGTATTTGGAGATAATGTCTTGTCACACGCATATCAGAACGTAACAGGAATTTTCTGGAGTACACACGGCAGTAAAGGTGATTATATCCTCGTCAAATTTAATCATACGGTAAAGTTAAAACGTGTAGTAATTGAGACCTGCAAGCTCTGGCCTAAAGAGGATTGCATAGAACATGGACTTGTCGAAGCGGCCAAGGCTGTACAAACCGATAACATTGGCATTAAACAGCGGCGTATCTCGAACTTTTTCGAAATTAGTCAATTTTTAAATGGGAGAGTGGATGCTACACTTCAAAATCCATCTTTAATCGACTGTATTCGAATTCGTATAACAGCTGAGCAAGTGTCTTGGATAGTCATCCGGGAAATTTCTATATTTACTTAAAGGATAACTAATCTCACTTCCTGATAGCTATTCAGGTGATCTAATATGTCACTCATAAACTACACAAGTAGCTTAAGCTTTTTATCATGCCACTATAGAAAGATATTCAGGCTTTACCAGCTAAATGTTGTTACATTTCTACAGCCTATGCTGGCTGTCATAATTTACATTTCAATCAATCAAAAAGGCCTAGCATGTCTGCCTCGGGATATACGCTCAGTTATAAAGGTGTCAGCTATAGTTTGGCGATGTGGTATAAAAGCAAGCATACAGGTGAGCTGCTGAGTATTTTGAAACCAATTTGACTGGAAGTTGTTGTTGCCACATGCAGTGTTACATAATAAAAATATAGTGCATTGGCACTTACATGACATCACACACTATCGCTTGAGGAGACAAAATGGTGATGATCACTGTTCAACATTTAGGCGATATTACAAAGCAGATAGCTGTGGTACAGAAACGGGAATGTGACAGGATATGAATGAAATGGAATCTATCAACCATAATCTATTGGTGCAATACAACATTTGAGATGAGATTAGCATCCCTTTAAACAACTGAGAATACATTTGATGTTTTATCAGAAAATAGAGGATCCTAAACGAGATCTCATTTAATATCACTATTATCAACTGAGTTGAGAATTATCACTTTGCACGAGCTTTAGCGGGTTGACCGCATTGACGTATTTTGGGAAAACGCATTACTACAATAGTGTGCGCACGACGCTTCTGTCTGGTAGAGCGTTACCAGCCAGAGAATGTGCTTTGACAGTTGATTTAGATGAATTCTGGAATGACGTCATTACTGGAAGTGGGTACTCTTAGTAACCAACTCTCTCTCCCTCTCTCTCTCTCTCTCTCTCTCTCTCCCTCTCTCTCTCTCTCTCTCTCCCTCCCTCCCTCCCCCCTCCCTCCCTCCCTCCCTCCCTCTCTCTCTCTCTCTCTCATCTCCCCCCTTTCCCCCCTCTCCAGCCCTCTACCTCTCTTCCCCTCACCCCCTCTCTCTCCCTCGCCTTTCCTCTCCCTCTCCCTTTCCTTCCCCCATTCCCTCATTCCCTCCCTCTCTCTCATTTCTCTCCTTCCCTCTCTGTCCCTCCCTCTCTATATCCCTCCCGCCTCCCTTCCCTCCCTCCCCTTCCCTCCCTCCCCTTCCCTCTCCCCCTCCCTCTCCCTCCCCCTCTCACTCCTGTATTCCTTCCCCCCTCTCTCTCTCTCTCTCTCTCTCTCTCTCTCTCTCTCTCTCTCTCTCTCTCTCTCTCTCTCTCTCTCTCTCTCTTCTCCCAGACCCGCAAATGGGCATCGGAACAATAGTCTTGATAATTAGTAATAACAACCTAGTTATAACAGCAAATTAAAATCACTGAGAACAGTTATAATGTGTATATCCCGTTAGGTTAGCAATATGTTGAACAAAATGCCCATCTGCTGGCCAGGAGTCAACTGTTTTCGAGGGCTCCTCACTGGAATCATTGGCTCAGCAACTGAACCTGTCGTTGCAGTGATGAATCTTCGAGAAGTTTTCTCCTGGTCTACACATACACATCCTCTATTAAATTATATTTAACAATTGTTTATTCATAATCATTTGAATTAAATTAATGTCTGCTTTAAAGACAGTTAGAGCACTCTCCAGAGCATTGTCTGTTGGGAAGTGGCCATCTGCGGACCGAAAGGTCAACTGCTCTTTGTGGGTTTACCACTGGAATGACTGGTTCACTGACTGAGCCTGTCATTCGGGTCATACATTTTCAGGAGGAGTGTTCTTTTGGTCTGCATATGATCATTTCCGAACAATGTAATGCTAATAGTTCTTTGTGTTATCATTTATAAAGGCTCTCTCGTTTGCACACTCTCTCTCTCTCTCTCTCTCTCTCTCTCTCTCTCTCTCTCTCTCTCTCTCTCTCTCTCTCTCTCTCTCTCTCTCTCTTTCTCTCTCTCCCTCTCTCTCCCTCTCTCTCTTTCTCTCTCTCTCTCCCTCTTCGCTCGCTCGCTCGCTCGCTCACTCGCACGCTCGCTAATTTAATTACCGTTATGTAATATTTCTATTTGAAAAGGATATTTGTATCTTAAACGAGCATGCTACAAGATCCTTTTCTCTAAATACATTTATTACAATAAAAAAAAATGTTTAAAAAAAAAAAAGAAGAAAAAAAAAAGAGAACCTTAAACAGGACATTGACGGCCTAGGAGAGGAGGGTTTCCGACAATGGAGTACTGGAATGACTGGCTCGGTAACCGAGTCAATCATTCCTGTGTCCAATTGTCGTAAACACTCCTCCAGACCAGCAAATGACCATTTCACATATCGCCAATCCAAAGGTTAGAGTTTCATGATAGTCATATACTTCTCCTAATGTAAATAGTTTTGTGTATGCATTATGAAATTGTATTATACTATTGTCCGTCACATTATTATGTGATTGTGCACACTTACGGGTATATGCTTACTTTGTGATGAATATATCTATCGTATATTTTTCAACTTTCCTGATCCTTTATCATTAGAGCACGAAATGTAGACACAAAATAGGTTCCCTTGCTGTATAATTTTGATACTAATTTGACTGGATAGTGTTGCTGCCGAAGGTATCAAGACCTTTCATTCAAATTATGCTTAAGATATGCAACAGCTTAATAGCATGCCTTGAGTTCTAATACTAGGGTTGAAATGGTTAGATGTTGGCGTAGACCTACTATATTTGATGTAAACCCACGGGAGTGTATGTACATGAGTTCATGTGCGTGTGGAAGTGAGTGTGTGTGATTGGGAGTGCATGTGCTTTGGTGAGTTCTTAATTTCAGTAAACTATATATGCCTAGTTAACCTTTAAGATACAAACCTTCGATTGAACCTTCTGATTTTATCCCACATTATGAAGTGCTATGTCAAATTTGGTGATTCTTCCGCTCTTTGACCCATAAATGCACAAGCCTAGAAACAAGTCCATAAAATCGGTTAGAGAAATGACCATTTGCAGTCCAGAGGACTATTTTTGAAAATTTATGACAGGAATGACAGGCGCGATAATCGAGCCAGTCTTTCCGGTGGTAAATTTCCAAGAATGGCATTGTCTTGTTCTGGAAACGGACATTTCACAATAGATAGACCTAATCGAGGTTTTCCTGACAAATTTAGTCACTAAAGGGTTAGGACATTCGACGGCGTGGGTAATGATAATAATTTTACTAAATCTATTGTTTCTGTATGTATGTATAATCGTATGTTATAATGTGCTTAGCTGAATTTGTCTACGAAATTGAGAATTAGTTTCTATATTTTAGCACATAAAAATATCGTTATTTCTATTTCTTGCATTGTTTCCAAAGCATTTCAGCAGAAAAGAAAGGAATTTACTTTACAATGCTGAATATATCAATGCTAATTTGATTGAAAGTTTGCTGCTGTTGAAAGCATCCGTAGCTTTTGTTCAAATTACTCTTAATACATTCAGAATATTATATGATTATAAGAAATATATTCCCTAAGTTCCTTGTCTGTACATAGATGTATAAATTTGTACATATTATATATATAAAAATTTGTATATATGTTAATGAGGGCCTCTGCTAGATCAGGCCGTGTACTTGAAGTGCTACACTCAATAAATAACGATTATTATTATTATTATTATTATTATTATTATTATTATTATCTCTCTCTCTCTCTCTCTCTCTCTCTCTCTCTCTCTCTCTCTCTCTCTCTCTCTCTCTCTCTCTCTCTCTCTCTTTCTCTCTCTCTCTCTCATCTCTATTTCTCTTAAATGCTGCCTAGTGATAATTCTGTTGGGAGAGGGTTTATCTAAGTTGGAAGTACTTGTACCCGATCCCATTGTACATTTTAGTGCGATAAAATATGTTTAAATAAATAAAAAAAGACTTTTAAAATAAACACTGCCACTGTACTATTGGCAGCATTGGAGACATCTCTACTAATACATTTAGTAGATATCCTGCAATGTTATCCATGTAAATGATATATGAAGTCGGATTTGTGTCATGGTCAGGTGTGAGCTCTTTTAGCATTTTTCTGGACAATGTCTTGGTATGCATCGAACACCACCACCCCAGCCTTGAGAGCGCTAGTAACGATATTGAAGATGCGTCTTACAAGACAAATGTTTACAAATGGGAAAGTTTGAATATCTGTAGAACAGCCATGTTATCATATATTATTATTCCATTATCAACTCTGTGGAAATGCTTCTAATAGTGGAGTGGCCTTGGCTTGTTGATTAACCCTTAGCGCTCTGATCCCAATATTCTATTTTTAACTGCGTAATAGCAAAGAAACTGGTGTATATATTTTTTATACAAATTTGGTTGTTGATGATGTTGCTGTTTACGCCAGCAACATCTTCCACCGAATTTGCTGAAAGATAAACACCAGTTAATCATTTAATTTAACTTGAAAATTTTAAATTTTAACACCAGAGTGGTAAGGATTAATTAGCTGTAATTTGTTGGTCTTTTCCTATGTTATCTGTATTCATCAGCTAAATACCGTGGCAATGGTCCTAGGGGAAATGTAAACACTGTCTTTCGGTGAAATGTCCTGCATAACTTCAGGAGAGCCTATTTGGGTAGGAAGTTACTGTCACGATTTTGTATGGTGTGATATTTATTTCAGGGCATAATATTACATTAATACACTGCTGCAAACTAATTTTCTTAGATAAAGAATTTATAAAATTACCCCAGCCATTGTATCAATAAAAATGTATCGAATGTAGTCATTGGGTTCTGATTTTGGGTATTTTGTTTGATTTTGTCGCATCAAGTCCAATTATAAGGATTCAGAAGTCCTCCTTGCGTTAAAATCGGGCGGCATCTCATTAGATGGCAGCAACAGCGCCCAGTCAAATGAATTTCAAAATATTCAACAGTATTTTTATTAAATAGTAGAGACATACAATTCGTACAACCTGTCGGACTATTAAGAGTTAAAGAAAAAAATACTTCTAGCGACATAAGTAAAAAAATTACAGTATTGAAGTATAGTAGTTATTGCATATGTGTATCGTTCTGATAATGGCTGATAATAATGATAAGAAGAGTAAAAGCAAGAGAACAAAACGAATAAAAGGAAGACGCCTAATGGCGACCTAGGCCTAAAGTCCGCACATGGTAAGCAAGCTAACATGTATCTGTTAACAGCCTTAAGCTGTATCTCCATAGTACAATGTACCTTTCCATTTTAGGCTTTGCCCCGCCCATCTCTAGCTAAGCTCCACCCACACCTCGCTACTATCAATTTCCTGAAAATTATACAGGTAAGCTGTTGATTATTTTGAAACTAATGTAACTGTGTGCTGTTGCTGCCTATGGCAGCAACAGCGCCAAGTCAAATTAGTTTCAAAATATCCAACATCTTTTTTAAATAGTAGCGACATACACTGATTCGTACAACGCGTTGGACCATTAAGAGTTAAAGACGGGTCTACTATAATTTTTTATGACGTAATGATTATGACGTCATCCTACTCGGCGCTTAGCTGAGTATGAAGTTATATGATGTCAAATCAGCGATGGATACACCGGAAAGTTGAATTAATTGTAAAATTTGTTGTACGATCAATCGTATACAGATTGAAAGAGCGGTCACATGATACAAGGTGAATTAGCGATCCCACTATATTTAAAGGACTGTACTGATTCTACGAAGACGGTGAACAAATAATGACGCATGTTGCAGCTATTTCAATCTTTGTGATGTCACCATATCGCACATTCAGATGCATGTGTCATATACACGCTGCACACAGTTTTAAATGAAAGATTTACACTGTTGTGCATATATTTGAAAGAATCAGAAAGATCGCTACACACAACACAAAAAGTTGCATACGATAAGTTGCAAAGTTTGTACACACGATGCAACGTACTGCTTGCAATAGTAAGATGTTAACATGTAATCAAGATGCGACAGCTGGTCGATATATTCTCCAATACCCACTCGACACAAGCCACAAAGTTACAAACCTAATACATGAGATATTCTCTGATAGCGTCTAAATTTCTCATGTTCTCCACAACTAGGGAGGACCTAGTCCCCATCCCCTCAACGCGCGAAACCGCTCCCGGACCCTTTACAAGATTTCCACCTGGAGTCTCCAGGTATCTGGCCTTTGTATCACTGCATCCTTCCCTATTCAATTCCTGGGTCCGTCCGGGACTGAATCCTGTAGATTTGGCGTCCAACGGCCGCTACCTAAGGACAACGGTTGTATGGACGGCGATGAGTGAAGTTCAGCCTCCTAAATATGCCATATCTTCTTTTAATATCATGTTATCATTCATAAATTCCAATTCGCTCCTATCTTCCACCAACCCAGCAGACCGCTCCCCCTCCCTCCCTTCACCATCCTCTCCTCCTATATTCCCGCATCATCTGTCTCTTCTCTATCCCTCTCCCTTTCTATCGCTCCCTTTTCTCCTCCCCCACTCCAACTCCCTATCACTCTCTCTTCCTCTCCCTCTTCCTCTCCCTCTCTCTCTGTTCCTCTCGCTCCCCCCTCCTCCCCTCCCCACCCCTCTCCCTCATTCCTTTCTGTATGCATCTCTCTCTCTCTCTCTCTCTCTCTCTCTCTCTCTCGCTCTCGCTCTCTCTCTCTCTCTCTCTCTCTCTCTCTCTCTCTCTCTCTCTCTTTCTCTCTCTATCTTTCTCTATCTATCTCTCTCTCTCTCTCTCTCTCTCTCTCTCTCTCTCTCTCTCTCTCTCTCTCTCTCTCCCTCAGCCTCTCTCACCACCACACCTCCTCTCCTCATCCCACCCCTCTCCCCCCCCACACACACCCAGCTATCTAACACACAACAAAGCAAATAATTGAAAAAAGCGAAACGCATTTAATCCAATTTGTGTTGTCAAAATCATGGGTGTATGATCCTATTTTGAGCTGGAGAGATAATTAATCTATTGGCGGAGCCAAAACCTCATGTGCTCGATGGGGGTGCGCCATGCTAGCGGAAAAAGCAAGGTGGTCTATACCGCCACCCCATCCCATCACCGCTGTTTCTACACCTATGAAAATGCTAACAAGACATGCAGACACATACGCGTACGCAGGGGCGACCAGACAAGCGAGACAGGTGTGTTGAATTACCGTTGAATTATTAATGGGAGTTCGGATATTGGTCTACACGCATCCTTTGATACATTTTCCTTTTGCTATGTCATTGCGTGGCCGCTCGACGGCCATGTATATATGTGCTTTGTGCCTAGAATTGCCCATAGGCGCGGCCATTTTGCGCACTGCATTGTGGTCTCCAACCGCTAACGAGAGAGAGAGAGAGAGAGAGAGGGGGGGGGGGGGGGGGAGAGAGAGAGGGAGGGAGGGAGAGAGGGATGGAGAGAGAGAGAGAGAGAGAGAGAGATAGCGTGTCTTTATTTTTAGATTGTAACCATAGATTTAGGATATATATTTGCTAGATCGTTCATTCGTATTCACTCACTATGGGGCTGACGGACTGACTGACTGCCATCTGACGGAGACGATTAGCTGTGCATATAGCCTTCAAAAGTAAGTAAATCTTTTATTGGTAATTGGAATAAAAATTCTGCTTAAATAGCATGCAAAATACGGGACTACAAAACTACGGTAAAAAATGAAATTGGGGAAATACGGTAATACGGAGAGGCGTTAGGAATTACAGAAATGTGTTAAAACCTGGCTCCTACATTGCTGAAATTTCACATATTTCTGTACATATAAATATATGATAACTTCTATTCATTTTGGAAATTGCTGCTGTAAGCCGTTCATGCACACATGTAGACAACTTTCAGCATTATTGCTAACATAATCTACACAAATCTTTCTTGTACTGACCGTGAAAAAACTAGGCCTTTGAAACCAGCAAGATAATGGGTTAAAGCGAGTTATTCAATATCTCAGTTTCCGCGAAACCTGACACCGTTTGATATAGAAGACCTAGAAAATAAATTAACACGTTTTCAAAACAAGGTAGAATTTATCTTTTTCTTCGTTAATATAGTAACTTATATACATGTATGAGCTGTACTGTAAAACAGCCGAATCGATCGTATAGAACATCTAAAAAATAAAGCAAAATGTTTGCAAAACAAGACAGATTTCTGTTTATGTTTTGTGGGTATACTACCTTATTTATGAGCAGTATAACGTAGCCTAAATGTTCGAATCACTTGTAATTAGGGAGCACATATTTTAGCAAGAGCGGTCAAATATTGTAGGTAAGCTGATAAATATTTTGAAACTAATTTGACTGGGTGCTGTTGCTGCTTACGGCAGCAACAGCGATCAGTCAAATTAGTTTCAAAATCTTAAACAGCATGTTTATTAAATAGCAAAGGCATACAATTCTTACATGTTGGACTATTAAGAGTTAAAGACGGGCCAAATACAAGCATGTATGACGTAATGATTATGATGTCAGCATGCATGCCACTTAGTTGGTTATGACGTCATATGACGTTATATAATCGATGGATAACTTGGAAAGCTCCATTGAAGACGGACTATGCGTTGTTGTAAGAATTGCATGTCTACTATTTAATAGATATTGTGTTCAATATTTTGAAACTAATTTGACTGGGCGCTGTTGCTGCCATTGCTGCCTGTATTTTTAGATTGGAATCGTAGATTTAGGATATATTGTCTAGATCGCTCATGCGCATTAAAACATAAACTCACTATTTGGGCTAGTTGTACCCATCGCTGGTGGCCTGAGCTAATTGCTCACTGACTGACGCACACAATCAGATGCATATATAGCCTCCAAAAGTGATTTATTGTTCTTTTTGGCAATTGGAAGAGAAATTGAACACACGTAAATTTATATATTTGCATCAGAAATGGTATTGTGATCTTCCCCCACTGTACCCACGTACATATCTTAATCTCTCCCTCAACACTCGTCTCGATCAAACTGGCCAGAATCACTTCTGTAGTAATCTTGAGAAACTACCATTTACATCTAACAGGTAGACATTTTTTTTAATTTACCACTGGAATGACTGGCTCGATAATTGAGCCTATCATTCCAATGGTAAAGTGCCAAAAACAATGGTCTCTTGGTCTGCAAATGGACATAGGATACTCTCTATGATAATGGATGGATCTAATCTGTCGCCAAATCATACGACGTCATAATCGTTTACGTCATATGTCAGATGACATCATAATCAAAATACGTAATGAATGATGTAAATAGCTTCATCGGGAACATTGGATCGTCCATCAAGTGTAAAAATTGTGTTTTTCCTTTTTAATCAACATTCTGTTGAATATTTTGAAGTTAATTTGATTGGACACTGTTATGGCCATAGGCAGCAAAAGCACCCAGTCAAATTAGTTTCACGATATTCAACACCTTACCTATATAGGTACCTTGAAATTGTGATTCTGGGAAGTTGTGCATCAAAGTATATAAATTGATTCCAACACGCCGAAAGAACACGGACAGAGCTTAAGTAGAAATGGATTCCACCTTTGAAATTGTCATGAACAAATTTGATCATTAAACGGCCAATACCACTTAGTAATGTATGGTCCACCCAACAAGGACCACTTGTAATAAGTGACCACATATTTTAGCATGTAGACACAATGCACTGATTCTCTTATGGAACGTGGGTATAACTTATCCAACCTGTCACTCAAGTGTTGACGTCATAATCAATTATGGCACAGGTAGGCTGACGTCACAGTCAAAATACGTATTTAATGACGTAGCTATGGCCATCAGGAATATTGAAAAGTCCTTAAGCTGTGCGAATTGTATGTCTTTACTATTTAATAAACATTCTGTTAAATATTTTGAAACTAATTTAACTGTGCTGCTGCTATAAGCAGCGACAGCATCTATACTAGTTAAATTAGTTTTAAAGTATTCAACGGTTGAAAGTATGTAAATCACAATGACGACGGCTATGAATATAGGCCTCTCATCATCTCTTATTGTATTTTAACCGCCTCATGGCATATCTGGTCAAACCGGCCTCTACAGTGATCTTGGGCAATATAAAATTGCATGCCAGGAGGGGACCGTTTTTTGATAATTAACCACTGGAATGACTCTCGAGACAGTCATTCCAGATTCCAGTGGCAAATCTGCAAAAACAGCCTTCTCTTGGCCTGCAAATGGAGATTCAATATCTAAATATTTTAACGATCTTTACCAAATTTAAACAGCAAATGTTTGATATATTATGACGACAATACCTGGTACTGTGTCTGTTTCATTTTCCCCTTATGTAGTATAGGATAAAACACTAGCCTAAACATTCGAGATAGTCCATACATTTCCATTGTTATGTCTCGTAGGGCTTCGGGGCAAAGATTTTAATATCGTGGACACATTTTACTAGTCACGGTATGTGTGATAAATTTTAACAGTAAAACATGTATAATAATATTGTAAAGCATGAAAAAGTAGGCAAAATTCACTAAAAATAATGTATGTGTGACATTCATTAGTAATTTATAGTCCTTAATCCTTAATCCTTCACTGGGGAAAGAGCTATGCATGGAATTATTTAGCGCTATGGATAGACAACTGATGTTCTGAATCTCCAGTCAAAACGGCTGCCAATAACATTGTAGCAGGTGGTTTAGATACAGAAATCAACAGAAATGGTATGAATGTGCTAAGTTAGTAATGCCTGCAATGTGCTCAGTCCAAATATTCCACCCATATGGTTAGATATGTTTTTGAATATGCTAATGAGAGAAATCTTAGCCAATTAACATTCTTCACAGCCCTATTGTCTGTAGGTTATGCTCGGACCCAGATTGTCATCCACATGGACTTGAGCTTGATTATGCTAGCTATATAAAAAGATTTCTATATGAAATAATTTCATAGTATGCAAATCCATACTGAAAACTTGTGAAAATTGTATCTGATTCATGCTTTTCAGTGCCCTACTGTCTGTAATATATTCGGCCCCAGTATTGCAGACACATAATAAGCTTATAAGGCACTGGATACGCTAGTTATATTGCCAATTCAAAAGAAATTCTACAGCGAAGTAATTCGTCAGATCCACGGTTTTCAGTACGCTACTGTCGGCAATAGATTCTGTCCAAGAATTCCACTGATGTGTTTAGATAGGTATATGAATGCACTTTTAAAATGTCGAGTTTAAAAATAGTCTACCATAAAGTAATCTAGCAATATGTAATTTAGTTGCATCAAACAGTTATCAGATGTTAATAATTTACTGCTTTAAGTACCAATATCTGCATAATCTTTTTGCACTCTGCTTTCGAACATCTTTCCATATAGAACTCTATATAGTGGTGTACGGAATATTGCACGATTCAACCACCAAGTGATTTCATAATATGTAGTTATATAATCGACATATGCCACCATTGTAAGATAGCTGGTTCACATTCATCACATTCACCACATTCCGATAGGTGTTAATATATCCTGGCATATTGCATGTAATAGCTTCGACCCCAAAATTTTAGCCATATGTTTACATATGTATATGAATACGGTACTGAAGTATTGGGTTTAAAAGATTTATACTATGAAGTAATTTCAAAGTACACAATTTAATCTAAAAGCTCCGAAAGCAGCACTAGACAAATTCGATGCCTGCCACCACAAACACCTATGCATCATCACTGGACACCGATGGCCAGACAGCATAATTTCCAAAGATGCACTATGCAAGATGTGGAATACGTCACCGCTGTCTGTAAAGGTCCCCCAGCAAAGATGGTCAATGTTTGGCCATGTGCTAAGGATGCCAGAAGAGACACGAGCACAGAGAGCCTTCGAATTCGCCCTATTCGGGGCCAGCAAATACAAAGCCAGGATATGACACGACTGCATAAATCTGCTAAGCGTGCTACGAGGTGACCTCAAGAAAGTAGGACTCGGTACACCCAAGTTAAAAATGGACTTGAGGAAGCTATGGATTTCGGCTGAGGACAAGACACAGTGGGCAAAAGCGAAGAAGGACTGATTGCAACTGTAGGATGTTTCTACGACTACGGCCACAGAATACAGTAACCATACATAAAAGATTGTGTGTGAAATCACACCGATCTGTGCTGTACCCAAAATATTAATATATGCATATATTGCATTACAAATAGATGTGCGGAAAGCCACCATAGTCCATATTGTACCAATAGTATTCTATTACAAGTCAATTATGTGTGGAATCACATCAGTCTATATTATATCACATACAATGCCACAGGTATATATTATCACTATTAGGCAGTGGGTCGAACAACACCAGTCTCTTCGTTTGACCAGACTAAAACCTACCCTAACTTTCACTACATACACTATGAAAAATTATGACTGTATATAATACGACCCATATCTTTACTGTTCGGAATCGCTGTAACCCATCTGTTTAAAAAGCAATCTAACTAAAAAATATAATTCAGCCAAAATTTCCTCTCAGCTGTAAACAATATGATATCATATTATTGCTAGCTATATTCATAATTAAACCAAATTCTACAATGAAATAGTTCCGTAGTCCGCAATTCCATACCGAAAATTTGCTTAAATTTTGACAGATCAGTGATTTTCAGTACCATACTGTCCGCAATAGGTTAGGCCCCTATTCGGTTCGAAATTCATACATATGGTCAGATCGGTATATAAATACGTTAATGAAGTATCAAGCTTAACAATGTCTACCATGAAGTAATTTCATAGTACACAATTCCATGGCAAAAATTTGCACAAGTTTTGGCAGATCCACGGTTTTCGGTAGCCTACTGTCTGTAATAGGTTCGGCCTCAAAATGTCAGATAAATATAAGAACAAGCTAATAAAATATCTATTTTTTTAAATTCCATATTAAAATAATTTTATAATACGCAACTTAGTAGCGACCAAAAGTTATCAGATGCTAATAATTTACGTACCGATATCTATGTCCTCTGTTTGTAACCACTTTTCGAACATCTAGTCATACAGAACTCAATATGTATTATTATGTACTAGTGCTGTTCGAAATATTGCACGATTCTAACATCAAATAATATCATAATTCCCAAGTATGTCCATGTAGTTAATTATCCGCAATATGTCCCCATTGAAAGATAGTTGGTTCACATTAACCGGGCATATCGCTTGTAATAGGTTCCGCTCCAGAATTTCACCCATATGTTTAGCTAGATATATATGAATGCGCTAATAAAGTATAGAATTTTAACAATTTCTACAATGGAGTAATTTCGAAACATGCAATTTAGTCACAACTTACATTTTTCAAATGGTAATAATTTACTATATATTCTGTATCAGAATCTCTGTACTCAGTTTATAACCAGGCTTTCAAACATAATTCTACCTAAAACTCACTAGATATTGCATGATTCCATTATCAAATATTTCTTGTTATATTGTGAAAATCTTTCTATATATCCTATAATTATGTCCGGATAGAATCCGAATTATCAAACAAAAGCCCCAGAATTTACACATATCGTCAACAAGATGGATGGAAAGATGGCCGGACGGCCCCAAAATATAATCTGCTTCTTCCAATAGCCTATGCCTAGTCCTATCCAAGGCTGGTGTCATTACAGCCATCTTAAACATATGACACTACCAAGAAACTATCATTATTACGATCGCAATCACCATCAGCACTACATGGCACAGGTAAGAAACTGTAAATGATAGTAAGAACCAATGTAACATTGAATCTTAATATAACAAGATAAACACACTTCTCTCTGTCCTGCAAATATGTTGTCAATTTATCACAATGTCTAATGGCTATGTCTTTATAGTATATTGACTTTAACTCGCAGCCCATTTCTTCTTATAGTATATAGTGCATGTACCAGTTCTACATGCATAATGTGTTTTGTGTTCTATTTAGGGGCCCAGTGTGTAGATAGAGTCGCCGTCTTTGGTGGAGAGCCTGTTGTGCTACTGAAAATTGTATATTATACATAAAAATGAATTTGAAGCTCAACTTGAATTATAATAATCTCCGGCCACGTTATTTACCATTGATGTCTTGCATCAATATGTGTACTTGTAACTCGTAGTTATTGGTCTGTAGCGTGCTGCTGTCTCGGTTGATTACAGCTCGCCATTGCTGGCCATAGCTGTTGATCAGCTCAGCTTAACCTCGTTTTTCTTTCATCGTTATACCTGAGTGTGTTCGTGCCGTTCGCTTGTATGTCAAGCATGGACACGCATTTTCTTGCTGGTTTTCGAAGGTCCATTGCTATGTAAGACTTTTAGCTTAGTTTATGCCGCCTAACGTTGGCGGCAGCTAATTATACAATACCGTATATTTGTCGTTGGCTATAGATAAATGCCGATCATAGTCAATACTACGATGCCCGATCCGACACAACTCAGCGGTCATGTGAAATCGTAAACTGTTGTAGTTGTTTGTTCGTTTCCGACTTCACCCGGCCACAATATGACACGGCAGTTGTTGAAAAATCAATGCTTGAGAATAATTTGCTGAATAAAGGTATCCATCCGTCTTTATGTAGAATTGTATAAAGTACTACTCTATTATATAATGCTAGCGAATCATGCTAAACATTTTGATAATCATTTGAATTAAAGTTGTTGATGGCACACCCGCACCAACGTTCACTATAGCATTATTGTTATTTTTTAAATATTCACAAGTTAGTTTCACCAAATATTTTGACTGAAATTTGTTGCTGCTTATGACAGCATCATATTTCAGTCAAATTGTTCTAGCAATCTACGGGACTTTCGACACTGAAACATTCGTCAATCACTTTCACATTCTGATCAATACTTTCTTTCCGTAATAACTAACTTCTGCCCATACTATGGGCGTGCCGGGAAACTGTCATACTTCTAATTATCCATATTAATTTTAACATAATATTAAGAAAAGGATTATTCCATATGGAAAAAAGACGCACGTGAGTTGAGATTGCTCTTTGGTTGATTATTAAGGTACCTACGGGGTAACTAGTCGGGCTGTCGAGAACGCGGTCACCCCAACGTGACAGGCAACGACGACGGCCAAGTACAACCAACTACAATCAAACATGCTCAATTCACCTTTCCAGAGTATCCATCCATCATCTGACCTCGTATGACATCATAATCAGCTCAGCGCGTGCATGATTACTTCACAATCATTGCGTCACAAAGGATTCCATATAGACCGTCATCAAATCTCAAATTGTCCGACACGCTGTATGAATTGTATATCTTTGTAATTCTTTGCTATTTAAAAAACATGCTGTTGAATATTTTGAAAGTAATTTGACTGGGCGCTGTTGCCTCAGTAAAATTAGTTTCGAAATATTCAACAGCGTACCTGTGTGTTTTTTTAGAAATTGATAGTCAGGGTGTTAAGAGATCGATCGATCCCAACACGAGCGAGGTGTGGATGGAGCTTAGCTAGAGATGGGCGGGCATTGCTAAAATTGGAAAGGCCTATTGGAACGACAGACACTACACAACTGTGATGCCACGCCAAAATGACCATCGGCTAAATGCTCTTGAGCTGTTTCGGGTCGGGCATCGACGTATTGGTGTGGCCCGGCATTAGCTATAAACGTCCACCAAGTCTTGAAATTACGATAAAAGGCTGGGATGTGCCAGCTTTTGACGTATGCCATTGATTAAAGGACAATATTGGTGCTGGTCCTTTAATATTGAAGGGTCTCATCAATTTTAATCGTAATCAATGGAATATCACAGTGACTAACCAGGAAGTAAAGGACAGCATGTTAGAAGGCGATGTTATAGTGAAGGAAGAAATCTGTGGAGTAGAGAAGATTGAGTCTGATAGATTGGTGGTCAAAATCAAAGCTCCTTTGGAAATTCCAAATGAGCGATTGGTGACGGAAGGCTGTCAAAATCGAGAGGGAAACATCGATTTGATAAGTCTCTTGAAAATGGAATCAGACTGGTGTATTTGGTTAAAGTGGATAACCCGCTCACGAACAAGTTGTCCATTGATGGTGCCTTCATCCTGCCATTATGGTACAGAGGTCAAACTAAGGAATGTCGAATTTGTGCTGATACTAACCATATAGCAAGAGATTGTCCTAAGAAAGACCAATGCCTGTTGTGATTGAAAGTGAAATTCAGGTTATACAGGAGGGAATTAGTTTGAATCCTGATGAAATTGATAATGGACAACCAGATGATAGTGATGTCCTGGATAATGGCAACTGTTCATCATCACAACGTCTACCATGTGGACAGAATAAATTCAGATCTGACTCGACAGAAGATGGAGACGATATTTTCAGATATTATAATTGATACACCAAAACGTAACAAATCTTAATTAGTTCCGAATCTGACGTTGAAGCAGAGGATATCGAAGATGATAACTCTTGCTTAGCCAGAATACTCAGTTCAAACTCAATCATCACATGTATCAGATGAAATGGTGATGTATTGTTCACGAAACGCTGATGTTTTAATGCCATATGTAACAGCAACTGGTGTCCGTTATCGGCATCTACGATGCGATTACGACATTTCCCGTTACTGTCACTTGGAAAAGGTTAAATTAAATGATCATGATTTTGCCAGAAAATTTGAGAAGAACAAATATAAGGCCAGTTAAAAGTCAAAATCTAGTTAGGTCATTCATCGCAGGCTTGAATATTATCTGTCTTATTATGCGCATGTGTACGCTAAATTGCAGTTGATTTAATTTTGTGTCTTACGTGAATTACAAGACATCCTGCGGGGTCATGACTTCCCACAAGACAATCCCATATTTACAGTATGTAATAGCAAGATCTTTCAAGTGTTCGCTAATGTGGCGCAGAATGCTATTGCATTCCCGACGTAGTTTGGTGTGATCTTCTCTTTGGCCACTTTGATAGATGTGTGGATGCAACGCTTTCTGCTCTGCTGACAGTTTTACCACTGGAGCGTCGTCAGTCTGCCTAGTTCAGTTGTTATTAAGAACACCTATGGTGCTTTTAGCTGATGATTTCATAGATTTCAGTATTTTGGTTATGGCTTATTTGGATCGGAGCTGACGTCGATGTTAGCTAGCTGCTCCCCGAGGGGCCTTTTAGTATGTCCAATTGAGTGCCAGTGCCACTGATGAGCTTGGGTAGGTTGTAGGTGACTCCACCTTCTTGCCTGGTATGGCGTTTGTACATTAGATACAGATCGTTCATCTGAAGGCGTGTAATTACCGGCTTATGTTCAAAATTGAGGTCTGTGCCTCCATAGGAACGAGCATCCTGAAGTAGGAGTCTTGCTTCCGTCTTGCATAGTAAGAAGTTTATTTGGTTGAAGACAGCTGTTGTAGCCTTAGAAGCTTTTGCGGCTTTGTGATCAGAAATGTACCCAGTCCATGTTGTCCGGTGACGACATGAGTGTTTGAAAGCCGTATTTGTGGCTAATAGGTCATTGAAACTAAGGAACGCCACCAGTGCATCTCCATTGCTATTGTGTGTGCCCTCTCCATACGACCCCATGCATAAGCCAAGTCCTGAATCTAATTTAGAAGAACTTGAAAACGAAACTGTTGATGTTGCTTTACTTCAGGAAATGAAAATTTAAAAACCTGAAATTTTTTAATCGTTTGAACAACTTTTTCAAGGTGAAATTTCCTACTTACTGACAACTGATAATAGTGCAGAAGTTGCCATACTAATTCTACTCAGCTGCCTTACATCAGTTAGCGTTACATCATCATCTTTAGATACAAGTGGGCATTTGGTCAAAGTATCTATTGATAATTGTAATTCATTTTTAAATATTATGTGTATCTATCCATCTACTTCTCAAGGATCTCGTTGATATCTCAAGATAATGAATGTGAAAATTTAATTTAAGGTGGTTTTAATTGTGTTTTAGACCAAAGTATAGATAGGAAATCCAGAACTGAATATAATGATACGTCTCATAACCAATTGAAACTTTTCTGCGATTGTGAACATTTATTTGATAGTTATAGAGAAATGAATCCTAAAGGAACTGATTTCACCGGGTTTTCTAATGATGGTATGTTAGCATCCCGATTAGGCAGGATATATTTGAATCAATTGCTTAAAGGCAGTCTTACTCAGGTTATCACGCTTCCAGTTACATTTTCCGATCATAATATGTTGTATATCAGTTTAGATAATGCTAACTGGATTAAGCAAGGCCCTGGGTTTTGGAAATTAAATACTTCCATTTTACATGATATTAATTATCATCAGCGTATTCAAGGATTTTGGGTATATTGGCTTCGTAAAATGGATGAATATACAAATCTGATGCAGTGGTGGGAAGAGGGAAAAGTTGCTTTGGCTCATATTTCGCGACAGTTTGCAAATAAAAGCCTGTGATAGGCTCAAACGTAAGAAGAGCTTGGGGAAATTTTAAATCCGAATTTCAAGTAAAGTTAATGCCGTTAATCCAAATTAAAATGGTCTCTTATTAAAAATAAAGAATCAAATTAATGAATTAGATCACTATGTTTCTGAAGGCGCGAAAGTTCGCCCAAGGGCGTCATTACAAGCAGACGGTGAGAAGCCTACCAGATTTTCCTGTGGTTTGGAAAAGGCAAGAGGTGTTGTAAAGCTTATCCTATGGCTAAAATCCAGAACCGGCGTTATGGTCAACTCAAATAAAGATATGACAAAAGCTGTTCATTCATTTTACAATGAGTTGTATGACTCCGAAGGTGCTGACGAAGCAGCAATAACATTTCTTCTCGGCAACTTAAATAAGCGATTGACAGATTCATGTCGTGAAAGTTGTGAACACCATCTGTCGTTAAAAGATTTAACTGAAGCTGTACACGGAATGTAGGCAGGTAAAGGTTCAGGACACGATGGACTTACATCTAAATTTTACCACACATGCTATCACTTGCTTGGACCATCGTTTTAGCAAGTGATACATTATATATTTGAGTGTGGCAACCTTCCTCTTTCCATGTCTCAAACATATGTGTGAACTCTGTAAAAGAGAGGTGACAGGGAATAACTGACGAATTATCGACCAAGATCTTTTTATCGTCTTGAGTGGGATTTTCTTTTCAAGTCCTTAAATTTCATTGGGTTAGGCGCAAATTTTATTAAATGGGTCAAAATATTATATACAAATATAACTAGCCGATATCTGGTCAATAACTATTTGTCTGATGAGATTATATAGGCACGTGGAGTAAGACAATGATGCTCCCTGTCGCCACTCTTATTTGTGATTGCGATGGAAACACTCGGATCAACATTGCGAAGAGACACTACTTTTAAAGGGGTAGTCATACCTGGAATAGAGAGACCATTAAACGTTTCGCAATACTCTGATGATGCAACGATTTTCATTGGAAAAAATTCAGATTTCCCCTCACTAGACAAGATCTTGCAAATGTTTAAGAGCAGTTCCGGGCTAAAAATTAATAAGGAGAAATCTGTTGGTCTGTATTTTGGTTCTTGGAGTAATTGAAGTGGCCAAATAATGGTTAAAAAGTCGTTAGATGTTAGCAATAAAGTTCTAGGAATTACTTGAGCAGGAAAATGTATCCGTTAGTGAATTGGACATATCAAATTAGTAAAGTTAAACAAATACTTTCTAATTGGAAACGTCAGCCTTTGTCTACATTTAGCCCAGCTTTTGCTATAAATAACCTCGTTATGTCTGGATTGTGGTACACAGCATCTGTTATCCAAATGCCAAAACACGTTGAAGATGAAATTAATCAGTTAATCGTGTCATACATATGGGGAAATAAAGCAAATATTGTGTCTCATGCCGGTTGTGTGAATGGTAAATTAAATGGAGGATTAGACTTAGTCCATATTTCAACCAAATGTGCGTCATTGAAATTAAAGTTTTTACACAATTTGCTTTATTCTGACTTGCCATGGGCAGATGTTTCATGGAAATTATTAGAGCGTTGTGTGGGTCCATTTTCTGCTGAAAGGATTCTCCTGTCAAATTCAACACCGCCCAATGCTATCAAAATTCCTGAAATATATCAAGAACAACGAAAAGCATTAAGCATGTGTTTCAAAATTGCTCAATTACCACAAACATTGGAAAATGTGCTAGATCAGAAATTTGGGGGAGGGGGAAGGATAATACTCAGCTGTGCAGCAGGGCTCTTTATTTCCCATTATTGGCCAGTAACGGCATTCTTATTGTCACCGACTTAGTTACTCCAGATACGTGAACATTGACCTCCTGTCCAGATGCTATGAGATAAATGTAAGCTATGAAATATTGATACACGGAGACTTTAAACACAAATCCAGAAAGCTGTTCCGATAGCATGGTTTACATTACCCAATGTTTATGGCATAAGTGAAATTTCTCCACCTATGCTACTTTACTATGACAAATTAATTAGTTGTCATTTGTGTTCTAATGATTGGTATATAATTCTAATACACCAAAAGCTATTGCTACATGTGAAGGAACAAGATATGAACCCTCAAATTTGAATGCAGTTTGGAAGAATTTACACTTGTTTTCCCGGGATATAGCTTTACGTCTTATCCATCCCCGGCTACCAACTACAAATATGTCATGTCACTACTAGCCATCAATGCCGTCTTTGTCGAATGTGAGGAAGAAACGATTGATCACCTTCTTATCAACTGTGTAGAATCTTTGGAATTTTGGAAATATATTGAGATAATAATAATTCAATTTAATATCCGTTCGCTTAAAATAAATGCTGAAATGATTTTATTTAGAGACCTGGCCCATATACAAATATATCTTCCCGATGGTAATAAAGTGATAGTCATCTGTCTCTTAAGTAAAGCTGTCTGGAATATTTTGAAATATAGATGTGCCTAGATGCTGAACACGAACAGAGTTAATTCATTGTATGGTTACTGTATTCGGCGGCTGTAGTAGTAGTAGAAACATCCTACAGCTGCAACCAGTCATTCTTCGCTTTTACCCACTGTGTCTTGTCCTCAGCCGAAATACTTAGCTTCCCCAGGTCCATTCTTGACTTGAGTGTACTGAGTTCTGGTTTCTTGAGGTCACCTCGTAGCATGCTTAGCAGGTTTATGCAATGACGTCCTCTCCTAACTGTGTATTTGCTGGCTCCGCGTAAGGCGAATTCCAAGTCTCTATGCTGGAGTCTCTTCTGTCATCCTTAGCACATGGCCAAACATGTACCATCTCTGCTGGGCGACTTTTTACAGACAGCGGCGATGTATTACACATCTTGTATGGTGCATCGTGGGAAATTATGCTTTCTGGCCATCGATGTCCAGTGATGGTGTGTAGGTGTTTGTGGCAGCAGGCATCGAGTTTGTCTAGAGAGCCTTTGGCGCTGCCCAGCTGTTACATTTATACAGCAACATGGATACGCAGGTTGCATTGTATAAACGTAGGCTTTTTATCAAGGGCATCTTTGATCTACCAATTCATAGCTTCCAGAAGGACTGGAAAGCGATGTTCCCCATGACACTGGCAATGCCAGCAGTACTGCAAAGCAGTGCGTCCAAAATTTTACATTTCCTCCATGGTTTACTGCCACGAAGTGGGCCGTCATTTTCTTTAGTTTTATGCTTTGTAGATAGGTACATGTGAGTGTGAACTCTGATTCATTCACAAAGAGAGGTGTTCAACATTAATTAATATCTCTCCGAAAGCGATTTTTGTGCCTTATCCAGCAATTTTTACAGGCCGAATATTTTTTATTAATGAAATGACGCAGACCAGACAAGATTACAGATATGTGGTGTAAGACATGCATGGTCGCAATTCCTTTCGCGAATTCAATGACCTTAAATTTTGAGTATTTGGTTGTATGGACGCTGTTGCCGCCTAATAGCAACAGCGTCCCATCGGTTTGCTTTAAGTTATCCAACAGCCATTGATGTAACTTTGAATGCTTTATCATTAAGACGTTAAATAATGTTTGTTATTGTCAATGTGTTATATATGAATATTTATGTTTAATAATATTGGTTCCGGGGTAATATTGGAAACTACCAGTCAAAGTAAACTAACTCAACTTTTTTACTTTCATGATTGTAAGTTAGTTTAAACATGAATTTAAAGTACTCAAAATATCCGTGTTGGTGTGATTCTAGACATATTAGTAGTCATTTGTATGTGCAAGGCATTTGCATTAGCGTAATTTTGAAAATGTTAATTCAAAGTAAATTGATTCCTGTTTTTCACTTTTATGATCATAAGTTAGTTTGAACACATAATCATTGTAGTAGTAATATGGTAATTTTATAAACCGTAGTGGTGATTAATGTGTGCATTGGAATTGCATAAGGGTAATTTTAAAAACAAAAATCTTGTTGAATTAAGTGGTGCGAGTTAATTTGTATGCATAAGTGTGGCTTTTAGGTATATATTGGTACGTGTGATGTAACTTTTATAAATATATATTTTAATTTATGGAATTTATTTCTACAAAATACTGACGTATACGTCTTGTTAATTATCTTACAGTTTAGTGTTTTTTGTCAGTAAATATTTTTGGGTAGAAAGGATTTCCACACGATCCTTTGATGGCGTTAGCAAAAGAACGGTAATATGGTGGTGGTGGTGGTGGTGGTGGTGGTGGTGGTGGTGGTGATGGTAGTGGTATTGCTACCGGTAGTAGTAGTGGTAGTAGCATCATCATCATCATCATCAGCAGCAGCAGCAGCAGCAGCAGCAGCAGCAGCAGCAGGCAAGCATAATGACAAATCGGTACTTAAAATGCAAACCAAATGACATAAATAAAACAATATCAATATACGGGAACAAACCTGTAGAGCTTAATAGTTGATTTTATAATTTTTTCCTATGCTCTAGTAGATTATGTATATGACTTTGAAATTATAGTCTATTCACCATTAATGTTAAATAACAACTGTGCCATATCAGTAACATAGGTATGCAAGGCACATTACACAATGCAAAAGATATCAGCTGCAAATATCACCAACGAGCAAAACCAGCAAGCACATCTGCTAGCGGAAAACACCAGATTTCCATAGTAATGTCATTGAAAGGGCGATCCTAAATCAGCTAAGAGCAAACTCCGACCAGAGTTTAGTTAACACTAACCGAATTGTCGCAAACATCAATGAACTACTCAAAGGTGAAGCAATAAAAACTGTTGGAAAAAGAAACAAAAAAGATAAATCCCTGTTTTTAAGAAACGAAAAAACAAACCATGTTCACCCCAGATTGTTATAATGCACGTACTAAATTTCATAGTTCTGGCCACAACCACCGCTTTGCTCGTTCTTTACAAACCAAAATAGAAATGATTGATGCCAATAAAGTATATAAACAGGAGATGAATAAAGCAAATAGACCACATAAAACTAAAACTGAGCAGTAAGTAAGCTTAGCCAGGCGAACCCTATAGAATATTGGAATATACTAAAATCATGTGACCCGAAAAGCGAAAAATGTCCTGTAACGATAGAAGGTCTGTTTAAATTCCTTCAATCAATAAATAAAAAGCCACAATCCCTAGAAACCTACAGAAAGTGACTTAATGCCAGAAAATATATGATTAACCTCTGTAATCACAGACTAAATCCTTAAAGCTATTGGTAAACTCAAAAGCTGTAAAGTGGCTGGAGTCGATGCAACATTAAATGAATATAAAAGATTGATGCAAGACGTTATGATACCTATATATTGTTGCCTCTTTAATATTATATTTAATAAAGGAGAAGGGCCTGAAATTTGGACAGTTAGCTTAATAAAACCAGTTTATGAATGGAAAGGAGATGGCCAGGAACTAAAGAATTGTAGACGGATAACATTAGTCAGTTGTCTAGGCAAGTTGTTTACGTCCATGATACATTGTGTAAAAAACCACAAGTATTTTAAATTAAACACAAGCTAGGTTTAGACAGGGCTATTCTACAACTGATCATATTTTTTCGCTCCACTCCCTTATGCAAACATGTTCCATGACTAGAAAGCTAATTTTCTGTGCATTCATTGACTTAGAAAAGGCCTTTGACACTATATGCCTTAGGGATAAACTAATCAAACAAAATATCAATGGCAAAGTCCTGACTGTTGTTAAGAATATGTACAGAAACAAAAAAATCCAAAATTTCCTTAACGATGACATTTCTTCAGAGATTATATGCAAACAGGGAGTCTGACAAAGTGGATGCCTGTCCCCCGTTCTCTTTAGTTTATATTTAAATTACTTAACTGAGTATCTTGCGAATCGACAATGTAATGGTAGTAAGATTATGGAAATCTAAACATACATGTGTAAATCTTAGTTCTGCTCTATGCTGATGATACAGTTATTATGTTTAAGAAAAAGGAAGCTCGATATGCCATGCTGGATGAATATTACAAATACTGTACCATATGGAACCTGAAAATAAACGTAGACAAAACTAAAATAATTATCTTTGGCAGACATAAGGCCATCGATGAATTATTTTGGCTAGGTACATGAAAATCTATAAATATCTAGTAATAAACTTCACTAAAAATGTTAGGTTTATTGCCACAATAAACCATCAAAATGGTCATTGTAACAAAGTCATGTACTGCCTCCATCATCGAATCGCAAATCTCGCTCTACCGGTAAATTGCCAAATTAAACTCTTTGACTCAACAATTACCTCTTAGCAACAAATTACAATTTGCTCTTTATGGTAGCGAAGTATAGGGCTTGGAAAACTACCACCATTTAGAACAGTTGCACTGCAGTTTCATAAAACAAGTACTAAAATAAAGAAGACAATCGCATCTTGTATGGTGCATGGTTAATCTGGATGGTACCCAGTCCAAATCATAATCAAATGCAGAATGTTGAGATATTTGGCTATGATTTTAAAGGGTACTCAAAATAAAATGTCATATAAACTTTGCAACTGCATGTATAGACACAATATGTAAGAAGACGTACAATACCCATGGATATAATATATTGAAGCAACATTAAATGATACAGGATTCGGATTTCTGTGGACCACAATCTCGTGGCACGAATACCATTCTATGGGTTGTGTGAAACGTGTATATCGATATTGCTCATGTTTAATCAATTCCGCTATTTTGGTAAATTTAGATTCCATTAACTGCTTTCTTTCTGTCCCAAACTCGCGAGGTCTTGACTCTGGAACATATGAGTCTTCCTTTACAGCATGAATACTCTCACCTTCACAAGATCATCTCTGAGGCTCATGTAAGTCTCGTAGGCATTACAGGTTTCAACAACTGTTTTAGGCTCTATCATACAAACTGCTAAAATAGCATTTGGATCAGCTAATCCTTCAATAAAATGGCTCATTGCAATTGTCTCCCAAGTTAAAACGTCTGCAGATGGATAACCATTGTTCACAAGTTTCTGAATGTCAGCAATCTACTCCGATAGATTTTCTTTAGGATTTAATCAATGGTTTTACAATCATGCAAGATATGATGCAATGGCAAATCTTTCCTCGAAACAATTCTCCAAGTAAATTGTTTGTTAATCGAAATAGTTTCTGATTTTCTGACCAAGCACATGCAATTGCCATAGATAAAAAGGGCAGGTAAAAACTGTCCCATGTCATATTTCCATCAAACACACCAAAGCGTGGTAATGGAATGTCATATTGGTGACTGCTGTGGCCACCTCTTCAAGGTTATTCTGGGGTCATATTTGAAGACTGCCTAGGTAGACACTGATCAGTTATGGTCAGAGGCTCTCTAGATTGGTCACAACTAGATGCGTGTGCTCCATGTTCTAGTTCTGATGATCTAATTGCACTCGATTGTTTTTCAAGACTGATCATTCTCAGCTCTATTGGCTCGTTCATTGGCAGCTGTGACCATTTTAAAAACAGCTTCTACGTCTTGACGAAGAGTTGTTGCTTCTTGTTCAATAGTCACTGACAGATGATCACCGCCAGCAGCGCCCTCACTTATTTCCTTTGTTCCTTCAGCTTCAGCATGCTCTCTATCTCATTCACTATTCTAATTTTACCCCTCTTAACAATTTTTACTAATAAATCACTCAACCGATCAAAAACGTGTTAAAACTAAGTTATTTTCTAAACTATGCTCCACAAAGTTTGTTTTAATGGTTTACACAGTTCTAAAAACCGTTCATTACAAAATTATGTCTGAGACAATTAACTTCAACATCGTATTTCTAACACTGATTAAAACACACTAATCAAAACTGTTTCTGTAAAATGACTATTTTACTCACATTAGAAAAAACGCAAAGCAAGCACGTGGATATGTTCACATCACACCACTTGGTACCAGTATGGAGAACCCAATTCAGGCTTCAGTGAGAATTTCATTCAAAAAGAACAACAACTGTAAAAATAAAACTATAATTACCTATGGTATGGTGTTCAACAAACTCTATTTACATTATATACAGGAAAAGACAGATCAACAAATAAGTTTCAAAACTGCATGGCGAGCGAGAATTAGCATCCCTTCTCTCAAATAATTGGGCCTTATATAGTCGAATATTGTATGCTTCTCGCAAAGGGGCATAAAAAGCTGCTTGCAAAAAAGCACAGAACGCTCATCGCAAAAAGGCATACAATCGCAAAAAGGCATACAATCGCTTCTCACGTAAAGCTATAAATCACTTGCACTTTCACGCGAAAAGGCTTACAGTTGCTTCTCGCAGAAAGCCATAATCCACGCGAAAAACTATAAAAATCAAAACATTTTAAAATAAAAGTTAGATCAGCACTCCTACTCATGCACCAGCCAACTCCAGCAGCCAGGGACGTGGTGGCAAGGGACGAGGTGGACGAGCACTCGTCATGGGCCCCTGGCCAGGTGCCCCCCCCCACCCAACAAGTAAAAAAAATTATTTTTTTCACATACACGTGCAAAACAACATCAACAACAACACTGACTAGTGACTATACCAACTATACTGTGAAAGAGTGCAGTATAGGGCCCCGTGCTTAAGGGGCCTCGCACTTAGCCAAAAGACTAAGAAACGAAGTAAAAATATATCAACTTTACAGACAACCAAAGACCAATATTTGCCTCCAGAAATGCAGGAGATGCAATCTGAGAGCATCTAGATTAAAAAATGTCCCGGCCCCCCCCCCCGCCTCGTCACACAATTTTAGAAGCCACCACGTCCCTGCCAGCAGCAGCAACAGTCTGCAGGATATAATGCAATGTAAACAAATATCTGGCCAGTCAGACATTTGCACTATTTGGCCAGCTGGCATAGCACTGGGAATTGTTGATACAACAATCAGTTGGCCTGTAAGAGTTAGCACCCTTGTTAATCCATTTTAAAGAATTAAATGTAAATGCAATGCAAAAGACATAGACAATGATTACCATACCCTTTTATATAAACATGTTTCTCTGATGATCGTAAAACATACTTACCTTTATATTATAGAAACAGACCGAATTATTTCAAAATGCAACAACTATTGGACACTAAAAAGCTAGCATTACTTCAAATGTGTGCCTTTTCATTAGAACACTTATGAAACATTTTCTCAAATGATATCACCTGCAGTTAATTACCATGACCATGACAATACCTATATTCAGGGTATGCACAACACCACCTCCTCCTCCTCCTCCTCCTCCTCCTCCTCCTCCTCATCCTCCTCCTCCTCCTCCTCCTCCTCCTCCTACTACTACTACCACTACTACTACTACTACTACTACTACTACTACTACTACTACTACTACTACTACTACTACTACTACTACTACTACTACTGCTGCTACTACTACTACCACTACTACCACTACTACTACTACTACTACTACTACCACTACTACTTTTTTTTTCTTTTTTCTTTTTTGAAAATCCGACGCTGACGCAGTCGGATACACTTCCCGGAGGAACTCTTTTAAAAAGGCTTGCAAACCCCCATAAAAAATCGGTTGAAATAGCAGGCGTTATTAATAGAATAACAATACAAACCTAACATGTCAAAACAGTGCAAGCTAAAATACTCTATTATCATATATCACAACCGTGGCATAACTACATAGAAAACATAATTAATAAAGAGCTGATAACATAACATAATTCAACAAAGACATTGCTATTTGCACACCGTGTAGTAGTAGGCCCAAATGGCGAGCATAGATAACCAACAAGTGGTAAAGCCACTCATCAATAATTAGCAGTAAGCTACTGCTAATCATTGATGCCATTAAGCCGATTCATGACCGGCAGGCTAAGTAGATCATATGTAGTTTAACGTAGCACACCGTATAGTAGTAGGACCAAATGGCGAGTGCAGCTCGCCAACAAGTGGGGAGATGACTCGTCAATAAGTAACAAAAAGTCACTCATTGACGCCAGTTAGCCGATTATTAAATACCCAACGGACGTAGTAGCCTTTATATAATATAATGCACAAAGCAAACGTATACAAACTATGACTACTTAGATGGCGCTCTGGGTTCACATTCTAAATTTACTTCATTGTAAGTTTTTGCAAATTACCCTGGAACAAATACACCTACAGTAAATATTTACAACAGGAAGCTAATTGTAAGATATCACACTCTGTTAACTTGAAAATCGCATCACCTCCAGAATATTAACATAATGCTCATTTGATATTTAAATATTCTGATCCCAAGGTTAGGATATTCGTCAAGATTACAGTCTCCTAAGTCATTACAATTTTAAAATAAAGGCAATTAAATTAAATTAAAATAGCATTTATCAATATACAGCAAGCAGCGAGTGTGCTAGCTTATACAAGTTCCGCTTCTGATATTTTTAGATATCCGTATTCAATTGATACTAGGCCAGTTTTGCACCATATGTCTTTAAATCTACTTTCTCTCCCATGTTCTACTAGCCTGTAAAATTCACAATGAATGCAGTTTATCAACAATGATCGAAATATACCTTGTATGGCTCTCTGATGGTTGTTGACGGTTTTATCTCTGGCCTCTGAACACCGATGCTTCCAGATGGCCCACACTCCTACAGATAACAGGGTTATTAACAATTCTTTGTCCTTGCTATTAATGATTCGTCCAATAGTTGAGCAATCTTTGAACAAAATTGTTTCAGCCACTAAATTCACATATTTGGTTCCAAATTTAGCAAGGAGCATATTGATATATACCCAAAAGCCTGTAGTTATGCGACACTGAGTAAATAGATAGTCTATCGTTTCCTCCTCAGTATTACATAATAAGCACCGGTCTGTACTTGATATTTTACACATATAAGTAAGATGACCGACCCATAGCCTTTGATGGAGTAATCGCCATGCCAGGTCCCGTGCATTCCCTGGTAGACAAGGTAGATGTATTGCTTTCCAGGCGTTTTTCCAGTTCTTTGGCGTGCATCCTAAATTGTTCCAATGCCTAACCACAATAGGAGTCTGTCTCCGACTTTGCATTAGAATTCTATACCAGTCTCCAGATGCCATGTTGTATTTTATATGTTCTGACATAAATCCTAATGTTGGTTGCAACATATCAATGTTGCCATATGCTTTCGGCAATTTGAACCATACAGCAGGTATTGCATTCTTTATTCTAACAAATAAGCGCTGAGCATCAATATGTCTCATTGATGTTATTCTTGCTACATCTTGCATCGCAATCCATTTACGAGATTTCGGATTTACCAAGTCACGTAAATATTGAATACCATTTTTGGCCATAGAGGGCAAATATAATACATCATCATTATCACGAATCAACTCGTTGCCCCAAAGACGTTGCTCTAAGGCATCTTCCCAACAATTGGGTTGTGGCAATGATCGTGTAAATATTTGTATGGCTTCGAGCTGTTCTTTATATACATTTGGAATCTTTTGATGATTAGGTGGCAATTTATTGCACATAAATAAACATTCTACTTGAAATGGGTCAACGTACCTTTGGAGAAGTGCCCTTGAAACACTTGACCAAGATGAGTTTGAAGTAAGTAACTTATTCAAGAATTTCAATTTTAAAGAAGCACACTTTGCTGAAACATTAACCAAATCCAGGCCTCTGGCATGCTTTTCATTGGTGAGGATTGACTGTGATACTAAATGGGCTTTGTCCTCCCATCAGAAGGACAAAAGTAACGTGTTGATCTTTGACTCTACTGAGTTGGGCATATGAACTACAGAAGCGGTATACCACAGTCCAGATAAAATTAAATTATTAAGGACAAATGTCCTGCCAAAGACAGTTAGGCGACGTCGTTTCCAATTTAGTAATGCACACTTTAGGTTGGATATCCTTTCTTCCCAGTTTAGTAATACATTTTGTTCTCTACTAAAGTAAATACCCAAATATTTTATGACATAATTTGGGCAGTTAATATCCATCACATTCTCAGTTCTGCCCTTCAAATCGCCCAAAAACAATCCCTTAGATTTATCTTTATTGACTTTAAGTCCTGATGCCTTTTGAAAATCTGTTAATACTCCATTTAAAATTCTAAAATCCGTATTTTTACCCGCAAACACAGTCGTATCATCTGCATATTGAGAAACCTTTAGTGGCCTTTCTACGCCACGTATACATATTCCTTGAAAGTCATTGCGTTGCCTCAATGTGGCCCCCAACGATTCCATAGCTATGACGAATAGAAGCAGGGACAGTGAGCAACCCTGTCTGACACCTCGTTCCAACACTACAGGTTTGGATAGCTGATTGTTAACTAAATAGCAACTTGTTATATCAGTATATAAAATATTGACCCATTTAATAAATCTTGAACCAAAGCCAATATCGTCTGAAGACTTAAACAAGAAATCCCATTCTAGTCTGTCAAACGCCTTCTCGTTATCAAGTGCTATTATTGCTGCTGGGATACAATCCTTTTCAACTAATTGAATAAGGTCCCGTATAAGCAAAGTGTTGTTTAATATTGATCTTCCTGGCACAGAGCAGGTTTGATCATCATCAATGACTTCGCCTAGGACTGCGCCAAGTTTTAATGTTAGTGCCCGAGTAATAATCTTATAATCTACACAGAGTAGAGAGATTGGTCTATAATATTGTATTTTATTTCTGTCACCCCTCTTGTATATAAGCCGAACATATGCTTCGGCCACCGATGTAGGGAGATTCCCTTGCTTAAAAATGCTGGTTGCTATTTCTTCTAATACTGGCCCAAATATGTGCCAGAATGTTTGATAAAATTCAACTGGAAGTCTGTCACATCCAGGAGACCTTTCTAACTTCATACCTTTGAGGGATTTTGTTAAATCATCAATTGTTATTGATTGGTCACAGCTTTCGTGACATGAATCTGGAAGTCTTTTCGTTATATTAGCTAAAACATCTCTAGTTGCAGTTTCCTCGCTTCCCTCAGATTTATACAATGATTTGTAAAATTCGGATACTGTTTCAATCATTTCTGCATTTGAGCACACTGATACTCCATCATTAGTCTTCAGTGAGCGCATTAATTTCTCTATACGTCTTGCTTTTTCCAAGTTACAAAAGTAACGTGTAGGCTTTTCGCCCTCGGTGTGCATTTGTGCTCTTGACCTTATTTTGGCGCCATCAAACTGATATTGCTCTATTTCATTTAGTCTACCTTTTAATTTAACTAATAGTTCGTAATAATTATATTCCCCATCATTAATTTTCTTATTAATTTTACACAACGACCTCTGAAGCGCCTTTTTACGCTTTCGTATTTCACGTGCTTTCCTAATGGAATACTGCCTTGAAATATATTTCAGGTCTGATTTAGCATCTTCCCACCAGTCTGTTATACATTCATACGAGCCTCTTCTTTCATCCCAATGCCTCCAACAACTTTCCACACGTTTGCGGTAGCAACTATCTCGTAGCAATGCTACATTAGGTTTCCAAAATCCATCTCCTCGTTTGACCCAGTCAGCATTGTCTAATGTGATGGAAAACATATTGTGATCAGAGAAAGTTACTGGTTTTATGTTAGTTTTACACATGTAACCTTTCAATGAACGTTCTACATAGATCCTGTCTAACCTTGAAGCTAACCTTCCATCGGTTGAAAACCAAGTAAATTCCTGGCCTTCTGGATTTTCAATCCGATAAGTGTCTAACAAGCTTTAATTTTCACAAATGGGTTTCAAAATATTATGCGATGTGTCATTAAAATTAGACCTA